>OY757016.1:156650793-156963526 GCA_963580285.1 Lucinisca nassula
GTGGAGAGGGGAAGGGGAAACAACAGTGTTTTTGCACAAAAGCCATTGCAATTCAGAATGATTGCATAAAAATAAGGTTTGCGGAAAATTAATCAGTTGTACTTGTTTCAGAGCGCCATTTTGGACTAAACTGGTCCACAGGGACGGCGTTTTCCAGCCCTTTATCAAAGATGTTTTATTTCTTTGTAGGTACATTGCAGTGGAGAGGGGAAGGGGAAACAACGGTGTTTTTGCACAAAAGCCATTGCAATTCAGAATGATTGCATTAAAAATAAGGTTTGCGGAAAATCAATCAGTTTTACTTGTTTTCAGGTGTACTTGTTTTCAGGTGTTGGTCGAAAGGAGACGGTCGATAGCGCTATGAGGGCAGGCATTACGCAAACACGCCTATACAAATACATTGCCACCTTTATCGCCGAAAAAATGAAAATTTTATGATGAAAAAGTGTGACATTTTTCTTATTTCTGCTCAAAATATAGATTGTGAGCACTCGTTAGAGCCGGCCTCATCGAGGCGGTTCTAACCAGAATCAGAATCAGAATTGTTACTGGTGACACGTCAAATGACATTCATACACCAGGACCTGTGATATGGGAAGTTAGTCCCTAGCTCTAACCAAAGAAGTAAACTTAGCTACACAATCCTCAGCACCTTCAGCCGTCAAAATAATAGAATCGGGAAGGGCATTCCAATCTCTAATGGTTCGGGGGAAAAACGATTCTTTATAAATATCCGTTCTTGCAGTAAGGGTCTGAAACTAATCTATATTTTAGAGCAGAAATAAGAAAAATAAGGGATACCCCCGGAAACCCCAGTTTTACTATATAAAAGTGGGTTCAAGGGGGTCAAAATTATATAGGCGTGTTTTCGTGCTGTGGGGTACAGGACGACCAGCTGCGGGACGCAATGTGCAGCTACCTAACAGTCAAAAAGTGACGGTACTGTGAAGAAATATTATTTCTATTTCAAGAAATAGTTAGAATTTTGTGGCAAAAATAATATGGGAGCTGTGCCTGCTCAACCTATACATATTATAGCTTTATATTTACCTCACCTACTGGATAAAGAAGCTACTTTCAGTGTCATATCATCTTCTACATACAATATAAAATGGGCCCATAATAATAACGGTAAAACTGATCCCACACATAATGGTTTTATATCAAGTCTTCTAGAAACTGCAAGACGATTAAGGTCCAAAAGGTGACAAAAAAGGACGTTGTTTCATCTGAAATGCTAAGAGAATTATGTTCTCCTATCATTAGCCAAGACTGTGATGATCTTCTACAAGTTAGGGACGTTACTATGATACTAGTAGCTTATGCAGGTTTTTAAAATACGACGAACTTAGCAATTTGTAGTGTTGTAACGTAAAATTTTATTTGGAATACTTCAGTTTACATATAGAGTCTAGCAAAAGTGACCAATACCGTTCGGTAATTAAATTCTGATAGCAAAGGGAGAAAGTGGCGCTTGTCCTTATTCAATGTTACAGAAATATATATGTTTAGCCGGTATAGATATAACATTGGATCATTTTCTGTTTAAGTCTGTGTATAGATCCGGTAAAAAGCAAGAATAAGCCACTGAGTTACACTAGAACGAAAGAATGTCTAGTGGCAAAATTAAAATCTGTGGGTCCGAGTTTGAATTTGGGTTTGCATTCACTGCGCGCAGGGGGTGCTACAACTGCAGCTAGAGCTGGTGTTAACGAGCGATGCTTGAAAAGGCACGGTAGATGGCGTTCGTATACTAGTAAAGACGGTTATATCGAAGATTCACTTTAAAGTAGGCTTGACCAGTAGCACTGATAATTAGGAGGCCTTCATGCGGACTGAACAAATTGTTTGTCTAATCGTGACGGAAGTAAGGGCGTGGATTGTGCCACGTAAAATCGATTTAAGCCCCCCCCCCCCCCCCCCCCAACACACACACCAAAGGAATTCGTTTCCGCTGACCGTTCCACGGCGGTTCTTCTGTCGCGGTTTATTTTTGTTATGGTTTGTCTTTGGGTGTTTGTGTCGCTTATATTATTTTATTTTGGATAGCCTATTTGCCATTTTGTGGGAAAGTAACTGTCCTTTTGGCTTTCCGCTATTTCCGTTAAGGTCTGTTGTTTCATGTTTGTGTTTCTTTCCCTTTGGTGTCTCTGATGGGAGCTGTGGATCGATTGTATCGATTCCTGATCATTGCCTCCACTTCTTCTTTGAAATTTCAAGAAAGCTTAAGCTGTCTGTTAAAATATATTGAGAAATCATCACGAAAACACGCCGATATAATTTTGACCCCCTTGAACCCCACACTTATATAGTAAAACTGGGGTTTACGGGGGTATACCTTATTTTTCTTATTTCTGCTCCAAAATATATATTGTGGTGAGGCGGTTCTAACGAGTGCCCACAATCTATATTTTGAGCATAAATAAGAAAAATATAACATTTTTTCATCTTAAACTTTCATTTTTTTCGGTGATAAAGATGGCAATGTATTTGTATAGGCGTGTTTGCGTAATGAATTTCATGTTTTTGACACTTCACTATAGTCAGCGGTATGGGCCTCTACGTAATTTGTAAGGTCTAGACCATTAAACGATCTCTAATCGCAATGTATTCTGAGTTTTGTGGTTTTTCTGGGAGAAAAGCGAAGACTTCAAATTTTCTGCGTTTCGCACTATAGCAGAAAATTATTGTCTTAAGCGATTTGTTAATGAAACCGTTGTATTAACATGTTGTAGAACCGGTTATATTAGTAGTTTGGATGGTCAAAATAGTGACCAATGACTGTTAAGCAAGTTTGCACGAAGTTTTACTGATATGTTTAGAAGGGCGTTGGTCATTCCTAGCGTTCGTTTCATACCGTGAACATCGTTTTTAATGACAGATTCCTTCTGTCATTCTTCGTCGTGCTGCATGTTTACAATTTTAACGTCCGAACTTCCGGCTTCCACTACTTTTGAAATATGACTCCGCACAAATAGTCCGTTGTTTCTTGACTTTTCATGCTCGCTGTCTCAAACCTAATTTCTCATGGCATTATTTCCGCATTTGGATTACATGTTTTGTTTCATTTGTAATCAAAATACAAAAATGAGCATTCTTAAATTACAAACAAAAGGGGAAAAGTTAATTGAATACGCATAAGGAAAGTTCCTATTTTATACAGACGACCGCATAATGGGTCTTTGGCGAATCTTGGAGGCGGCGTCTAACCACGGCCTTCGCTACGGGCTTCACTGTTGTCGAAAGTTAGCCCATTTTTTCCTAAATTAATTCCTATATTTCTAGCTGACGCCCCTTAATTTTGAACCGGGATTTCGAAATGAAATCTTCGTCAGATAAGTGATATTACATTCAGTACAAAATGGGTTATGATTAATTATATTTGTATCAATACGCCATTAAAGTACCTTTGCATATTTTTAGAAAAGAAAAAAAAATATGTATAGAGCTACATTTAAGTATCTAGATAAACTTTGAAAAATAAAGAAAATAGACCGTATAATAAGCTATATTTAACTTTTGATTATCGGCCTAGCCGCTTTGTCTGGTCCCGACCCGCACACAACAGTTACAGGCCAGGTTAAGATTTTACCCCTTCAACCCACGAGATTCTCCAGTTCACTCTTCAGTCACTGAATTTGTACGCGTCCATTCTACACATGTAAATTGGGTGTCTAGTCAATAGTCGTCAACAGCATGTCAAACCATGTAGAACAGAATGCGATGTATCATTATGAGCCATCCGACCAGGTTCTACACTGTTTGCACCTGTAGGTATCTGTACTTGGCTATAAAGGGGTGAAAGGGTACAGACTCATAACACTTACATGACCTAATTAAATGCGAAGTACGTGACGCTAGAAACTTCACCGTACGGTAGCAAGCCAGCAATAATATACTCCTAACAGTTATCACTGTCTAATTCTTTTGTATAGGTCTAAATAACTGAATATGTAAGCACAATGTTGTGATAAATAATTAGTCACATGCCGCAAAACTTCAAACATCGCACAAAAAGTGTTTTCCTTTATTGTAGCGCACGACATAAGGCAGGTTCTGAAACACATCTCAGTCAACAAGTGTAAGCTTTTACAAGAAAGTTGCGGCTACGCTTTGTGTTGTCATAAAACTGGCAACTATCCCAGCAGACACATGACGTAATTGTGACGTCACATCAACGTCATAACGTTGCATCGACGTTGATTTGACATTGCCCTAGCGACGTGTGCCTGCTGGGCAGTCATTTGCATGTTGTTTTATTTATAATGTCCAAGTAAAATGATGATGAAAGTGTATAACAGCCGATTCACCTCAGTTTTGTGAACCAAACTAAAAATCAGCACTTCAGCGCCATTGTCCTTATCACTAAAGAAAGCAAATCTGAATTTTTCACAGAATCTGTCATTTCAGTGCCTTTTGGCGCTTTGATTACTTAACGTTGTTAAGATAGTGTTTCGATAAATATTTCACTTGAAGACCATGTATATAGAAATGAGGTCCGACATTTCTTCAGGAAACCTAGTGTAGCAAATCGGACATACGTTTCCAGAGATACATTCTCTGCTTGTCGTGGCTGGCTTTGCTTCCCACTGACATGTAGACGGAGGTATTGCTAATATATATATTTATATATATGGAGAGATTTATGTTTAATTCAATTCATATATGTATGAATTTACATGTCCTGTACCTACATGTCGTATGCCTTCCTAGACCATTTAACGATCGCTAATCGTAATGTATTCCGAGTTTTGTGGTTTTTCTGGGAGAAAAGCGAAGACTAACCTGAAAAACCACTACTTAATCACTCATAAAATGTGGTTATCGATGCGCTGACCGCCACAACACCAACAGTTAGCTTGTTTGAATAACCTGATAAAACCGTTTTTATTCGATAAAGTAAATAGTTAAGCCTAAAAATAGCTTGGTTCGTAATCAGCGGGTGTTGAGAAAAAAGGTGAAATTGCGAAATAAGAATGTTTCACCGATTTCATTACAAAACGCCTATCCTTTCCGGCAGATTTCCTGGCGGAAAGAAATATACCCTCTGGACATGATGTTCCAGAAACGTCGACCCAATGTCGATGTAACACCTTTAACGACGTTGCCTGTACGTTGTATGCCCGCTAGGTTGCAAAGAATGCGTCCCTTCGTATTAGTCAAACTATAGAAAACAAGACCATTCTTTTTTCTGTGTAATCTATACACTTTTATGACTTCTATAGACAAGCATTCTTGATTACTGTCAGAGCCTGTTCTTTATGATATTGTTTGTGTACTGCAAATTTAATGGGTTGAAATAAATGAGCCAGCGCATGACAAAATCTCCAAGAAGTCGTGGGCGACCAGCGAAGACTCAGATCAGCCTGCGCATTCGCGCAGTCTGATCAGAGTCTTCGCTGATCGCATGTACCTACTACAGGCTAATATCTATGCAAAGAGACATAAGAATAAGGTCTTATCATAGTGGATGGGTTTGCAGGTTGATTCTAGTCTGTGCTGGCCGCATCGGTCTTATTGTAGGTTTTGTTATGCGCCGACTCAAATACTGTTTAAACCAAAACCGTGTTTGATCCAATTAACAGTGTTATATAGAGGTTTAGTTATACTAAAACGACTTACAGATTACGCATTACACATTAGAACCACCTCAATGCGACGGTTATAATCAGAATATTGGAACCACAACGAATATTAATAATTAATAAGAAACCTCATCTTGTCACAGCGTCGTGACTGTAACAAACGAGAATTGGCATTTTTTGTACCCCCGGACACACTATTGTGAGCAAAATATACCCCCCCCCCCCACCTCACCCCTAATTCCAGTTTCCCCCATCGTAATTTCAAAATTGTTGGTGTCAGAATGGGCCGATTTCCAGAAATTTACTTACAGAAAATGGCTGTTTTTTGTGTTTTTTTTTTTTTTTTTTTTTTTTTTGCAAGCTCAGACGGATCTTGACCTGCACAGTTTACCAGTGCCCCGTTTTAGGAGTGTCCGTGAGCCTTGTATATGAATCCTATGGTAACGCTTGGACCACTTGTGGCCAGTAGAATAACACACCAATATACCAGTATGATATACGTATATATCTACAACTTATACGATTGAAATTGCGTTCGACACAAAGATTAATAAAATCAGCCTACCTTGTTTGATTTCTGAGAAATTCCAGGATCTGCCTATTATGCTGGGATGGACAAGCAATCGATGCCGTTATAGACACGCTCTTATCGACCAACTTTTGTAAACGGGCCGGTATTCAAAGCGAGACTGTTTATGTATAACTTGTAATGTAAAGTAAGTTAAGTCCTTTGACTTCTCTATATTTACACATTTACAAATAATAATGTATTGAAATATTTTTGTGGTGACCTGTCAGATATAATTACTAGTAAGGCCGGGGGTTAAATGCGCGCGCAGTTTGTACATCGGACATTTCGATATTGAATCGGAACGGATACGCCTTCATGGAAGGTAACTCTTAAAAATGGTTTGCCTCCCTTGTCAAGTATTATCAAAAAGGAAAACTCGTTATCAATAAAGGAAAACTTCATTATCAATAGGAGGAAAACTTTTAAAGGAAAGAATTTGCTCCAATGAAGCAAATTCTTTCCTTTAAAAGTGTTCCTCTCTTTTGCATGAACTTACTTAATAAACTTATTTAAACCAGGAAGTCCCGATAAAGACAAAATGTTCACGCTATACTGATTCCTCCCATAATTTGGGCTATGAAACAGCCGTCCCAGAGTGCAGTTCTACGGCGATGGTTGATTGATTTTGCTGGGGTTTAACAATACGTCAGCCCTTGCGGGTCATTTGTGTCGTCTCCTAGAGAAAGGGAGAAAAGATATAGAAAAGATAGTAGAGGAGGGAAAAAGAGGCAAATGAATGGAAGTGTAAAAACTGAAGAAAAAACAATTCTCCCTCTACCATTACCTGCTGCAAGGACAGCAAGACTTGCCCAACTGTAAGCCAATATCAACTGGACGCCCTAGTGACCGTACATGTAGATATGGTGGTACGAACTAGGGTTCGATTGTAGCAGATTCCGCGGTGTGAGATCGATTTTTATTTCACCGAATGAACTTTCACGAGTGGTTACGTCACGAGTGAAAGTACTAAAGTGAACAAAAATTGATCTTATACTGAAAAAAATACATTTCTTTCATGCTTTAAACTATACCTTTAAATGCAATTTCGAAGCTTTGAAGTCATCACTACAGAGAACAAACTTTTCCCATGCCGATTTCGCGTCGATTTAGACGTGTTCAGCGGGTTTACAGGGTGTAAAATTGGGTGCAAGTTTCCACCTGAAAAACAGTTGCGGAAATGTTACTTTATCAAATTTGCATTCAAATAATGTCCGCAGTTGCCAAGCTTATCTGGCGTCGCGTGTATTAATTAGGTTACGTCGGTGCTAAAAGTAACGCAGCCAACGTCTTAATTAATGTAGTGCGAACGTGCGTGGCATAATTCCTGACAAATGTTATTTACATCGAATAAACAAAGTTTATATGTTATTTTTCGATGATGCATCGACATCTTAAACTTTGCAGTGGCGATCTCGATTTGATTGGTTGAAATAAAAGGTTTATATTTCTATAAATTCTCAAAGATAATCATGTGACATATAGCATAATGTGACGTCAAAAAGCACGCGCGTTACGTCAACGTCAACCGACTAGAGAATATAGTAAATACATGGTAAGTGTCACTGATGAGGCCTAAATGGCCGAAACTAGCTAGTCTGGCCCAGAAAACTTTGACACTTCATATTTTCCAGTTCTGTGGTGTAGTCCTTGCTTCCAAAGGATAACCCATTTATAGAACATATTTAACGTCACTACAGATGGTGTCTGGGAATGTGTGGCGGCCGTAAAAAGTCTCCCTGCCCTACATCATAGTGTAGTTTATATTTTGTTGTCCTTTGGGATCATTGATTCCATTGTGGAATTTTGAAAATATTTGCGGGTCACTGATGAGGCCTAAATGGCCGAAACTAGCTAGTCTGGCCCAGAAAACTTTGCACTTCATATTTTCCAGTTCTGTGGTGTATTCCTTGCTTCCAAAGGATAACCCTTTTATAGAACATATTTAACGTCACTACAGCTGGTGTCTGGGAATGTGTGGCGGCCGTAAAAAGTCTCCCTGCCCTACATCATAGTGTAGTTTATATTTTCTTGTCCTTTGGGATCATTGATTCCATTGTGGAATTTTGAAAATATTTGAGGGTCACTGATGAGGCCTAAATGGCCGAAAGTAGCTAGTCTGGCCCAGAAAACTTTGACACTTCATATTTTCCAGTTTTGTGATGTATTCCTTGCTTCCAAAGGATACCCCTTTTATAGAACATATTTAACGTCACTACAGCTGGTGTCTGGGAATGTGTGGCGGCCGTAAAAAGTCTCCCTGCCCTACATCATAGTGTAGTTTATATTTTCTAGTCCTTTGGGATCATTGATTCCATTGTGGAATTTTGAAAATATTTGAGGGTCACTGATGAGGCCTAAATTGCCGAAACTAGCTAGTCTGGCCCAAAAAACTTTGACACTTCATATTTTCCAGTTCTTTGGTGTATTCCTTGCTTCCAAAGGATAACCCTTTTATAGAACATATTTAATAATATAATATAATCGGTGAGCCTTTTATAGGGGCGAACTTTAGCGAGCCCCTATAAAATTGTCGCAGTGAACCGATTATAGTTTTTATTAAAGACACTAATCATTTATTTAGTTTATACCGCAATTCATTTTGCAATAAGTAAGCAAATTTAAGCAAAAAAAAACAGCAGATAGTGTGGCATGTTAAACGACATTCAGTACCATTGCGCGCACATGTAGTATAACGTGACGTCAACGAGTGCAAAATATCTGACGTCACCGCGCCACAAAGACGTAGGAAACAACATGGACGCTCGAATAAAAGTTTCTCAGCGCTTTACATTATGTATGAAAATCTGAAAATAAATAATTTATTTTTAGAGCTTTAGAAATTATTTTCGAGGTTGAGACGCAACTGCATGCAGTAGCAGTGCGCAGTTATTCCAACGGGCCATTCAAACCAGGAAAGGCCGAGAAGGTAAGAATTTAGCTGAAATTTCTGAAAATCTGTTCAAATAAATATTGCAAAGATTTGAACTTACACTTTCGTTGTTTTCTCGTGTATAAAAACTTGCATATTATTGATTACACTTAAAAATTAGTGACCTGAAAAGTAGGTCCGGTCTATAAACGGTCACTAGAAGTATTATAGGTCAGTAGAAGGTATTATAGGACACTACCGATTATAGCGTGAAGTTATTCGACCCTCTTTATTAGGTTACTAGAATGCCCGATTGCGGTATAAATTGAAATAGTAAATGCTAGAAGACAAATAAACTGAATTCAAAGACTTGACGTTTTTTTCTCTCTCTCTCTCTCTCTCTCTCTCTCTCTCTCTCTCTCTCTCTCTCTCTCTCTCTCTCTCCGGCTTCTTTCATTGATTGCAGTTTCTAAATGAATAATCATTCCGCTGGGGCGGTACAGCCTATGTTTGCAGTATAAATATGAAAAATATCACAGATTTTCATCCGAAAAAATGTGAAAAAAAGCACTATGTCGCACGGATGTGTTATCGTTATGTATCTACATTCTGCATTGTAACACCGCCCCCGTCCATCGGGGCTTGAAGAAATAGATGGGCTGCATGATGCTTCCACGCAGAACTGAATCCAACCGCACATGAGTACTGGTTAACTGCTTAGTGGTTGTAAGCATGCCCAGGAAAAGTGATGCGAATTGGCCCGTCGATGCATATAAACCCTATTAGTTTAATTGTGCGGCAGAGCTTGAGATGTCATTTCACCTCAACGTCGGGTAAAAGTCCCACAAAATTGAAAGCAACGTCTCCAAAATGACCTATACAGTGTTGACGGGGACGTAAAACCGCAAATCAAACAAACAAACAAAAATCTGCATTATAATACGGTATCTCATAGCAGTGTCTGTAACAACGTAATCTTTTCAGTCGGAGCTTTTACTCATTTTCTATGGAGAAAATTTGAGTAAACGTGTCATATGATAAAAAGGTACTCCACACCCGTGTGTCCATATCACGGGAAATATATGAAATATAAATTTCATATGAAATGACTACGCGCGTTAGATCATCTTAAAGCAAAATAATCGAAGTTTGCAATTTTTCATTTATTTTGACTAATTCTACCTAGAAATTTTAAATAATGACGAAAAAAAGCTAAAAACAAAAACAACAAAACACTCTTTTTTGAACATTTTTTTCAGAAATTCAAAGTTAATATATAAAGATATAGTATACGGGATTTGTAGATAATTCTCCTAATATGTCCCAATCTAATCTTGGACTAGTGCCCTTAAGAACAGGGCCTTTTAGAAGAGTTAATATCGACTACACACATCCTTTGTAACAGAGTTGTTTGTTTGATTATTTTTGTTTGATTTGAGGTTTAACGTCCCCGGCAACACTGTGTAGGTCATTTTGGAGACGTTGCTTCCAATTTTGTGGGACTTTTACCCAACATTGAGATGAAATGACATATCAAGCCCTGTCGCCAAATGAAACCAATAGGTTTTATAAGCATGAACGGTTCGACTCGCACCGCTTTGCCTGGGCAGGCCTAGATACTCTAAGCAGTTTACCAGTACTCGTGTGCGGTCGGTTTCAGCTCTGTGTGGAAGCATCATGCAGCCCATCTATTTCTTCAAGTCCCGATGGGCTGGGGCGGTGTTACAGACATGTATACAATAAAACTTCAATTCTCTAAAACCGATGACTCACATACCACGGTTTCTTCGAACTCATTCTCCAGTTCCCATAACATTTACATATTGTTTTCGAAATACCAAAATAGTTCATCGAGTGTATAAAAACATCAGTGTTTCACGTGTGCGAAGCAGTTAATTTTCATTTTATTTTATACGTGATTTTGGCGATGTACTGTAATTGAACAGCTGTACAGAACATGCTTCACACTCGTGAGACTTTCTGGCGTTTTCAACACTCGATGAAAACATTCGATGAAATATCTATATCGAAAAAAAGGCAAATTTTCTTTTTATTTTATGTAAAAAACAAAGCAAAAATACTGTGAAAATAACACCAACGTGTTTTTTCACAGTGTGAAAATATATTGTTTTCACAGTGTGTTCAGATATGCATTGATTTCACTTTCGTAAATATAAAATAAATTATATTCGCGATAGTTTACTGAGAATTTTCATATTTTGGCTTGAAACTGTATGTTGGTGTGTACTCAATAGAATCCTCTCGATTCTAATGAGTACACACAACATCCCTTTATTTTAAAGGAAATCGATAATAGATCTCTATTCAGCCTTCCAATTAGACGCTATGATTATACCCCGGTGTGTCGAAAAGATTATTCAACTGTACAGTCATGTAAAAATCCCCGCATTTTAAATGGGAATTTTATACAATTTTCATCAACGTAACTAGAAATTGGCACACGCAAGCGCGGGATAGATGGTGCAATCGACCATGGCAGAAAGAGCGAAAATTGTTGTGTTTCTTCTGGCTGTGTCGGATATAAACATATTGGACCCGAGATCAGTATTATGAATGGCAATGCTATTGGACACTAGATTATGTTGTAATGTTGTGTAGTGATTTTTCTTCTTCTTTCACATGAATTATTAATCGTGTTGGGAATTTGGGAAATTAATGAAAGAGGCTTTATCCACTTGTCAATATCAGTTGGATGCGACGGCGACGTTAGCTACACGACACATTCGTCTCATACAACCACTCATTTCTTTTCTCATGAAAAGGTTATGATATTTTCTATTTTTCTGCTTTAACCCATTTGTGAGTCATGAGACCACGCCTATATAATTTTTAAGCCCCACTTTTATATGGTAAAACTGGGGTTTACAGGGGTAAACATTATTTTGCGTATTTCTGATCAAAAACATAGATTATGGGTACATGTTAGATTCTAAAGGGTATCCACAATCTATGTTTTGAGCAGACAAAAATGAAAGTATCAGAATTGTTTGTCTGTGGTAAATAAACTTAATACCTATGGATAGGTTAAAGCCCCAGACTAGGGATAACCAGTTTCAAAAAAGAAAAAAAAAAAAAAAAAAAAAAAAAGATTCCCATAGTCTAAGAAACAGTTTTTCATGTGACGTCGTCTGAGAATGTATAATATAAACGCCATGTAATAAACTCGGTAATCCATTACTGGATTGAATATGCAAATTAGTTAGATACCATGTACGATGCCTTAACGGCGTCGCGAATATTGACGTTTTTGTAAAACGAACGTGAATAAAATGAGTTTCAGATATCATAAGATAAATGGAATCTTGCATTCGTGCTTATGTATTACTGGATCTATTAAACTCGAGGAAAAGACATAAATTACTCGGCGAAGCCTCGCATTTTATGATTTTCCTGAACTCGTTTGATAAATTTAATAATACATGAACTCTCATGTAAGATCCTCTATGTAGACACCGATCAGGTGTCGTGTCCTGTGGCGTCTGATCTTCATCTACTCTATTTGCCAACGTCCCATCTTGGGGCACCAGGCATTTAGTGGTCAAAACAAAACAAAAACAAAACACGCACACACTACTTGGGTTGTCTTTCATGCCTATAAAAGTGATTTTACTTATGAAAACAAAGTGATATGTTCTTCTTCTTCTGCCCTAAACACAATCTGTGGTAGTGCTTATTGGGTCCGTTCTAACTAACACCCACACTTCGACAAAGGTCGACAAAGGTCGAATATTTTACGGTAGGCTCTACTTCAGTACTTCTGAACTGGCTATATATCCAGTTTCTGGATGCTCCATCTTACATTTGGTATACTTTTGTTATATTGGACAAGAAAATGCATAAGCTTATTCGGTGTATATATATATGTGCAAATGCTTACATTTGACCGAAACAAGATAGAGGCATCATTCAGATATCATTCTATAGGAAATATAAGACATTGGACGGAATTTTTACGTTGATTGGCAATCGAACCATCTGACACGTACAAAAAATCGAAATACTTCAGTGTATAAAGAAGCATACTCTTGATAGGTTGTGGTAATTAATTAATTACCGTTAAAAGCGTCTCAATTGAGGCGGTTCTAACGAGCATCCAAAGCCTATGCCTTGGAGCAAAAATAAGAAAAATAATGTTCATCCCCGTAAAGCCCAGTTTTCTCTATATAAAGTGGGGTTTATGGGAGTGTTCATTCCACGGACTTGTTCACGTAATGTAATTTATTTTAGTTGTGTGAAGTTGGCTCTGCAATCGCCCATCTGCATTCAGCTCTGCATAAGACTTAGCAGGATTCCCTTAATGTAACAGGATTCCTGTTAAGTCTAACCCAGAGCTCGACCTAGCTCGACATAGCTCTGCATAAACATTCAATTCGCCAGTCTTATGCAGAGCTCAACATAGCTCGACGTAGCTCTGCATACAAATTTCAATGTGCCAGTCTTTTGCAGAGCTCGACATAAGTCGACGTAGCTCTGCATGCCAGTTTAGTGCAGAGCTCTGCAATCGCCTTAGGTCTGCATAAACTTAGAAATCAGCACATCAATGCACAGCTCTGCGCTTGACATAGCTCGACGTAGCTCTGCATACTACTTTCAATGTGCCAGTCTTATGCAGAGCTCGACATAGCTCGACGTAGCTCTGCATAAATATTTCAATGTGCCATACTTATGCAGAGCTCGACATAGCTCGACGTAGCTCTGCATACAACTTTCAATGTACCAGTTTAGTACAGAGCTCTGCAATCGCCTTAGGTCTGCATAAGCTTAGAAATCATCACATCAATGCACAGCTCTGCGCACGACATAGCTCGACGTAGCTCTGCATACAATTTTCAATTCGCCAGTCTTATGCAGAGCTCGACATAGCTCGACGTAGCTCTGCATACATATTTCAATGTGCCAGTCTTATGCAGACCTCGACATAGCAGAGCTCGACCTAGCGAATTGCAGAGCTCGACCTAGCTCGACACAGCTCTGCATAAAACTTTCAATGTGCCAGTCTTATGCAGAGCTCGACATAGCTCGACGTAACTCTGCATAGCTCTGCATACAACTTTCAATGTGCCAGACTTATGCAGACCTCGACCTAGCTCGACATAGCTCTGCAAACAACTTTCAATTCGCCAGTCTTATGCAGAGCTCGACATAGCTCGACGTAGCTCTGCATACTACTTTCAATGTACCAGTCTTATGCAGACCTCGACATAGCAGAGCTCGACCTAGCTAATTGCAGAGCTCGACCTAGCTCGACGCAGCTCTGCATAAAACTTTCAATGTGCCAGTATTATGCAGAGCTCGACATAGCTCGACGTAACTCTGCATAGCTCTGCATACAACTTTCAATGTGCCAGACTTATGCAGAGCTCGACCTAGCTCGACATAGCTCTGCAAACAACTTTCAATTCGCCAGTCTTATGCAGAGCTCGACAAAGCTCGACGTAGCTCTGCATACTACTTTCAATGTGCCAGTCTTACGCAAAGCTCGACATAGCTCGACGTAGCTCTGCATAAATATTTCAATGTGCCATACTTATGCAGAGCTCGACATAGCTCGACGTAGCTCTGCATACAACTTTCAACGTGCCAGTTTTGTGCAGAGCTCTGCAATCGCCTTAGGTCTGCATAATCTTAGAAATCATCACATCAATGCACAGCTCTGCGCTCGACATAGCTCGACGTAGCTCTGCATACAATTTTCAATTCGTCAGTCTTATGCAGAGCTCGACAACGCTCGACGTAGCTCTGCATACATTTTTCAATGAGCCAGTCTTATGCAGACCTCGACATAGCAGAGCTCGACCTAGCGAATTGCAGAGCTCGACCTAGCTCGACACAGCTCTGCATAAAACTTTCAATGTGCCAGTCTTATGCAGAGCTCGACATAGCTCGACGTAACTCTGCATAGCTCTGCATACAACTTTCAATGTGCCAGACTTATGCAGAGCTCGACCTAGCGAATTGCAGAGCTCGACCTAGCTCGACACAGCTCTGCATAAAACTTTCAATGTGCCAGTCTTATGCAGAGCTCGACATAGCTCGACGTTACTCTGCATAGCTCTGCATACAACTTTCAATGTGCAAGACTTATGCAGAGCTCGACCTAGCTCGACATAGCTCTGCAAACAACTTTCAATTCGCCAGTCTTATGCAGAGCTCGACATAGCTCGACGTAGCTCTGCATACTACTTTCAATGTACCAGTCTTATGCAGAGCTCGACATAGCTCGACGTAGCTCTGCATACAATTTTCAATTCGCCAGTCTTATGCAGAGCTCGACATAGCTCGACCTAGCTCTGCATACATTTTTCAATGTGCCAGTCTTATGCAGACCTCGACATAGCAGAGCTCGACCTAGCGAATTGCAGAGCTCGACCTAGCTCGACACAGCTCTGCATAAAACTTTCAATGTGCCAGTCTTATGCAGAGCTCGACATAGCTCGACGTAACTCTGCATAGCTCTGCATACAACTTTCAATGTACCAGACTTATGCAGAGCTCGACCTAGCTCGACATAGCTCTGCAAACAACTTTCAATTCGCCAGTCTTATGCAGAGCTCGACATAGCTCGACGTAGCTCTGCATACTACTTTCAATGTACTAGTCTTATGCAGACCTCGACATAGCAGAGCTCGACCTAGCTAATTGCAGAGCTCGACCTAGCTCGACACAGCTCTGCATAAAACTTTCAATGTGCCAGTATTATGCAGAGCTCGACATAGCTCGACGTAACTCTGCATAGCTCTGCATACAACTTTCAATGTGCCAGACTTATGCAGAGCTCGACCTAGCTCGGCATAGCTCTGCAAACAACTTTCAATTTGCCAGTCGTATGCAGAGCTCGACATAGCTTGACGTAGCTCTGCATACTACTTTCAATGTACCAGTCTTATACAGAGCTCGACATAGCTCGACGTAGCTCTGCATAAATATTTCAATGTGCCATACTTATGCAGAGCTCGACATAGCTCGACGTAGCTCTGCATACAACTTTCAATGTGCCAGTCTTATGCAGAGCTCGACATAGCAGAGTTCGACCTAGCGTATTGCAGAGCTCGACCTAGCTCGACATAGCTCTGCAAACAACTTTCAATTCGCCAGTCTTATGCAGAGCTCGAGAAAGCTCGACGTAGCTCTGCATACTACTTTCAATGTGCCAGTCTTACGCAGAGCTCGACATAGCTCGACGTAGCTCTGCATAAATACTTCAATGTGCCAGACTTATGCAGAGCTCGACATAGCTCGACGTAGCTCTGCATACAACTTTCAATGTGCCAGTTCAGTGCAGAGCTCTGCAATCGCCTTAGGTCTGCATAATCTTAGAAATCATCACATCAATGCACAGCTCTGCGCTCGACATAGCTCGACGTAGCTCTGCATACAATTTTCAATTCGCCAGTCATATGCAGAGCTCGACAACGCTCGACGTAGCTCTGCATACATTTTTCAATGAGCCAGTCTTATGCAGACCTCGACATAGCAGAGCTCGACCTAGCGAATTGCAGAGCTCGACCTAGCTCGACACAGCTCTGCATAAAACTTTCAATGTGCCAGTCTTATGCAGAGCTCGACATAGCTCGACGTAACTCTGCATAGCTCTGCATACAACTTTCAATGTGCCAGACTTATGCAGAGCTCGACCTTACGAATTGCAGAGCTCGACCTAGCTCGACACATCTCTGCATAAAACTTTCAATGTGCCAGTCTAATGCAGAGCTCGACATAGCTCGACGTAACTCTGCATAGCTCTGCATACAACTTTCAATGTGCAAGACTTATTCAGAGCTCGACCTAGCTCGACATAGCTCTGCAAACAACTTTCAATTCGCCAGTCTTATGCAGAGCTCGACATAGCTCGACGTAGCTCTGCATACTACTTTCAATGTACCAGTCTTATGCAGAGCTCGACATAGCTCGTCGTAGCTCTGCATACAATTTCTAATTCACCAGTCTTATGCAGAGCTCGACATAGCTCGACGTAGCTCTGCATACATTTTTCAATGTGCCAGTCTTATGCAGATCTCGACATAGCAGAGCTCGACCTAGCGAATTGCAGAGCTCGACCTAGCTCGACACAGCTCTGCATAAAACTTTCAATGTGCCAGTCTTATGCAGAGCTCGACATAGCTCGACGTAACTCTGCATAGCTCTGCATACAACTTTCAATGTGCCAGACTTATGCAGAGCTCGACCTAGCTCGACATAGCTCTGCAAACAACTTTCAATTCGCCAGTCTTATGCAGAGCTCGACATAGCTCGACGTAGCTCTGCATACTACTTTCAATGTACCAGTCTTATGCGACCTCGACATAGCAGAGCTCGACCTAGCGAATTGCAGAGCTCGACCTAGCTCGACATAGCTCTGCATAAAACTTTCAATGTGCCAGTATTATGCAGAGCTCGACATAGCTCGACGTAACTCTGCATAGCTCTGCATACAAATTTCAATGTGCCAGACTTATGCAGAGCTCGACCTAGCTCGACAAAGCTCTGCAAACAACTTTCAATTCGCCAGTCTTATGCAGAGCTCGACATAGCTTGACGTAGCTCTGCATACTACTTTCAATGCACCAGACTTATGCAGAGCTCGACATAGCTCGACGTAGCTCTGCATAAATATTTCAATGTGCCATACTTATGCAGAGCTCGACATAGCTCGACGTAGCTCTGCATACAACTTTCAATGTGCCAGTCTTATGCAGAGCTCGACATAGCAGAGCTCGACCTAGCGTATTGCAGAGCTCGACCTAGCTCGACGTAGATCTGCATACTACTTTCAATGTGCCAGTCTTACGCAGAGCTCGACATAGCTCGACGTAGCTCTGCATAAATATTTCAATGTGCCATACTTATGCAGAGCTCGACATAGCTCGACTTAGCTCTGCATACAACTTTCAATGTGCCAGTTTAGTGCAGAGCTCTGCAATCGCCTTAGGTCTGCATAATCTTAGAAATCATCACATCAATGCACAGCTCTGCGCTCGACATAGCTCGACGTAGCTCTGCATACAATTTTCAATTCGCCAGTCTTATGCAGAGCTCGACATAGCTCGACGTAGCTCTGCATACTACTTTCAATGTACCAGTCTTATGCAGAGCTCGACATAGCTCGTCGTAGCTCTGCATACAATTTTTAATTCACCAGTCTTATGCAGAGCTCGACATAGCTCGACGTAGCTCTGCATACAATTTTCAATGTGCCAGTCTTATGCAGACCTTGACATAGCAGAGCTCGACCTAGCGAATTGCAGAGCTCGACCTAGCTCGACACAGCTCTGCATAAAACTTTCAATGTGCCAGTCTTATGCAGAGCTCGACATAGCTCGACGTAACTCTGCATAGCTCTGCATACAACTTTCAATGTGCCAGACTTATGCAGAGCTCGACCTAGCTCGACATAGCTCTGCAAACAACTTTCAATTCGCCAGTCTTATGCAGAGCTCGACATAGCTCGACGTAGCTCTGCATACTACTTTCAATGTACCAGTCTTATGCGACCTCGACATAGCAGAGCTCGACCTAGCGAATTGCAGAGCTCGACCTAGCTCGACACAGCTCTGCATAAAACTTTCAATGTGCCAGTATTATGCAGAGCTCGACATAGCTCGACGTAACTCTGCATAGCTCTGCATACAAATTTCAATGTGCCAGACTTATGCAGAGCTCGACCTAGCTCGACAAAGCTCTGCAAACAACTTTCAATTCGCCAGTCTTATGCAGAGCTCGACATAGCTTGACGTAGCTCTGCATACTACTTTCAATGCACCAGACTTATGCAGAGCTCGACATAGCTCGACGTAGCTCTGCATAAATATTTCAATGTGCCATATTTATGCAGAGCTCGACATAGCTCGACGTAGCTCTGCATACAACTTTCAATGTGCCAGTCTTATGCAGAGCTCGACATAGCAGAGCTCGACCTAGCGTATTGCAGAGCTCGACCTAGCTCGACGTAGATCTGCATACTACTTTCAATGTGCCAGTCTTACGCAGAGCTCGACATAGCTCGACGTAGCTCTGCATAAATATTTCAATGTGCCATACTTATGCAGAGCTCGACATAGCTCGACTTAGCTCTGCATACAACTTTCAATGTGCCAGTTTAGTGCAGAGCTCTGCAATCGCCTTAGGTCTGCATAATCTTAGAAATAATCACATCAATGCACAGCTCTGCGCTCGACATAGCTCGACGCAGCTCTGCATACAATTTTCAATTCGCCAGTCTTATGCAGAGCTCGACAACGCTCGACGTAGTTCTGCATACATTTTTCAATGAGCCAGTCTTATGCAGACCTCGACATAGCAGAGCTCGACCTAGCGAATTGCAGGGCTCGACCTAGCTCGACACAGTTCTGCATAAAACTTTCAATGTGCCAGTCTTATGCAGAGCTCGACATAGCTCGACGTAACTCTGCATAGCTCTGCATACAACTTTCAATGTGCCAGACTTATGCAGAGCTCGACCTAGCGAATTGCAGAGCTCGACCTAGCTCGACACAGCTCTGCATAAAACTTTTAATGTGCCAGTCTAATGCAGAGCTCGACATAGCTCGACGTAACTCTGCATACAACTTTCAATGTGCAAGACTTATGCAGAGCTCGACCTAGCTCGACATAGCTCTGCAAACAACTTTCAATTCGCCAGTCTTATGCAGAGCTCGACATAGCTCGACGTAGCTCTGCATACTACTTTCAATGTACCAGTCTTATGCAGAGCTCGACATAGCTCGACGTAGCTCTGCATACAATTTTCAATTCACCAGTCTTATGCAGAGCTCGACATAGCTCGACGTAGCTCTGCATACATTTTTCAATGTGCCAGTCTTATGCAGACCTCGACATAGCAGAGCTCGACCTAGCGAATTGCAGAGCTCGACCTAGCTCGACACAGCTCTGCATAAAACTTTCAATGTGCCAGTCTTATGCAGAGCTCGACATAGCTCGACGTAACTCTGCATAGCTCTGCATACAACTTTCAATGTGCCAGACTTATGCAGAGCTCGACCTAGCTCGACATAGCTCTGCAAACAACTTTCAATTCGCCAGTCTTATGCAGAGCTCGACATAGCTCGACGTAGCTCTGCATACTACTTTCAATGTACCAGTCTTATGCAGACCTCGACATAGCAGAGCTCGACCTAGCGAATTGCAGAGCTCGACCTAGCTCGACACAGCTCTGCATAAAACTTTCAATGTGCCAGTATTATGCAGAGCTCGACATAGCTCGACGTAACTCTGCATAGCTCTGCATACAACTTTCAATGTGCCAGACTTATGCAGAGCTCGAACTAGCTCGACATAGCTCTGCAAACAACTTTCAATTCGCCAGTCTTATGCAGAGCTCGACATAGCTTGACGTAGCTCTGCATACTACTTTCAATGTACCAGTCTTATGCAGAGCTCGACATAGCTCGACGTAGCTCTGCATAAATATTTCAATGTGCCATACTTATGCAGAGCTCGACATAGCTCGACGTAGCTCTGCATACAACTTTCAATGTGCCAGTCTTATGCAGAGCTCGACATAGCAGAGCTCGACCTAGCGTATTGCAGAGCTCGACCTAGCTCGACATAGCTCTGCAAACAACTTTCAATTCGCCAGTCTTATGCCGGGCTCGACAAAGCTCGACGTAGCTCTGCATACTACTTTCAATGTGCCAGTCTTACGCAGAGCTCGACATAGCTCGACGTAGCTGTGCATAAATATTTCAATGTGCCATACTTATTCAGAGCTCGACATAGCTCGACGTAGCTCTGCATACAACTTTCAATGTGCCAGTTTAGTGCAGAGCTCTGCAATCGCCTTAGGTCTGCATAATCTTAGAAATCATCACATCAATGCACAGCTCTGCGCTCGACATAGCTCGACGTAGCTCTGCATACAATTTTCAATTCGCCAGTCTTATGCAGAGCTCGACAACGCTCGACGTAGCTCTGCATACATTTTTCAATGAGCCAGTCTTATGCAGACCTCGACATAGCAGAGCTCGACCTAGCGAATTGCAGAGCTCGACCTAGCTCGACACAGCTCTGCATAAAACTTTCAATGTGCCAGCCTGATGCAGGGCTCGACATAGCTCGACGTAACTCTGCATAGCTCTGCATACAACTTTCAATGTGCCAGACTTATGCAGAGCTCGGCCTAATGAATTGCAGAGCTCGACCTAGCTCAACGCAGCTCTGCATAAACCTTTCAATGTGCCAGTCTTATGCAGAGCTCGACATAGCTCGACGTAACTGTGCATAGCTCTGCATACAACTTTCAATGTGCAAGACTTATGCAGAGCTCGACCTAGCTCGACATAGCTCTGCAAACAACCTTCAATTCGCCAGTCTTATGTAGAGCTCGACATAGCTCGACGTAGCTCTGCATACTACTTTCAATGTACCAGTCTTATGCAGAGCTCGACATAGCTCGACGTAGCTCTGCATACAACTTTCAATGTGCCATTCTTATGCAGAGCTCGACATAGCTCGACGTAGCACTGCATACAACTTTCAATGTGCCGTTCTTATGCAGAGCTCGACATAGATCGACGTAGCTCTGCATACAACTTTCAATGTGTCAGTCTTATGCAGAGCTCGACATAGCAGATCTCGACCTAGCGTATTGCAGAGCTCGACCTAGCTCGACATAGCTCTGCAAAAAACTTTCAATTCGCCAGTCTTATGCAGAGCTCGACATAGCTCGACGTAGCTGTGCATACTACTTTCAATGTGCCAGTCTTATCCAGATTTCGACATAACTCGACGTAGCTCTGCATAAATATTTCAATGTGCCATACTTATGGAAAGCTCGACATAGCCCGACGTAACTCTGCATAGCTCTGCATACAACTTTCAATGTGCCAGACTTATGCAGAGCTCGACCTAGCTCGACATACCTCTGCAAATAACTTCAATTCGCCAGTCTTATGCAGAGCTCGACATAGCTCGACGTAGCTCTGCATACATTTTTCAATGAGCCAGTCTTATGCAGACCTCGACCTAGCAGAGCTCGACCTAGCGAATTGCAGAGCTCGACCTAGCTCGACACAGCTCTGCATAAAACTTTCAATGTGCCAGTCTTATGCAGAGCTCGACATAGCTCGACGTAACTCTGCATAGCTCTGCATACAACTTTCAATGTGCCAGACTTATGCAGAGCTCGACCTAGCTCGACATAGCTCTGCAAACAACTTTCAATTCGCCAGTCTTATGCAGAGCTCGACATAGCTCGACGTAGCTCTGCATACTACTTTCAATGTACCAGTCTTATGCAGAGCTCGACATAGCTCGACGTAGCTCTGCATAAATATTTCAATGTGCCATACTTATGCAGAGCTCGACATAGCTCGAAGTAGCTCTGCATACAACTTTCAATGTGCCATTCTTATGCAGAGCTCGACATGGCAGAGCTCGACCTAGCGTATTGCAGAGTTCGACCGAGCTCGACATAGCTCTGCAAACAATTTTCAATTCGCCAGTCTTATGCAGAGCTCGACATAGCTCGACGTAGCTCTGCATACTACTTTCAATGTGCCAGTCTTATGCAGAGCTCGACATAGCTCGACGTAGCTCTGCATAAATATTTCAATGTGCCATACTTATGCAGAGCTCGACATAGCTCGACGTAGCTCTGCATACAACTTTCAATGTGCCAGTTTAGTTTTAGAGCTCTGCAATCGCCTTAGGTCTGCATAATCTTAGAAATCATCACATCAATGCACAGCTCTGCGCTCGACATAGCTCGACGTAGCTCTGCATACAATTTTCAATTCGCCAGTCTTATGCAGAGCTCGACAACGCTCGACGTAGCTCTGCATACATTTTTCAATGTGCCAGTCTTATGCAGACCTCGACATAGCAGAGCTCGACCTAGCGAATTGCAGAGCTCGACCTAGCTCGACACAGCTCTGCATAAAACTTTCAATGTGCCAGTCTTATGCAGAGCTCGACATAGCTCGACGTAACTCTCCATAGCTCTGCATACAACTTTCAATATGCCAGACTTATGCAGAGCTCGACCTTGCTCGACATAGCTCTGCAAACAACTTTCAATTCGCCAGTCTTATGCAGAGCTCGACATAGCTCGACGTAGCTCTGTATTCTACTTTCAATGTTCCAGTCTTATGCAGACCTCGTCATAGCAGAGCTCGACCTAGCGAATTGCAGAGCTCGACCTAGCTCGACACAGCTCTGCATAAAACTTTCAATGTGCCAGTCTTATGCAGAGCTCGACATAGATCGACGTAACTCTGCATAGCTCTGCATACAACTTTCAATGTGCCAGACTTATGCAGAGCTCGACCTAGCTCGACATAGCTCTGCAAACAACTTTCAATTCGCCAGTCTTATGCAGAGCTCGACATAGCTCGACGTAGCTCTGCATACTACTTTCAATGTGCCAGTCTTATGCAGAGCTCGACATAGCTCGACGTAGCTCTGCATAAATATTTCAATGTGCCATACTTATGCAGTGCTCGACATAGCTCGACGTAGCTCTGCATACATCTTTCAATGTGCCAGTCTTATGCAGAGCTCGACATAGCAGAGCTCGACCTAGCGTATTGCAGAGCTCGACCTAGCTCGACATAGCTCTGCAAACAACATTCAATTTGCCAGTCTTATGCAGAGCTCGACATAGATCGACGTAGCTCTGCATACATCTTTCAATGTGCCAGTCTTATGCAGAGCTCGACATAGCAGAGCTCGACCTAGCGTATTGCAGAGCTCGACCTAGATCGACATAGCTCTGCAAACAACATTCAATTTGCCAGTCTTATGCAGAGCTCGACATAGCTCGACGTAGCTCTGCATACTACTTTCAATGTGCCAGTCTTATGCAGAGCTCGACATAGCTCGACATAGCTCTGCATAAATATTTCAATGTGCCATACTTATGCAGTGCTCGACATAGCTCGACGTAGCTCTGCATACAATGTTCAATGTGCCAGTTTAGTGCAGAGCTCTGCAATCGCCTTAGGTCTGCATAATCTTAGAAATCATCACATCAATGCACAGCTCTGCGCTTGACATAGCTCGACGTAGCTCTGCATACAACTTTCAATTCGCCAGTCTTATGCAGAGCTCGTCAACGCTCGACGTAGCTCTGCATACATTTTTCAATGAGCCAGTCTTATGCAGACCTCGACATAGCAGAGCTCGACCTTGCGAATTGCAGAGCTAGACCTAGCTCGTCACAGCTCTGCATAAAACATTCAATGTGCCAGTCTTATGCAGAGCTCGACATAGCTCGACGTAACTCTGCATAGCTCTGCATACAACTTTCAATGTGCCAGACTTATGCAGAGCTCGACCTAGCGAATTGCAGACTTCGACCTAGCTCGACACAGCTCTGCATAAAACTTTCAATGTGCCAGTCTTATGCAGAGCTCGACATAGCTCGACGTAACTCTGCATAGCTCTGCATACAACTTTCAATGTGCCAGACTTATGCAGAGCTCGACCTAGCTCGACATAGCTCTGCAAACAACTTTCAATTTGCCAGTCTTATGCAGAGCTCGACATAGCTCGACGTAGCTCTGCAAACTTTTTTCAATGTACCAGTCTTATGCAGAGCTCGACATAGCTCGACGTAGCTCTGCATACAACTTTCAATGTGCCATTCTTATGCAGAGCTCGACATAGCTCGACGTAGCTCTGCATACAACTTTCAATGTGCCATTCTTATGCAGAGCTCGACATAGATCGACGTAGCTCTGCATACAACTTTCAATGTGCCAGTCTTATGCAGAGCTCGACATAGCAGAGCTCGACCTAGCGTATTGCAGAGCTCGACCTAGCTCGACATAGCTCTGCAAACAACTTTCAATTCGCCAGCCTTATGCAGAGCTCGACATAGCTCGACGTAGCTCTGCACACTACTTTCAATGTACCAGTCTTATGCAGAGCTCGTCATAGCTCGACGTAGCTCTGCATACAACTTTCAATGTGCCATTCTTATGCAGAGCTCGACATAGCTCGACGTAGCTCTGCATACAACTTTCAATGTGCCATTCTTATGCAGAGCTCGACATAGATCGACGTAGCTCTGCATACAACTTTCAATGTGCCAGTCTTATGCAGAGCTCGACATAGCAGAGCTCGACCTAGCGTATTGCAGAGCTCGACCTAGCTCGACATAGCTCTGCAAATAACTTTCAATTCGCCAGTCTTATGCAGACCTCGACATAGCAGAGCTCGACCTAGCGAATTTCAGAGCTCGACCTACCTCGACACAGCTCTGCATAAAACTTTCAATGTGCCAGTCTTATGCAGAGCTCGACATAGCTCGACGTAACCCTGCATAGCTCTGCATACAACTTTCAATGTGCCAGACTTATGCAGAGCTCGTCCTAGCTCGACATAGCTCTGCAAACAACTTTCAATGCGCCAGTCTTATGCAGAGCTCGACATAGCTCGAGGTAGATCTGCATACTACTTTCAATGTACCAGTCTTATGCAGAGCTCGACATAGCTCGACGTAGCTCTGCATACAACTTTCAATGTGCCAGTTTAGTGCAGAGCTCTGCAATCGCCTTAGGTCTGCATAATCTTAGAAATCATCACATCAATGCACAGATCTGCGCTCGACATAGCTCGACGTAGCTCGGCTTACAATTTTCAATTCGCCAGTTTTATGCAGAGCTCGATATAGCAGAGCTCGACCTAGCGAATTGCAGAGCTCGACCTAGCTCGACACAGCTCTTCATGAAACGTTCAATGTGCCAGTCTTATGCAAAGCTCGACATAGCTCGACATTGCTCTGCAAACATCTTTCAATTCGCCAGTCTTATGCAGAGCTCGACATAGCTCGACGTAGCTCTACATACTACTTTCAATGTACCAGTCTTATGCAGACCTCGACATAGCAGAGCTCGACCTAGCGAATTGCAGAGCTCGACCTAGCTCGACACAGCTCTGCATAAAACTTTCAATGTGCCAGTCTTATGCAGACCTCGACATAGCTCGACGTAACTCTGCATAGCTCTGCATACAACTTTCAATGTGCCAGACTTATGCAGAGCTCGACCTAGCTCGACATAGCTCTGCAAAAACTTTCAATTCGCCAGTCTTATGCAGAGCTAGACATAGCTCGACGTAGCTCTGCACACTACTTTCAATGTACCAGTCTTATGCAGAGCTCGACATAGCTCGACGTAGCTCTGCATAAATATTTTAATGTGCCATATTTATGCAGTGCTCGACATAGCTCGACGTAGCTCTGCATACAACTTTCAATGTGCCATTCTTATGCAGAGCTCGACATAGATCGACGTAGCTCTGCATACAACTTTTAATGTGTCAGTCTTATGCAGAGCTCGACATAGCAGAGCTCGACCTAGCGTATTGCAGAGCTCGACCTAGCTCGACATAGCTCTGCAAACAACTTTCAATACGCCAGTCTTATGTAGAGCTCGACATAGCTCGACGTAGCTCTGCATACTACTTTCAATGTGCCAGTCTTATGCAGAGCTCGACATAGCTCGACGTAGCTCTACATATATATTTCAATGTGCCATACTTATGCAGAGCTCAACATGGCTCGACGTAACTCTGCATAGCTCTGCATACAACTTTCAATGTGCCAGACTTATGCAGAGCTCGACCTAGCTCGACATAGCTCTGCAAACAACTTTTAATTTGTCAGTCTTATGCAGAGCTCGACGTAGCTCTGCAAACTTCTTTCAATGTACCAGTCTTATGCAGAGCTCGACATAGCTCGACTTAGCTCTGCATACAACGTTCAATGTGCCATTCTTATGCAGAGCTCGACATAGCTCGACGTAGGTCTGCATACAACTTTCAATGTGCCATTCTTATGCAGAGCTCGACATAGATCGACGTAGCTCTGCATACAACTTTCAATGTGCCAATCTTATGCAGAGCTCGACATAGCAGAGCTCGACCTAGCGTATTGCAGAGCTCGACCTAGCTCGACATAGCTCTGCAAACAACTTTCAATTCGCCAGTCTTATGCAGAGCTCGACATAGCTCGACGTAGCTCTGCATACTACTTTCAATGTGCCAGTCTTATGCAGAGTTCGACATAGCTCGACCTAGCTCTGCATAAATATTTCAATGTGCCATACTTATGCAGACCTCGACATAGCAGAGCTTGACCTAGCGAATTTCAGAGCTCGACCTAGCTCGACACAGCTTTGCATAAAACTTTCAATGTCCCAGTCTTATGCAGAGCTCGAAATAGCTCGACGTAACTCTGCATAGCTCTGCATACAACTTTCAATGTGCCAGACTTATGCAGAGCTCGTCCTAGCTCGACATAGCTCTGCAAACAACTTTCAATTCGCCAGTCTTATGCAGTGCTCGACATAGCTCGACGTAGCTCTGCATACTACTTTCAATGTACCAGTCTTATGCAGAGCTCGACATAGCTCGACGTAGTTCTGCATACAACTTTCAATGTGCCAGTTTAGTGCAGAGCTCTGCAATCGTCTTAGGTCTGCATAATCTTAGAAATCATCACATCAATGCACAGATCTGCGCTCGACATAGCTCGACGTAGCTCTGCTTACAATTTTCAATTCGCCAGTTTTATGCAGAGCTCGACATAGCTCTGCATACAATGCAGAGCTCGTCCTAGCTCGACATAGCTCTGCAAACAACTTTCAATTCGCCAGTCTTATGCAGAGCTCGACATAGCTCGACGTAGCTCTGCATACTACTTTCAATGTACCAGTCTTATGCAGAGCTCGACATAGCTCGACGTAGCTCTGCATACAACTTTCAATGTGCCAGGTTAGTGCAGAGCTCTGCAATCGCCTTAGGTCTGCATAATCTTAGAAATCATCACATCAATGCACAGATCTGCGCTCGACATAGCTCGACGTAGCTCTGCTTAGAATTTTCAATTCGCCAGTCTTATGCAGAGCTCGACATAGCTCGACTTAGCTCTGCATACATTTTTCAATGTGCCAGTCTTATGTAGAGCTCGACATAGCAGAGCTCGACCTAGCGAATTGCAGAGCTCGACCTAGCTCGACATAGCTCTGCATACAACTTTCAAAGTGCCAGTTTAGTGCAGAGCTCTGCAATCGCATTAGGTCTGCATAATCTTAGAAATCAGCACATCAATGCACAGCTCTGCGCTCGACATAGCTCGACGTAGCTCTGCATACAATTTTCAATTCGCCAGTCTTATGCAGAGCTCGACATAGCTCCACGTTGCTCTGCATACATTTTTCAATGTGCCAGGTTAGCGCAGAGCTCGACATAGCAGAGCTCGACCTAGCGAATTGCAGAGCTCGACCTAGCGCGACACAGCTCTGCATAAATTTTTCAGTGTGCCAGTCTTATGCAGAGCTCGACATAGCTCTGCACACTACTTTCAATGTGCCAGTCTTATGCAGAGCTCGACATAGCTCGACGTAGCTCTGCATAAATATTTCAATGTGCCAGACTTATGCAGAGCTCGACATAGCTCGACGTAGCTCTGCATAGAACTTTCAATGTACCAGTTTAGTGCAGAGCTCTGCAATCGCCTTAGGTCTGCATAATCTTACAAATCATCACATCAAGGCACAACTCTGCGCTCGACATAGCTCGACGTAGCTCTGCATACAATTTTCAATTCGCCAGTCTTATGCAGAGCTCGGCATAGCTCGACGTAGCTCTGCATACATTTTTCAATGTGCCAGTCTTATGCAGACCTCGACATAGCAGAGCTCGACCTAGCGAATTTCAGAGCTACACCTAGCTCGACACAGCTCTGCATAAAACTTTCAATGTCCCAGTCTTATGCAGAGCTCGACATAGCTCGACGTAACTCTGCATAGCTCTGCATACAACTTTCAATGTGCCAGACTTATGCAGAGCTCGTCCTAGCTCGACATAGCTCTCCAAACAACTTTCAATTCGCCAGTCTTATGCAGTGCTCGACATAGCTCGACGTAGCTCTGCATACTACTTTCAATGTACCAGTCTTATGCGGAGCTCGACATAGCTCGACGTAGCTCTGCATACAACTTTCAATGTGCCAGTTTAGTGCAGAGCTCTGCAATCGCCTTAGGTCTGCATAATCTTAGAAATCATCACATCAATGCACAGATCTGCGCTCGACATAGCTCGACGTAGCTCTGCTTACAATTTTCAATTCGCCAGTTTTATGCAGAGCTGGACATAGCTCTGCATACAATGCAGAGCTCGTCCTAGCTCGACATAGCTCTGCAAACAACTTTCAATTCGCCAGTCTTATGCAGAGCTCGACATAGCTCGACGTAGCTCTGCATACTACTTTCAATGTACCAGTCTTATGCAGAGCTCGACATAGCTCGACGTAGCTCTGCATACAACTTTCAATGTGCCAGTTTAGTGCAGAGCTCTGCAATCGCCTTAGGTCTGCATAATCTTAGAAATCATCACATCAATGCACAGATCTGCGCTCGACATAGCTCGACGTAGCTCTGCTTAGAATTTTCAATTCGCCAGTCTTATGCAGAGCTCGACATAGCTCGACGTAGCTCTGCATACATTTTTCAATGTGCAAGTCTTATGTAGAGCTCGACATAGCAGAGCTCGACCTAGCGAATTGCAGAGCTCGACCTAGCTCGACATAGCTCTGCATACAACTTTCAAAGTGCCAGTTTAGTGCAGAGCTCTGCAATCGCATTAGGTCTGCATAATCTTAGAAATCAGCACATCAATGCACAGCTCTGCGCTCGACATAGCTCGACGTAGCTCTGCATACAATTTTCAATTCTCCAGTCTTATGCAGAGCTCGACATAGCTCCACGTAGCTCTGCATACATTTTTCAATGTGCCAGGTTAGCGCAGAGCTCGACATAGCAGAGCTCGACCTAGCGAATTGCAGAGGTCGACCTAGCGCGACACAGCTCTGCATAAATTTTTCAATGTGCCAGTCTTATGCAGAGCTCGACATAGCTCTGCATACTACTTTCAATGTGCCAGTCTTATGCAGAGCTCGACATAGCTCGACGTAGCTCTGCATAAATATTTCAATGTGCCAGACTTATGCAGAGCTCAACATAGCTCGACGTAGCTCTGCAGACAACTTTCAATGTGCCAGTTTAGTGCAGAGCTCTGTAATCGCCTTAGATCGGCATAATCTTAGAAATCAGCACATAAATGCACAACTCTGTACTCGACATAGCTCGACGTAGCTCTGCATACAATTTTCAATTCGCCAGTCTTATGCAGAGCTCGACATAGCTCGACGTAGCTCTGCATACAACTTTCAATGTGCCAGTCTTATGCAGAGCTCGACATAGATCGACGTAGCTCTGAATACAAATTTCAATGTGCCAGTCTTATGCAGAGCTCAACATTACTGCAAAGTAATTTCAAAATCCATAAAGAAATAAGAACGTAATTGACTGTCTTTAAGTTTCGGATCCTTTTTTTACCTTGACCTTGGAGGTTCGGAACTGGGTTTTGCACGCGACACATCATAACCCATGATGGTTAATATTTCTGCAAAGAAATTTCAAAACCCATCCAGAAATAAGAAAGTTATAGACTGCGCTTAGGTTTCGGACGGGCGGACGAACGGACGGGCGAATGGCGGGGCATAAACTAGGTTAGAATGAAGAATGGACAATCCGGTAAACTGCCGTAGTTGTTGAACTATTTAATATGACCAATTAAATCGATTTCCAGACACTTCGGCCCAACTACCACCTCGGCCCCTAGACAGGTCGGCCCAAAACCAAGTCGGCCCCAGACACCTCGGCCCTAGACACCTCGGCCCCACTGTCACCTCGGCCCCTAGACATCTCGGCCCCAAAGACACCTCGGCCCCACTTTTGATATCTGTTAGGGTATGGGCATTTATATCATGTTAAAATCGGCCCCGCCCATCGGGACTTCAAGAAACGGACAGTCTGTGATATGAGTACAGGTAAACCTCTTTGAGGTTTTAAGCCTGCATGGCCAGGAAAAGCGGTGCGAGTCGGACCGTTCATACTTATAAACCTTATTGGTTTCATCGGGCTGCAGGGCTTGAGATGTCATTTCATATCAATGTCGGGTAAAATTCCCACAAAATTGAAGGCAACGTCTCCAAAATGACCGAGATAGTGTTGATTGGGGCGTTAAACGTCAAATCTAACAAAAAAAAAACATCATGTTAACAACCCCCTTGTAATGAAGACCCCGCTCAACCCCAGTTTATATGGGGAAAAGTGAGGCTCATAGGGGAATATATTATTTACATCACGAAGACACGCCTTCATCACGAAAACACGCCTATATAATTTTGACCCCCTTGAACCCCACTTTTATGTAGTAAAACTAGGGTATACAGGGGTAAGCCTTATTTTTCGTATTTCTGTTCTAAAATATAGATTATGGGTACTCATTAGAACCGCCTCGATGGGCCGCTTCTAACGAGTACCCACAACCTGACAAGAAAAATATCACAAGTTTTCATCTTAAAAGTTTTGTTTTTCGGCGGTAAAGTTTTCGATGTATTTGTTTAGGCGTGTTTTCGTAATGTGTAATTTTGACCCCCTTGAACCCCACTTTCATATAGTAAAATTGGGGTTTACAGGGGTAAAACCTTATTTTTTCTTATTTGAGCAGAAATAATAAAATATCACAATGTTTCCTCTTATAATGTTCGTTTTTTCGGCGGTAAAAGTTACAATGCATTTGTACAGGCATGTTTTCGTAATTCTTATTTCTGCTCCAAGACACAGGTTGTGTGTACTGGTTAGAACCGTCTCAAATAATAATAATAATAATAAAAAAAATAACCAATGAGACGTTTATAATAAATATATACGCATACACAACATTTTCAGGTTAACTTGGACTACACTCTTAAGCCCCTGTCACACTATGCCGCGTTTTCACTGCGATGGAACGGCGTTGTTTAATTTTTCAGAACGCCGCGAGATCGCAAGAAATATGGGATATTTTTGTGAACATGGACCTGTCCTGGCGTCCCTACAGCGACCAAGACGTTGCTACGGAGCTTACATGGCGATCTATCGCGATCCTGCGGCGTTCTTGATGGCGATTGTATGCGCTCTCACGGCGCTTCCTCTGCGCTTTTACGGCGCTCACAATGCGTGCACTGCGCTTTTACGACGCTCACAATGCGTGCACTGTATGCGTGCACTGCGCTTTTACGGCGCTCACATGTTGAAGACGTTCTCAAAGTGCATCAGTCGAACAGTTTTGTTTGATTTGAGGTTTATAGTCCCATCAACACATTATAGGTAATTTTGGAGACGTTGCTTCTAATTTTGTGGGACTTTTACCCGACATTGAGATGAAATGACATCTCAATCCCTGTCACCCAATGAAACCAATAGGGTTAATAAGCATGGATGGTCCGACTCGCGCCCCTTTGCCTGGGCAAGCTTAGATCCCCTAAGCGGTTTACCAGTACTCCTGTGCCGTCGGAAGCAAGTACACCGCAATCACCCTAAGCAGGAGCAAGTCCACCGCCATTACCTTACCCTGGATGAGTCACCTCAGAAGTAGGTTTTTCGGGACAGTACACAATCAAACTCTACTCTAGCCACTGTTTATACAAGCGGGCGGCCCCCGCCCATCGGGACTGGAAGAAACAGATGGGCTGCATGATGATTCCACGCAGAGCTGAAACCGACCTCACACGAGTACTGGGAAACCGCTTAGAGGATCTAAGCCTGTCCAGGCAAAGCGGGGCGAGACGGACCGTCCATGCTTATACGTGTAAACTATTGGTTTCATTGGGCGACAGGGCTTGAGATGTCAATTCATCTCAATGTCGGGTAAAAGTCCCACAAAATTTGAAGCAACGTCTCCAAAATGACCCATACAGTGTTGACTGGGACGTTAGATATCAAATCAGTCAATCAATTATATAGCGGAGCTTATATGGCGTTGTAGGAGACCTCTGTGCGCCCCTGTCGAGCTCCTGTTGCGTTGTAGGAGACCTTAATGCGCTGCTATGGCAACCTTACGGCGACCTCACTGCGCTCTGATCAGAACGCCGAGCGACGGCGTTGGTTTTGAGCATGCTCAAAATGCGCGCCGTCGCTTGGCGTTCTATGCGATCCCACCGCGCCTACTGGCGATGCCACTGCATTGCTACGGCGATGTTTGCGATCGTACTGCGCGCACCTCGGCGTTTTTCTTGGACGCCGTGAGAACGCAGCCCTGGTGTGACAGGGGTTTTAAGAACAGCTAATGCCCCGCCGCCTTCAACCGTGACGTTGACTCAGCGGTTTAGCGGGTTGTTCTAATTGTGAATATTTGATACTGATAGTTAATGAGACTTTTCTACAAATTATCCACTAATATATACATGTATATAGTACACATGTATCAAGTAATTTGAGTGGCTGATAGTCAGAAATGTGAGTAATAAATAAATGAATAAATAAATAAATAAAGTATGCAATATACTCGTTACTGTCCGCCTTTAATATGAGCTAGAATGACAATCAAATGTGTGAAAATTGATAACAATAATCTGTTTATCATCAAGGATCTCTTTATTGGGGGAAAAGGGTATTAGTAACGCCTGGTTGTTTACTGAGGTCACACTTTACTAATTTAAGTCAATAATTAATTGTTCTTGTAAAACTTTTTGCTAAATAGTGTACTAACCTGAAATTCATTAATTCTTACCCCGCTGAACACGATAATCCTTAAGTTTGCAAACAGTGTAGATCCTGACCAGATTGCTTCTACCCTCTGAACTGGATCTGCACCGTTTTTCATGCAGTTTTTGAATTGCATGCATACATTATATTAATTGGTTTACTTACGCGGATAGTTCTAAAATAAATAAATTATTTGTTTGTATTGGAGTTTAACGGTCCCGTCAACACTTTTAGTTCATTTTCGAGCGGGTCAGTTTAACTATCCACACTTATCCTGGACAGGCTTATACGTAAGCAGTTAACCAATACAGTGCATATTTCTTTCGCCAGAAATGACAACCACCCTTCTTGAATCAGCAGAAGGGAGAGAATGACCTTAGAAAAAATTTCATAATCAATCTCCACGAAATAAAGTTGCCGACCCCGGTTGGTATCGAACTCGCATCCTCCTGATACCAGTCAGACGCGCATCCGACTTAGCTAACGAGGCCAAAAATAAATAAATTAATAAATAAATATATAAATTTTTTAACAAATATAAGATTATCCCCCATCATCACCATGATTGACGAAACAAAGGAATGATTTTTTTATTGGTTTTACGGCCCCATCCACCGATCAATCCAGATTTCCATCCAAGAAGTTAGGATAATTAGGTATCATGTTCTTATTGAAATTAATTTAAAAAGTATTTTAGCGGTGTGGAATTATTTCGGATAATAAAAAAGCCTATAGATGATCAAGAGCAGAAATGTAGAAAAAAAGAGCCTGCTCTAAAGCATGCCGCAATACAATTAGAATTATACATCGAAATAAAAGAGGGGAATTTTCAAGTGTGTATTCCATTCTTCTAAAACACTGTAAATGGACATATATATTTTCTATTTGGTAACGGTTCAAATATATCAAAATAATCAAATCAGCAAATAAAAATAATAATAAAAAAAACCTCATCGGGCATCCAACCCGATCTCCTATTTAAGTGGAAGCCCCGTGAAAAGCAAAGTGGGGCCGAAGTGTCTAGGTATATGGGGCCGACGTGTCTAGGGGCCGAGGTGTCCAAGGGCCGACCCGTCTAGGGTTTCAATTTTATGTGGGGCCGAGGTGGTTTTGGGGCCGAGGTGTCTAGGGGCCGAAGTGTCTAGGGGCCGAGGTGGTTTTGGGGCCGAAGTGTCCTGTTACCATTAAATCGTCATCTCCTCGAACATTAGTTTTATTTACATGTAAGGAAAAACCAGATTCAAAGGGGTGAAAGCCCCAAGAGTCAGTTCTCTTTTTGAAACAGGATCTAAACTGTATCAAACTAAGTCCAAGATCAAACAAGTTCATAATTCCTGGTTGGAGAAACAACTATTATGAGGTAGTTGTCCTAAATCATGATTTTTAAAATGTTCAAGTATACAAGGGCGACACTTATTCTTTCTAGATACAGCACTTGTACTACAAGTGACTATAAGTAATTGGTTTTGTTTTAAATGAGATTTAGTCCCTGTCAACACTACTAGTAAAGATCACTGGGACTTGAATTTAAAACACACACATATTGCGGGTGCTCCTTAGAATCGTGTAATTACGGCGGTCTTAAACCGTCCCAACAGAATATGTATTTTATGTAGGAATAAGAAATTTTGGGTTTCAACCTGTAAATCCCTTATTTCAAGTACACACAGGTCGTTTAATTGGTGCGGTCTTAAAGAGTACCCAGTCTATTTGAGCAGTCTTAAAGAGTACCCATAGTTTATGAATTTAAGCAGGAATAAGAAAAATAAAGTATTGCCCTGTACACACACTCTTTTCAAGAACACACATATTGCGAGTGCTCCTAAGTATCATCAAATTGGGGCGGTCTTCAAGAGTACCCAGGGATATGACTAGAAATAAGAAATATAAAGTATACCCCTGTAAACCCACTCTTTTCAAGCATACACAGATTGTGAGTGTTTGGACAGTCGTAAAAAGTATCTACAGTCTATGTATTTAAGCAGGAATAAGAAAAAATGAGTATGTGCCTGAAAACCTGAAAACCCCCTTTTTCCAGCACATACACAGGCTACAGTTGCTCCTAAGAATCGGCTAATTGGAACGATCTGAAAGAGTACACAGAGTCTATTATTTTAGCAGGAATAAGAAAAATAAAGTATACCACTGTAAATCCCAACTTTTCAAGCACCCACAGATTGCGGGTGCTCCTTAGAATCGTCTTATTGAGGCGGTATTTTTTTCTTCTTTGAATCGTCTAAGGCGGTCTTAAATTGTAACCACAGCCTATGTATTTAAGCAGGAATAAGAAAAATAGTATAGCCCTTTCAAGCATACACAGGTTGCGGGTGGACCTTAGAATAATCTAATTTGGGCAGTCTTTAAGTGTATCTAGACGATCTTTGTATTTAATGCAGGAATAAAACAATAAAGTATATCCCTGTAAATCCCTCTTTTCAAGTACACCAAGATTGCGGGTGCTCCTAAGAATCGTCATATGGGTTCCGTCTTAAAGAATACCCACAGTCTATGTATTTTATGCAAGAATAATAATAATAACAAAATATCACCCTGTAAACCCCCCTTTTCTGACACACACAGATTGCAGGTACTCCATAGGATCATATAATTTAGGCGGTCATAAAGAGTACCCACAGTTTATGTATTTAAGCAGGAATAAAGAAAAACTACAGTCTATGTATTTAAACAGGAATAAGAAAAGTAAAGTATACCCCCTGTAAACCCTATCTTTTCAAACACACACAGATTGCGAATGCTACTTAGAATTGTCTAAATGGGGCGGTCTTAAAAGTACCCACAGTGTGAGTGAGTGAGTGTTTCAGTTTTACGTCCCACCAACAGCTTAGGTCATACAGAGACTGGACTCGGTTTAAGGACTCATCCAAAAGTCTGGAGAAGCCCGGGATCGATCCTGCGACCCCTGAGTTACAAGGCGAGTAGCGTAACCACTGCAACATGGAGGCTCCCAATACCCACAGTGCATGTATTTTTATGCAGGAATAAGTAAAATAAAGTAAGTCCCTGAAAGCCCTCTCTTTTCAAGCACACACAGATTGCAAATGCTCTTTGGAATCATTTTAAAGAGTAACCACAGACTGTATTTAAGCAGGACTAAGAAAAAATAAAGTATACTCCTTAAACCCCCACTTTTGTACGTACACAGATTGTAGATGCTCCTTAGAATCGTCTATTTGGAGCGCTCTTAAAGGGTACCTACAGTCTGTATTTAAGCAGACCTATAGTCGGGGATTTGAAATTCGTAGCACACGTATTTAAGGAGTTTAATGCACCTTACTTTCTCACACTTAACTATGATACGAATTTATTTAGAGGTCTCTCAGCATCTTGAAAATGTAGTTAGAAAATCAAAAAAGTGGGGAAAAAGACATAAAAAAGGGAGATAAATGTTCCTATCCTCTTTTCTCATTTTAGTATCCAAACAATTCCAAACGACATCTCCTCTGAAACTACAAGGCCAACTGGAACCAAATTATATGTGAAGCCGCAATGGGGTGGAAGAACAAACATATATTCTGAATATCTGGGTCACATGACCAAAATGTCCGCCATGCCCATATATGGTAAAAACCTTTGAAAATCGCCTTCTCAGGAACCAATCGACCGATGACCTTGAAACTTGGTATACAATATATGGGACCCGTGCCCTATAGAATTTGTTCAAATGATGACATTTCTTTGACCTCGACCTTTTTTACGCCAAGGTCTAATTCGGTGACTTAGGATTTTGTATGGAAATGACAGGGTTTTCTGGTTCTATTGCAGCGTATGACATCATAGTTGATATTTGCAATTAGCTTAATGATCCTGGGGCCATAAGATTAAATAGTTTTTAATTGTTCTCAAACTACTGGGCTAACTGATACCAAATTACATAATATTATACTGCATCAATGTGGTCGAGAAATCCAAGTTTGTTAGAGGGATCTGTGTGATCGTCACACCAATAAACGGCCAAATGTGATTTTAAATTCTGCATCTCAAGAAATACCAGACCTTGGTATGCAGCATTTTGGACTCTAGTCCTAAGATGGTTCAAAGCTGACTTTAATGTATGCGACGGCAACAAAAGAAAACAATGGTTGATTTCAAAATAATTTGGCATTAATGGTCCTTGGATTGGCCTTTACTAAACCATTATGGTCTGTTAAAATAAATGGCCACCACGGGTGTGTGTGTGGTTGGGGGGGGGGGGGGGGGAGGAGTGGGATTTATGCCCACTTGAGCTCTGGTGAGCGTAGGTTCCCATCGGCCGCTTGTTTACAATTTTGTGTGCAGGGAAAAGTCGCGCAAACTTGATGGCAAGCGTAAAACATATCTAATTGGCGTTGTCATGATACGGTGATACAGCAGCCATAGTTTTCTGCTTTACTGATTGCGCTTGTTTGGTTATCTTTTGTTGCTTAGCTTCATAAACAATTAATTGGTGACCAGTGGTAGTTTGGTATGAAGTTTCCATGACAGCAATACCTCTGAAAGACGACAATGTTCAGTGAAGATAACAGCGCGGCCCTATTTCAGTTTTGATTTTTCAAAGGGTTTGCAGATTTTTGTTCAGTATTTCATAATTGAAGGAAAGTCGTGTTTTAATGAATTTACGCCTCTGAACAATCAAGCCTCCTTTTGACTGAAGTTGTGCGAAATTTTACTGCAAACAAAAAGGAAACATTATACAGTATTTGATGGAACGATTTTACTTAAATGTTTTAGAGGTTTATTGGTTTGGTTTTTAACATTAATTTGCTGCAAAAAAAGATACTCTACTAAATTTAAATATTGGCATCTAATTCTCCAGCTGTGGACTTGATATACTCCAGTTTATTTGCTGATTGAATGACCCTGGTTTTGGTCGACCTTTTGGCAAACATGCGCAAATTGAGATCACCAAGTTACATGAAGATGCAGAAAAGTTCAGTCGAGGGTCGGTGTTAAACCCTTTGTTCCCACCCTTCTTGACAAAGGTGAAGAGAAGAAGCTTGATTTACGTAGGAATCGTAACATTTATTATGCCAAACATCGTCCCTGTTCACTGTTCAATATATCTGACATGTTAGGTTTCAACCTCAAGTAAATTAACTCGCCCGCCTAGTTCCTTTCTTATGTATGAATGCATTTCCGCCAGAACGCCAGAAGGTAGGTATCTGATTCTCTGTCTCTGGTAGGGTTAACCGGAGCCTAATTGTTTGGTTTCCTTTGCTGCAGAATTCTAGCTATTTCATGCTCTCGAGTCTGCATCGTTGTTTCATCTTTTTAGTCGTTTTATTTTCTGTTCTCGGAGATGTTGCACTGATGAGCTAGAACTCCATCATGTAGAGTGAACACTATATCGGTTTTAACCACGACAATCAAGGGCGAGTAGTGTGACCATCTAAAATCTATTAAAGTGTCAAACCCCACCCCCGCCCCGAAAAACTTCTTACTGACCGCGTCGTCGATCCTTTTTTGTGGTTTATTATTTTCATAGTTAGTCCTTAAGATGTATGTATTGCTAATGCCTTTTTATTTTGGATAGCCGTTCGGTCATGTGGAGAGATAACTGCCATTCTGGCTTTCCATCCATGACGTTTTCATCTTGGTGTTTTGAATGGGAGGTGCGAGATATTTTGTATAGATTCCTGATCATTGCATACACTCTGTTTTTCAAACGTGATAACTCCTGATGGCTTGTTATAGAAGGCCTTTTTGGCCAATCTATATGGGACACTTGGGGTGGTTGGGTGAGGCAAAGGTGACGTGTATCTTGCGTCAATAGGGCGTCCAGCTGATAGTGGCTTACAGCTGGACAAGGCCTGCTGTTCTCCCAGCAGTTATGGTTAGAGGGGGGAAACAGTAATGTTTCTGTTTCTGCTTTTCCATTTTCCCATTTCTCCTCTGTCCCTTACTTTCATCTGCTCAACTATCTCTTCTGTCGCTTTTCTCCCTTTCTCTGGAGAGAGGACAAAAATGACCAACAAGGGGTGACGTGCCTTTAAACCCAACCTGTCAAACTCTCCGCCTGACGAGGTCTTCAGAGCGGATCACCAGCCGCCGTGAGGGCGGGCCGGCTTCGTGCCAGAACTGAGGGACTTGTGCCCCGCTATCCGCTTCACTGGCCTTTAAACCCAAAACAATCAATATATGGGACAAATGCCAGAAAAAGGAAGTAGTAATAAAGGAGATGAAGAACAGATTAATCAGTGTGTGACAAGAGACACAGGATGATTAAGAGCTAATGGTGAATAGAGGGACAAGCCTATCGTAGGCAGGTTGCCCAACAAAATGGTAGAAAGTAAGTGCAGGTGACATCTTAGAATGCACGTTTACAGGTTATACCACAACTCTGGGAAAAGGGAAGATAGAAGAATGTTTAAGGGGTGGCTTTACGTTTCATTAAACCTCGGGTACAATTTATTTTTAGTCGTGCGACTTAACAAAATAAGGTACCCAGTAAGACTTCAAGTGGCCAGTAACATTTACGTGTTTAAAATATAATAATGTCAATGTTACTTGGGAGCCTTCAGCACAAACCGGAAACTTTGGATAATGATTCTTGAAATATACAATGTATTCATTAAATGTTGATTGTTTCAAGTCACCAGTTTAGAGAATCACTTGCCAATTCACCCGCTGACAAATATGTTTGGTGATGTATATTCCCCTCACTAAATATAAACCGGAAGGAAATGGCCATTAGTTACTATTCAAAAATATATCTATCGGTCCCTGTTGTGATACATCTATGCCCAGCCAGTATAATAATTTAGTTTATGTTGGTTTTAATATAAATTTTTATCACGATCTGTGACACAACAGGAAAAAGTGGTACAATGGTCCATAGGTATCGGAGTCCCTTGTTCATGCCCGGATTGAAACAAAGTCATCAAGTTTCACATGCATGTGCAAAAATAACCGTCCTTCATACTGACGAAAAAGAAATTATTTCAAAAAGTACTAAAAATTATTTAGCGCGAAAATAATGTTAAATTTACCAAATTTTGGGGGTCAAATTTCAATGGTCAAAATTTATGGTAACAACGGATGTAATTACGTCAGATCATGAATTTTGGTGTCTTCGAGTATTGACAAATATTTTGGCTGATGCAATAAATCAACATTCATATGTAAGCGGAAGCTACACATAACTAAACTCAATCCAACTATACCATCCGCATGGGGGTGGGTGTAAACTCATAGAATTTTCAACCCCTTTTCCCCACCAGATTTGCTAAATAATCACATGTCATATAGGTTAGGTTCCTATCTCAATATAAAGGCACAAATAAAGCGTGAGAATTTTGGGTGCATTAAATTTTTCGAAATCTGGTCTCAAATCCCTGACTACTAAGGCGATTGCAGAGCTCTGCACTAAACTGGCACATTGAAAGTTGTATGCAAAGGCTATGTCGAGTTATGTCGAGCTCTGCATTAGAATGGCGAATTTGAAAGTTGTATGCAGAGCTATGTCGAGCTATGACGAGACCTGCATTAGACTTGCGAATTGAAAGTTATATGCAGAGCTATGTCGAGCTATGTTGAGCTCTCCATTAGACTGGTGATTTGAAAGTTGTATGCAGAGCTACGTCGAGCTATGTCGAGCGCAGAGCTGTGCATTGATGTGCTGATTTCAAAGTTAATGCAGACCTAAGGCGATTGCAGAGCTCTGCACTAAACTACCGAATTGATAGTTGTATGCAGAGCTACGTCGAGCTAGGTCGAGCGCAGAGCTCTGCATTGATGTTTATGCAGACCTAATGCGATTGCAGAGCTCTGCACTAAACTGGCGCATTGAAAGTTGTATGCAGAGCTATGTCGATTTACGTCGAGCTATGTCGAGCTCTGCATTAGACTTGGGAATTGAAAGTTGTATGAAGAGCTATGTCGAGCTATGTCGAGATCTGCATAAGACTGGCGATTTGAAACTTGTATGTGAAGCTACGTCGGGCTATGCCGAGCACAGAGCTGTGTGTTGATGTTGATGTGCTTTTTTCATAGTTTATGCAGACCTAAGGCGAATACAGAGCTTTGCACTAAACTAGCGAATTGAAAGTTGTAGGCAGAGCTGCCTCGAGCTATGTCTAGGGCAGAGCTCTGCATTGATGTGCTGATTCCAATGTTTATGCAGACCTCCGCACTTACTAGCAAACTCAAATCTGTATGCAGACCTACGTCGATCTGTCGAGCACAGAGCTCTGCATTGATGTGCTGATAACAATGTTTATGCAGACCTTAGGCGATTGCAGAGCTCTGCACTAAACTGGCACATTGGAAGTCGCATGCAGAGCTACGTCGAGCTATGTCGAGCTCTGCATTAGACTTGGGAATTGAAAGTTGTATGCAGAGCTATGTCGAGTTCTGCATTAGACTGTGTAATTGAAAGTTGTATGTAGAGCTACGTCGAGCTATGTCGAGCGCAGGGCTGTGTAATGATGTGCTGATTTCTAGGTTTATGTAGACCTAAGGCGATTGCAGAGCTCTGCACTAAACTGGCACATTGAAAGTTGTATGCAGAGCCACGTCGAGCTATGTCGAGCTCTGCATAAGACTGGCGAATTGAAAGTTGTATGCAGAGCTATAATGAGCTAGGTCGAGCTCTGCATAAGACCGGCGAATTGAAACTTCTTATGGAGATCTATGTCGAGCTCTGCATTAGACTGGCGAATTGAAAAGTGTATGCAGAGCTACGTCGAGCTATGTCGAGCGCAGAGCTGTGCATTTATGTGCTGGTTTCATAGTTTATGCAGACCCAAGGCGATTGCAGAGCTCTGCACTAAACTGGCACATTGAAAGTTGTATGCAGAGCTACGTCGAGCTATGTCGAGCTCTGCAGTAGACTTGGGAATTGAAAAGTGTATGAAGAGCTATATCGAGCTCTGCATTAGACAGGCGAATTGAAAAGTTGTATGTAGAGCTACGTCGAGCTATGTCGAGCGCAGAGCTGTGTAATGATGTACTGATTTCAAGGTTTATGAGTCCCAAGGCGATTGCAGGGCTCTGCACTAAATTGGCACATTGAAAGTTGTATGCAGAGCCACGTCGAGCTTTGTCGAGATCTGCATAAGACTGGCGACTTTAAAGTTGTATGCAGAGCTATGTTGGGCTAGGTAGAGCTCTGCATTAGACCGGCGAATTGAAACTTTTTATGGAGAGCTATGTCGAGCTCTGCATTAGACTGGCGAATTGATTTTTTTATGCAGAGCTACGTCGAGCTATGTCGAGTGCAGGGCTGTGCAATGATGTGTTGATGTCAAAGTTTATGCAGACCTAAGGCGATTGCAGAGCTCTGCACTTAACTGGCACCTTGAACTGGCACGTCGAGCTATGTCGAGCTCTTCATAAGACTGGCACATTGAAAGTTGTATGCAGAGCTACGTCGAGCTATGTCGAGCTCTGCATAAGACTGGCGAATTGAAAATTTTATGCAGAACTACGTCGAGCTATGTCGAGCGCAGAGCTGTGCATACCTAAGGCGATTGCAGAGCTCTGCACTAAACTGGCACATTGAAATTTGTTTGCAGAGCTACGTCGAGCTATGTCGAGCTCTGCAAAAGACTCGCACATTGAAAGTTGTATGCAGAGCTTCGTCGAGCTATGTCGAGCTCTGCATAAGTCTGGCACATTGAAAGGTGTATGCAGAGCTATGTCGAGCTGTGCATACGACTGGCGATTTGAAAATTGTATGCAGAGCTACGTCGAGCTATGTCGAGCGCCAAGTGCAGAAGACTGGCACATTGAATATTGTATGCAGAGCTATGTCGAGCTATGTCGAGCTATGCATAAGTCCGGCAAATTGAAAGGTGTATGCAGAGCTACGTCGAGCTATGTCGAGCTCTGCAGAAGACTGGCACTTTGAAAGTTGTATGCAGAGCTACGTCGAGCTATGTCGAGCTCTGCATAAGACTGGCGAATTGACTGTTGTATGCAGAGCAATGTTGAGCTAGGTCGAGCTCTGCTATGTCGTGCCCTTAAGCTACGTGGAGCTATGTGGAGCCCAGAGCTGCGCAATCATGTGCTATGTCTAAGTTTATGCAGACCTAACTGGCACATTAAAAGTTGTTTACAGAGCTACGTCGAGCTATGTCGAGCTCTGCATAAGACTGGCACATTGAAAGATTTATGCAGAGCTGTGTCGAGCTAGGTCGAGCTCTGCATAACAATGGCACATTGAAAGTTGTATGCTATGCATAAGCACATTGAAATATTTATGCAGAGCTACGTGGAGCTATGTCGAGGCCTGCATAAGACTGGTACATTGAAAGTAGTATGCAGAGCTACGTCGAGCTATGTCGAGCTCTGCATAAGACTGGCGAATTGAAAGTTGTTTGCAGAGCTATGTCGAGCTAGGTCGAGCTCTGCATAAGTCTGGCACATTGAAAGTTGTATGCAGAGCTCCGTCGAGCTATGTCGAGCTCTGCATAAGAATGGCACATTGAACGTTGTATGCTGAGCTAAGTCGAGCTATGTCGAGCTCTGCATAAGACTGGTACATTGAAAGAAGTTTGCAGAGCTACGTCGAGCTATGTCGAGCTCTGCATAAGACTGGCAAATTAAAAGTTGTTTGCAGAGCTATGTCGAGCTAGGTCGAGCTCTGCATAAGTCTGGCACATTGAAAGTTGTATGCAGAGCTATGCAGAGTTACGTCGAGCCATGTTGAGCTCTGCATAAGTATGGCGAATTGAAAGTTGTTTGCAGAGCTATGTCGAGCTAGGTCGAGCTCTGCAATACTCTCGGTCGAGCTCTGCTATGTCGAGGTCTGCATAAGACTGGCACATTGAAAGTTGTATGCAGAGCTACGTCGATCTATGTCGAGCTCTGCATAAGAATGGCACATTGAAAGTTGTATGCAGAGCTACCTCGAGCTATGTCGAGCTCTGCATAAGTATGGCACATTGAAATATTTATGCAGAGCTACGTCGAGCTATGTCGAGCTCTGCATAAGACTGGTACATTGAAAGTGGTATGCAGAGCTACGTCGAGGCATGTCGAGCTCAGCATAAGACTGGCGAATTGGAAGTTGTTTGCAGAGCTATGTCGAGCTAGGTCGAGCTCTGCATAAGTCTGGCACATTGAAAGTTGTATGCAGAGCTATGCAGAGTTACGTCGAGCTATGTCGAGCTCTGCATAAGACTGGCACATTGAACGTTTTATGCAGAGCTGTGTCGAGCTTGGTCGAGCTCTGCAATTCGCTAGGTCGTGCTCTGCTATGTCGAGGTCTGCATAAGACTGGCACATTGAAAGTTGTATGCAGAGCTACGTCGAGCTATGTCGAGCTCTGCATAAGTATGGCACATTGAAATATTTATGCAGAGCTACGTCGAGCTTTGTCGAGCTCTGCATAAGACGGGTACATTGAAAGTAGTATGCAGAGCTACGTCGAGCTATGTCGAGCTCTGCATAAGACTGGCGAATTGAAAGTTGTTTGCAGAGCTATGTCGAGCTAGGTCGAGCTCTGCATAAGTCTGGCACATTGAAAGTTGTATGCAGAGCTATGCAGAGATACGTCGAGCTATGTCGAGCTCTGCATAAGACTGGCACACTGAAAGTTTTATGCTGAGCTGTGTCGAGCTAGGTCGAGCTCTGCGATTCGCTAGGTCGAGCTCTGCTATGTCGAGGTCTGCATAAGACTGGTACATTGAAAGTAGTATGCAGAGCTACGTGGAGCTTTGTCGAGCTCTGCATAAGACTGGCGAATTGAAAGTTGTTTGCAGAGCTGTGTCGAGCTAGGTCGAGCTCTGCATAAGTCTGGCACATTGAAAGTTGTATGCAGAGCTATGCAGAGTTACGTCGAGCTATGTCGAGCTCTGCATAAGACTGGCACATTGAAAGTTTTATGCAAAGCTGTGTCGAGTTAGGTCGAGCTCTGCAATTCGCTAGGTCGAGCTCTGCTATGTCGAGATCTGCATGAGACTGGCGCATTGAAAAATGTATGCAGAGCTACGTCGAGCTATGTCGAGCTCTGCATAAGACTGGCGAATTGAAAATTGTATGCAGAGCTACGTCGAGCTATGTCGAGCGCAGAGCTGTGCATTGATGTGATGATTTCTAAGATTATGCACCCCTAAGGCGATTGCAGAGCTCTGCACTAAACTGGCACATTGAAAGTTGTATGCAGAGCTACGTCGAGCTATGTCGAGCTCTGCATAACTATGGCACATTGAAATATTTATGCAGAGCTGCGTCGAGCTATGTCGAGCTCTGCATAAGACTGGCACATTGAAAGTAGTATGCAGAGCTACGTCGCGCTATGTCGAGCTCTGCATAAGACTGGCGAATTGAAAGTTGTTTGCAGAGCTAGGTCGAGCTCTGCAATACGCTAGGTCGAGCTCTGCTTTGTCGAGCTCTGCATAAGACTGGCACATTGAAAGTTGTATGCAGAACTACGTCGATCTATGTCGAGCTCTGCATAAGAATGGCACATTGAAAGTTGTATGCAGAGCTACGTCGAGCTATGTCGAGCTCTGCATAAGTGCGGCACATTGAAATATTTATGCAGAGCTACGTCGAGCTATGTCGAGCTCTGCATAAGACTGGTACATTAAAAGTAGTATGCAGAGCTACATCGAGCTATGTCGAGCTCTGCATAAGACTGGCGACTTGAAAGTTGTTTGCAGAGCTATGTCGAGCTAGGTCGAGATCTGCATAAGTCTGGCACATTGAAAGTTGTATGCAGAGCTATGCAGAGTTGCGTCGAGCTATGTCGAGCTCTGCATAAGAATGGCACTTTGAAAGTTGTATGCAGAGCTACGTCGAGCTATGTCGAGCTCTGCATAAGTATGGCACATTGAAACATTTATGCAGAGCTACGTCGAGCTATGTCGAGCTCTGTATAAGACTGGTACATTGAACGTAGTATGTAGAGCTACGTCGAGCTACGTCGAGCTATGTCGAGCTCTGCATAAGACTGGCGAATTGAAAGTTGTTTGCAGAGCTATGTCGAGCTCTGCATAAGAATGGCGCATTGAAAGTTGCATGCAGAGCTACGTCGAGCTATGTCGAGCTCTGCATAAGTATGGCACATTGAAATATTTATGCAGAGCTACGTCGAGCTATGTCGAGCTCTGCATAAGACTGGTACATTGAAAGTAGTATGAAGAGCTACGTCGAGCTATGTCGAGCTCTGCATAAGACTGGCGAATTGAAAGTTGTTTGCAGAGCTATGTCGAGCTAGGTCGACCTCTGCATAAGTTTGGCACATTGAAACGTGTATGCAGAGCTATGCAGAGTTACGTCGAGCTATATCGAGCTCTGCATAAGACTGGCACATTGAAAGTTTTATGCAGAGCTGTGTCGAGCTAGGTCGAGCTCTGCAATTCGCTAGGTCGAGCTCTGCTATGTCGAGGTCTGCATAAGACTGGTACATTGAAAGTAGTATGCAGAGCTACGTCGAGCTATGTCGAGCTCTGCATAAGACTGGCGAATTGAAAGTTGTGGCACATTGAAAGTTTTATGCAGAGCTGTGTCGAGTTAGGTCGAGCTCTGCAATTCGCTAGGTCGAGCTCTGTTATGTCGAGATCTGCATAAGACTGGCACATTGAAAAATGTATGCAGAGCTACGTCGAGCTATGTCGAGCTCTGCATAAGACTGGCGAATTGAAAATTGTATGCAGAGCTACGTCGAGCTATGTCGAGCGCAGAGCTGTGCATTGATGTGATGATTTCTAAGATTATGCAGACCTAAGGCGATTGCAGAGCTCTGCACTAAACTGGCACATTGAAAGTTGTATGCAGAGCTACGTCGAGCTATGTCGAGCTCTGCATAAGTATGGCACATTGAAATATTTATGCAGAGCTACGTCGAGCTATGTCGAGCTCTGCGTAAGACTGGCACATTGAAAGTAGTATGCAGAGCTACGTCGAGCTTTGTCGAGGTCTGCATAAGACTGGCGAATTGAAAGTTGTTTGCAGAGCTATGTCGAGCTAGGTCGAGCTCTGCAATACGCTAGGTCGAGCTCTGCTATGTCGAGCTCTGCATAAGACTGGCACATTGAAAGTTGTATGCAGAGCTACGTCGAGCTATGTCGAGCTCTGCATAAGTATGGCACATTGAAAGTTTTATGCAGAGCTGTGTCGAGTTAGGTCGAGCTCTGCAATTCGCTAGGTCGAGCTCTGTTATGTCGAGATCTGCATAAGACTGGCACATTGAAAAATGTATGCAGAGCTACGTCGGGCTATGTCGAGCTCTGCATAAGACTGGCGAATTGAAAGTTGTTTGCAGAGCTAGGTCGAGCTCTGCAAAACGCTAGGTCGAGCTCTGCTTTGTCGAGATGTGATGATTTCTAAGATTATGCACCCCTAAGGCGATTGCAGAGCTCTGCACTAAACTGGCACATTGAAAGTTGTATGCAGAGCTATGTCGAGCTATGTCGAGCTCTGCATAACTATGGCACATTGAAATATTTATGCAGAGCTGCGTCGAGCTATGTCGAGCTCTGCATAAGACTGGCACATTGAAAGTAGTATGCAGAGCTACGTCGAGCTATGTCGAGCTCTGCATAAGACTGGCGAATTGAAAGTTGTTTGCAGAGCTAGGTCGAGCTCTGCAAAACGCTAGGTCGAGCTCTGCTTTGTCGAGCTCTGCATAAGACTGGCACATTGAAAGTTGTATGCAGAACTACGTCGATCTATGTCGAGCTCTGCATAAGAATGGCACATTGAAAGTTGTATGCAGAGCTACGTCGAGCTATGTCGAGCTCTGCATAAGTGCGGCACATTGAAATATTTATGCAGAGCTACGTCGAGCTATGTCGAGCTCTGCATAAGACTGGTACATTAAAAGTAGTATGCAGAGCTACGTCGAGCTATGTCGAGCTCTGCATAAGACTGGCGACTTGAAAGTTGTTTGCAGAGCTATGTCGAGCTAGGTCGAGCTCTGCATAAGTCTGGCACATTGAAAGTTGTATGCAGAGCTATGCAGAGTTACGTCGAGCTATGTCGAGCTCTGCATAAGAATGGCGCTTTGAAAGTTGTATGCAGAGCTACGTCGAGCTATGTCGAGCTCTGCATAAGTATGGCACATTGAAACATTTATGCAGAGCTACGTCGAGCTATGTCGAGCTCTGCATAAGACTGGTACATTGAACGTAGTATGAAGAGCTACGTCGGTCTATGTCGAGCTCTGCATAAGACTGGCGAATTGAAAGTTGTTTGCAGAGCTATGTCGAGCTCTGCATAAGAATGGCGCATTGAAAGTTGTATGCAGAGCTACGTCGAGCTATGTCGAGCTCTGCATAAGTATGGCACATTGAAATATTTATGCAGAGCTACGTCGAGCTATGTCGAACTCTGCATAAGACTGGTACATTGAAAGTAGTATGAAGAGCTACGTCGAGCTATGTCGAGCTCTGCATAAGACTGGCGAATTGAAAGTTGTTTGCAGAGCTATGTCGAGCTAGGTCGAGCTCTGCATAAGTATGGCACATTGAAACGTGTATGCAGAGCTATGCAGAGTTACGTCGAGCTATGTCGAGCTCTGCATAAGACTGGCACATTGAAAGTTTTATGCAGAGCTGTGTTGAGCTAGGTCGAGCTCTGCAATTCGCTAGGTCGAGCTCTGCTATGTCGAGGTCTGCATAAGACTGGTACATTGAAAGTAGTATGCAGAGCTACGTCGAGCTATGTCGAGCTCTGCATAAGACTGGCGAATTGAAAGTTGTTTGCAGAGCTGTGTCGAGCTAGGTCGAGCTCTGCATAAGTCTGGCACATTGAAAGTTGTATGTAGAGCTATGCAGAGTTACGTCGAGCTATGTCGAGCTCTGCATAATTCTGGCACATTGAAAGTTTTATGCAGAGCTGTGTCGAGTTAGGTCGAGCTCTGCAATTCGCTAGGTCGAGCTCTGCTATGTCGAGATCTGCATAAGACTGGCACATTGAAAGTAGTATGCAGAGCTACGTCGAGGAATGTCGAGCTCTGCATAAGACTGGCGAATTGAAAATTGTATGCAGAGCTACCTCGAGCTATGTCGAGCGCAGAGCTGTGCATTGATGTGATGATTTCTAAGATTATGCAGACCTAAGGCGATTGCAGAGCTCTGCACTAAACTGGCACATTGAAAGTTGTATGCAGAGCTACGTCGAGCTATGTCGAGCTCTGCATTAGTATGGCACATTGAAATGTTTATGTAGAGCTGCGTCGAGCTATGTCGAGCTCTGCATAAGACTGGCGAATTGAAAAATGTTTGCAGAGCTAGGTCGAGCTCTGCAATACGCTAGGTCGAGCTCTGCTATGTCGAGCTCTGCATAAGACAGGCACATTGAAAGTTGTATGCAGAACTACGTCGATCTATGTCGAGCTCTGCATAAGAATGGCACATTGAAAGTTGTATGCAGAGCTATGTCGAGCTCTGTCGAGCTCTGCATAAGTATGGCACATTGAAATATTTATGCAGAGCTACGTCGAGCTATGTCGAGCTCTGCATAAGACTGGTACATTGAAAGTAGTATGCAGAGCTACGTCGAGCTATGTCGAGCTCTGCATAAGACTGGCGAATTGAAAGTTGATTGCAGAGCTATGTCGAGCTAGGTCGAGCTCTGCATAAGTCTGGCACATTGAAAGTTGTATGCAGAGCTATGCAGAGTTACGTCGAGCTATGTCGAGCTCTGCATAAGACTGGCACATTGAAAGTTTTATGCAGAGCTGTGTCGAGCTAGGTCGAGCTCTGCAATTCGCTAGGTCGAGCTCTGCTATGTCGAGGTCTGCATAAGACTGGCACATTGAAAAATGTATGCAGAGCTACGTCGGCCTATGTCGAGCTCTGCATAAGACTGGCGAAATGAAAATTGTATGCAGACCTACGTCGAGCTATGTCGAGCGCAGAGCTGTACATTGATGTGATGATTTCTAAGATTATGCACCCCTAAGGCGATTGCAGAGCTCTGCACTAAACTGCCACATTGAAAGTTGTATGCAGAGCTACGTCGAGCTATGTCGAGCTCTGCATAACTATGGCACATTGAAATATTTATGCAGAGCTGCGTCGAGCTATGTCGAGCTGTGCATAAGACTGGCACATTGAAAGTAGTATGCAGAGCTACGTCGAGCTATGTCGAGCTCTGAATAAGACTGGCGAATTGAAAGTTGTTTGCAGAGCTAGGTCGAGCTCTGCAAAACGCTAGGTCGAGCTCTGCTTTGTCGAGCTCTGCATAAGACTGGCACATTGAAAGATGTATGCAGAACTACGTCGATCTATGTCGAGCTCTGCATAAGAATGGCACATTGAAAGTTGTATGCAGAGCTACGTCGAGCTATGTCGAGCTCTGCATAAGTGCGGCACATTGAAATATTTATGCAGAGCTACGTCGAGCTATGTCGAGCTCTGCATAAGACTGGTACATTAAAAGTAGTATGCAGAGCTACGTCGAGCTATGTCGAGCTCTGCATAAGACTGGCGACTTGAAAGTTGTTTGCAGAGCTATGTCGAGCTAGGTCGAGCTCTGCATAAGTCTGGCACATTGGAAGTTGTATGCAGAGCTATGCAGAGTTACGTCGAGCTATGTCGAGCTCTGCATAAGAATGGCACTTTGAAAGTTGTATGCAGAGCTACGTCGAGCTATGTCGAGCTCTGCATAAGTATGGCACATTGAAACATTTATGCAGAGCTACGTCGAGCTATGTCGAGCTCTGCATAAGACTGGTACATTGAAAGTAGTATGCAGAGCTACGTCGGTCTATGTCGAGCTCTGCATAAGACTGGCGAATTGAAAGTTGTTTGCAGAGCTATGTCGAGCTCTGCATAAGACTGGCGAATTGAAAGTTGTTTGCAGAGCTAGGTCGAGCTCTGCAATACGCTAGGTCGAGCTCTGCTTTGTCGAGCTCTGCATAAGACTGGCACATTGAAAGTTGTATGCAGAACTACGTCGATCTATGTCGAGCTCTGCATAAGAATGGCACATTGAAAGTTGTATGCAGAGCTACGTCGAGCTATGTCGAGCTCTGCATAAGTGTGGCACATTGAAATATTTATGCAGAGCTACGTCGAGCTATGTCGAGCTCTGCATAAGACTGGTACATTAAAAGTAGTATGCAGAGCTACATCGAGCTATGTCGAGCTCTGCATAAGACTGGCGACTTGAAAGTTGTTTGCAGAGCTATGTCGAGCTAGGTCGAGCTCTGCATAAGTCTGGCACATTGAAAGTTGTATGCAGAGCTATGCAGAGTTGCGTCGAGCTATGTCGAGCTCTGCATAAGAATGGCACTTTGAAAGTTGTATGCAGAGCTACGTCGAGCTATGTCGAGCTCTGCATAAGTATGGCACATTGAAACATTTATGCAGAGCTTCGTCGAGCTATGTCGAGCTCTGCATAAGACTGGTACATTGAACGTAGTATGTAGAGCTACGTCGAGCTATGTCGAGCTCTGCATAAGACTGGCGAATTGAAAGTTGTTTGCAGAGCTATGTCGAGCTCTGCATAAGAATGGCGCATTGAAAGTTGTATGCAGAGCTACGTCGAGCTATGTCGAGCTCTGCATAAGTATGGCACATTGAAATATTTATGCAGAGCTACGTCGAGCTATGTCGAGCTCTGCATAAGACTGGTACATTGAAAGTAGTATGAAGAGCTACGTCGAGCTATGTCGAGCTCTGCATAAGACTGGCGAATTGAAAGTTGTTTTGCAGAGCTATGTCGAGCTAGGTCGAGCTCTGCATAAGTATGGCACACTGAAACGTGTATGCAGAGCTATGCAGAGTTACGTCGAGCTATGTCGAGCTCTGCATAAGACTGGCACATTGAAAGTTTTATGCAGAGCTGTGTCGAGCTAGGTCGAGCTCTGCAATTCGCTAGGTCGAGCTCTGCTATGTCGAGGTCTGCATAAGACTGGTACATTGAAAGTAGTATGCAGAGCTACGTCGAGCTATGTCGAGCTCTGCATAAGACTGGCATATTGAAAGTTGTTTGCAGAGCTATGTCGAGCTAGGTCGAGCTCTGCATAAGTCTGGCACATTGAAAGTTGTATGCAGAGCTATGCAGAGTTACGTCGAGCTATGTCGAGCTCTGCATAAGACTGGCACATTGAAAGTTTTATGCAGAGCTGTGTCGAGTTAGGTCGAGCTCTGCAATTCGCTAGGTCGAGCTCTGCTATGTCGAGATCTGCATAAGACTGGCACATTGAAAAATGTATGCAGAGCTACGTCGAGCTATGTCGAGCTCTGCATAAGACTGGCGAATTGAAAATTGTATGCAGAGCTACGTCGAGCTATGTCGAGCGCAGAGCTGTGCATTGATGTGATGATTTCTAAGATTATGCAGACCTAAGGCGATTGCAGAGCTCTGCACTAAACTGGCACATTGAAAGTTGTATTCAGAGCTACGTCGAGCTATGTCGAGCTCTGCATAAGTATGGCACATTGAAATATTTATGCAGAGCTACGTCGAGCTATGTCGAGCTCTGCGTAAGACTGGCACATTGAAAGTAGTATGCAGAGCTACGTCGAGCTTTGTCGAGGTCTGCATAAGACTGGCGAATTGAAAGTTGTTTGCAGAGCTATGTCGAGCTAGGTCGAGCTCTGCAATACGCTAGGTCGAGCTCTGCTATGTCGAGCTCTGCATAAGACTGGCACATTGAAAGTTGTATGCAGAGCTACGTCGAGCTATGTCGAGCTCTGCATAAGTATGGCACATTGAAATATTTATGCAGAGCTACGTCGAGCTATGTCGAGCTCTGCATAAGATTGGCAAATTGAAAGTTGTTTGCAGAGCTATGTCAAGCTATGTCGAGCTCTGCATAAGATTGGCAAATTGAAAGTTGTTTGCAGAGCTATGTCGAGCTAGGTCGAGCTCTGCATAAGTCTGGCACATTGAAAGTTGCATGCAGAGCTATGCAGAGGTACGTCGAGCTATGTCGAGCTCTGCATAATACTGGCACATTGAAAGTTGTATGCAGAGCTACGTTGATCTATGTCGAGCTCTGCATAAGAATGGCACATTGTAAGTTGTATGGAGAGCTACGTCGAGCTATGTCGAGCTCTGCATAAGTATGGTACATTGAAATATTTATGCAGAGCTACGTCGAGCTATGTCGAGCTCTGCATAAGACTGGTACATTGAAAGTAGTATGCAGAGCTACGTCGAGCTATGTCGAGCTCTGCATAAGACTGGCGAATTGAAAGTTGTTTGCAGAGCTATGTCGAGCTAGGTCGAGCTCTGCATAAGTCTGGCACATTGAAAGTTGTATGCAGAGCTATGCAGAGATACGTCGAGCTATGTCGAGCTCTGCATAAGACTGGCACACTGAAAGTTTTATGCTGAGCTGTGTCGAGCTAGGTCGAGCTCTGCAAAACGCTAGGTCGAGCTCTGCTTTGTCGAGATGTGATGATTTCTAAGATTATGCACCCCTAAGGCGATTGCAGAGCTCTGCACTAAACTGGCACATTAAAAGTTGTATGCAGAGCTACGTCGAGCTATGTCGAGCTCTGCATAACTATGGCACATTGAAATATTTATGCAGAGCTGCGTCGAGCTATGTCGAGCTCTGCATAAGACTGGCACATTGAAAGTAGTATGCAGAGCTACGTCGAGCTATGTCGAGCTCTGCATAAGACTGGCGAATTGAAAGTTGTTTGCAGAGCTAGGTCGAGCTCTGCAAAACGCTAGGTCGAGCTCTGCTTTGTCGAGCTCTGCATAAGACTGGCACATTGAAAGTTGTATGCAGAACTACGTCGATCTATGTCGAGCTCTGCATAAGAATGGCACATTGAAAGTTGTATGCAGAGCTACGTCGAGCTATGTCGAGCTCTGCATAAGTGCGGCACATTGAAATATTTATGCAGAGCTACGTCGAGCTATGTCGAGCTCTGCATTAGACTGGTACATTAAAAGTAGTATGCAGAGCTACGTCGAGCTATGTCGAGCTCTGCATAAGACTGGCGACTTGAAAGTTGTTTGCAGAGCTATGTCGAGCTAGGTCGAGCTCTGCATAAGTCTGGCACATTGAAAGTTGTATGCAGAGCTATGCAGAGTTACGTCGAGCTATGTCGAGCTCTGCATAAGAATGGCACTTTGAAAGTTGTATGCAGAGCTACGTCGAGCTATGTCGAGCTCTGCATAAGTATGGCACATTGAAACATTTATGCAGAGCTACGTCGAGCTATGTCGAGCTCTGCATAAGACTGGTACATTGAACGTAGTATGAAGAGCTACGTCGGTCTATGTCGAGCTCTGCATAAGACTGCCGAATTGAAAGTTGTTTGCAGAGCTATGTCGAGCTCTGCATAAGAATGGCGCATTGAAAGTTGTATGCAGAGCTACGTCGAGCTATGTCGAGCTCTGCATAAGTATGGCACATTGAAATATTTATGCAGAGCTACGTCGAGCTATGTCGAGCTCTGCATAAGACTGGTACATTGAAAGTAGTATGAAGAGCTACGTCGAGCTATGTCGAGCTCTGCATAAGACTGGCGAATTGAAAGTTGTTTGCAGAGCTATGTCGAGCTAGGTCGAGCTCTGCATAAGTATGGCACATTGAAACGTGTATGCAGAGCTATGCAGAGTTACGTCGAGCTATGTCGAGCTCTGCATAAGACTGGCACATTGAAAGTTTTATGCAGAGCTGTGTCGAGCTAGGTCGAGCTCTGCAATTCGCTAGGTCGAGCTCTGCTATGTCGAGGTCTGCATAAGACTGGTACATTGAAAGTAGTATGCAGAGCTACGTCGAGCTATGTCGAGCTCTGCATAAGACTGGCGAATTGAAAGTTGTTTGCAGAGCTATGTCGAGCTAGGTCGAGCTCTGCATAAGTCTGGCACATTGAAAGTTGTATGTAGAGCTATGCAGAGTTACGTCGAGCTATGTCGAGCTCTGCATAAGACTGGCACTTTGAAAGTTTTATGCAGAGCTGTGTCGAGTTAGGTCGAGCTCTGCAATTCGCTAGGTCGAGCTCTGCTATGTCGAGATCTGCATAAGACTGGCACATTGAAAGTAGTATGCAGAGCTACGTCGAGCTATGTCGAGCTCTGCATAAGACTGGCGAATTGAAAATTGTATGCAGAGCTACCTCGAGCTATGTCGAGCGCAGAGCTGTGCATTGATGTGATGATTTTTAAGATTATGCAGACCTAAGGCGATTGCAGAGCTCTGCACTAAACTGGCACATTGAAAGTTGTATGCAGAGCTACGTCGAGCTATGTCGAGCTCTGCATTAGTATGGCACATTGAAATGTTTATGCAGAGCTGCGTCGAGCTATGTCGAGCTCTGCATAAGACTGGCACATTGAAAAATGTATGCAGAGCTACGTCGGGCTATGTCGAGCTCTGCATAAGACTGGCGAATTGAAAATTGTATGCAGACCTACGTCGAGCTATGTCGAGCGCAGAGCTGTACATTGATGTGATGATTTCTAAGATTATGCACCCCTAAGGCGATTGCAGAGCTCTGCACTAAACTGGCACATTGAAAGTTGTATGCAGAGCTACGTCGAGCTATGTCGAGCTCTGCATAACTATGGCACATTGAAATATTTATGCAGAGCTGCGTCGAGCTATGTCGAGCTGTGCATAAGACTGGCACATTGAAAGTAGTATGCAGAGCTACGTCGAGCTATGTCGAGCTCTGCATAAGACTGGCGAATTGAAAGTTGTTTGCAGAGCTAGGTCGAGCTCTGCAAAACGCTAGGTCGAGCTCTGCTTTGTCGAGCTCTGCATAAGACTGGCACATTGAAAGTTGTATGCAGAACTACGTCGATCTATGTCGAGCTCTGCATAAGAATGGCACATTGAAAGTTGTATGCAGAGCTACGTCGAGCTATGTCGAGCTCTGCATACGTGCGGCACATTGAAATATTTATGCAGAGCTACGTCGAGCTATGTCGAGCTCTGCATAAGACTGGTACATTGAAAGTAGTATGCAGAGCTACGTCGAGCTATGTCGAGCTCTGCATAAGACTGGCGACTTGAAAGTTGTTTGCAGAGCTATGTCGAGCGAGGTCGAGCTCTGCATAAGTCTGGCACATTGAAAGTTGTATGCAGAGCTATGCAGAGTTACGTCGAGCTATGTCGAGCTCTGCATAAGAATGGCACTTTGAAAGTTGTATGCAGAGCTACGTCGAGCTATGTCGAGCTCTGCATAAGTATGGCACATTGAAACATTTATGCAGAGCTACGTCGAGCTATGTCGAGCTCTGCATAAGACTGGTACATTGAACGTAGTATGCAGAGCTACGTCGGTCTATGTCGAGCTCTGCATAAGACTGGCGAATTGAAAGTTGTTTGCAGAGCTATGTCGAGCTCTGCATAAGAATGGCGCATTGAAAGTTGTATGCAGAGCTACGTCGAGCTATGTCGAGCTCTGCATTGGTATGGCACATTGAAATATTTATGCAGAGCTACGTCGAGCTATGTCGAGGTCTGCATAAGACTGGTACATTGAAAGTAGTATGCAGAGCTACGTCGAGCTATGTCGAGCTCTGCATAAGACTGGCGAATTGAAAGTTGTTTGCAGAGCTATGTCGAGCTAGGTCGAGCTCTGCATAAGTATGGCACATTGAAACGTGTATGCAGAGCTATGCAGAGTTACGTCGAGCTATGTCGAGCTCTGCATAAGACTGGCACATTGAAAGTTTTATGCAGAGCTGTGTCGAGCTAGGTCGAGCTCTGCAATTCGCTAGGTCGAGCTCTGCTATGTCGAGGTCTGCATAAGACTGGTACATTGAAAGTAGTATGCAGAGCTACGTCGAGCTATGTCGAGCTCTGCATAAGACTGGCGAATTGAAAGTTGTTTGCAGAGCTATGTCGAGCTAGGTCGAGCTCTGCATAAGTCTGGCACATTGAAAGTTGTATGCAGAGCTATGCAGAGTTACGTCGAGCTATGTCGAGCTCTGCATAAGACTGGCACATTGAAAGTTTTATGCAGAGCTGTGTCGAGTTAGGTCGAGCTCTGCAATTCGCTAGGTCGAGCTCTGCTATGTCGAGATCTGCATAAGACTGGCACATTGAAAGTAGTATGCAGAGCTACGTCGAGCTATGTCGAGCTCTGCATAAGACTGGCGAATTGAAAATTGTATGCAGAGCTACGTCGAGCTATGTCGAGCGCAGAGCTGTGCATTGATGTGATGATTTCTAAGATTATGCAGACCTAAGGCGATTGCAGAGCTCTGCACTAAACTGGAACATTGAAAGTTGTATGCAGATCTACGTCGAGCTATGTCGAGCTCTGCATTAGTATGGCACATTGAAATGTTTATGCAGAGCTGCGTCGAGCTATGTCGAGCTCTGCATAAGGCTGGCGAATTGAAAAATGTTTGCAGAGCTAGGTCGAGCTCTGCAATACGCTAGGTCGAGCTCTGCTATGTCGAGCTCTGCATAAGACAGGCACATTGAAAGTTGTATGCAGAACTACGTCGATCTATGTCGAGCTCTGCATAAGAATGGCACATTGAAAGTTGTATGCAGAGCTACGTCGAGCTCTGTCGAGCTCTGCATAAGTATGGCACATTGAAATATTTATGCAGAGCTACGTCGAGCTATGTCGAGCTCTGCATAAGACTGGTACATTGAAAGTAGTATGCAGAGCTACGTCGAGCTATGTCGAGCTCTGCATAAGACTGGCGAATTGAAAGTTGTTTGCAGAGCTATGTCGAGCTAGGTCGAGCTCTGCATAAGTCTGGCACATTGAAAGTTGTATGCAGAGCTATGCAGAGTTACGTCGAGCTATGTCGAGCTCTGCATAAGACTGGCACATTGAAAGTTTTATGCAGAGCTGTGTCGAGCTAGGTCGAGCTCTGCAATTCGCTAGGTCGAGCTCTGCTATGTCGAGGTCTGCATAAGACTGGCACATTGAAAAATGTATGCAGAGCTACGTCGAGCTATGTCAAGCTCTGCATAAGACTGGCGAATTGAAAATTGTATGCAGAGCTACGTCGAGCTATGTCGAGCGCAGAGCTGTGCATTGATGTGATGATTTCTAAGATTATGCAGACCTTAGGCGATTGCAGAGCTCTGCACTAAACTGACAAATTGAAAGTTGTATGCAGAGCTACGTCGAGCTATGTCGAGCTCTGCGTAAGTATGGCACATTGAAATATTTATGCAGAGCTACGTCGAGCTATGTCGGGCTCTGCATAAGACTGGCACATTGAAAGTAGTATGCAGAGTTACGTCGAGCTATGTCGAGCTCTGCATAAGACTGGCGAATTGAAAGTTGTTTGCAGAGCTATGTCGAGCTAGGCCGAGCTCTGCAGTACGCTAGGTCGAGCTCTGCTATGTCGAGCTCTGCATAAGACTGGCACATTGAAAGTTGTATGCAGAGCTACGTCGATCTATGTCGAGCTCTGTATAAGAATGGCACATTGAAAGTTGTATGAAGAGCTACGTCGAGCTATGTCGAGCTCTGCATAAGTATGGCACATTGAATTATTTATGCAGAGCTACGTCGAGCTATGTCGAGCTCTTAGACTGGCACATTGAAAGTAGTATGCAGAGCTACGTCGAGCTATGTCGAGCTCTGCATAAGACTGGGGAATTGAAAGTTGTTTGCAGAGCTACGTCGAGCTATGTCGAGCTCTGCATAAGACTGCCGAATTGAAAGTTTATGCAGAGCTATGTCGAGCTAGGTCGAGCTCTGGGTTAGACTTAACAGGAATCCTGTTACATTAAGGGAATCCTGTTAAGTCTTATGCAGAGCTGAATGCAGATGGGCGATTGCAGAGCCAACTTCACACAACTATTTATTTTTAAGTTTGGGTCGATTGGCAGACAAAAATAAATAATTCTGAACGTACAAGGGGACTTAACTAAAGAATTACTTTCGTGCTGTTTATAAATTGTTTTATGTACCTTACGTCGTACTGGTAGAGAGTGGTTGACGGTTTCACGAAGTTTAGAAACCGAAATCACGGTTTGTATCTGGATAGACAACCCCGATGCTTGACTTCGTGGACGACCTTGCAAACGTTACATTTGATGTTAGCGTTGGTATGGAAGGCATTGTCTTTAATTCCGCCCTCGGTTCCACCTAGTGAGGCATGAGGCTTGTTTAAATTCGGGACGAAATCTAGAGGTGAGTGGTGCGGGTTTTTGGGGTGGGAATATGTATTTTTTTCTCGTAAATTTTTAATTCACTTAGTTTTGACTAGTAACTATTGTAAATCTATACTTTCCACTATGATTTCCAAAGCAAATCACAGCAACTGTTGGATTTTTATTTCACCTGAACAGAAAGCTCACAGAGTGAGCTTATAGTATACCAATGGTCCGTTGTCGTCTTCAACCGGACAAATTGAAGTCCTATTTTATTATAGAACATCTTTGCCTCACGGGAACAAAAGTTTATATAATTACTCCTGGTTACATAACCAAGATGGCCGCCATGCCCAAATATGCTAAACCCCTTTAAAGTCTTCTTTTCCAGAACTGTAAGTCAGGTTACCTTGAAACATGGCAACAATATATTATCTTGTTCGCACAACATATTATCTTACTATCTTGTTCGCACAACATATTATTTTGTGCGCACAATATATTATCCTATGCGGACAAGATATTATCTTGTTCGCACAACATATTATCTTGTGCGGACAACATATTACACATTATCTTGTGCGCACAAGATATTAACTTTTGCAGACAAGATAGTATCTTGTTTGCACAACATATTATCTTGTTTTTGACAACATAATATCTTGTTCGCACAACATATTATCTTGTGCACACAAGATATTAAGTTGTACGAACAAGATATTTTCTTTTCCGCACAAGATGATATCTTGTCCGCGCAACATAGATCTTGTGCGCACAAGATATTAAGTTGTGCGAACAAGATGCGCACAAGATATTATCTTGTTCGCACAACTTAATATCTTGTGCAGATAGCATACTAATTTGTGCGCACAAGATATTATATTGTACGCACAAGATATCTGTTCACACATCTTTCCAAGATATATGTTTGGCCAACAAGATTATATGTTGTGCGAACAAGATAATATCTTCTGTGCACAAGATATCTAGTTGTGCGAACAGGTATTATCATGTGCGCACAAGATAATATGTTGTTCGCACAAGATAAATTATGTTGTCCGTACAATATAATATCTAAATTATGTTGTCCGTACAATATAATATATTGTTTGCACAACATATTTTCTTGTGCGAACAAGATAATATCTTGTTCGCACAACATATTAAAAATAAAATTTAATGTCCCTTCCCGGGTTCCGTACACTGACGTATTTTACGGCAAAATCAAATTTGGTACCTAAGGCGTTTGAAAAAAAGGTTAAACAGTGTTTTCATCTGTTTATGAAATGAAAGTATCTTATGAACCTCTATGAAGGTCAAGGTAATCCAGTGATCTTAGCTTAAGGTCACTATGCCTCAAAAGTTTATATAATTGGTCCTTGTCACTTGATAAAGATTAAATGGTAGCGACCTTCAAAAAATGTCTGCTCTAATGTCGAACAGTGAAAGGGACTTGAGCTCTACAAAAGTTATATAAATGATGATTCTGTGTTGATTTTGTTTGTATTGGAGTTTTACGGCCCAGTCAACACTATTTTAAGTCATTTTTGAGCCGGTCAGTTTACCTATCCACACTTTTCCTGAACAGGCTTATTCGTAAGCGGTTAACCAGTACAGTGCACATTCTTTCGCCAGAAACTGACAACTGCCCCTCTTGAAACAGCGGAAGGGAGAGAATGACCCTAGAAAAGAGTTCATGATATTCCTCGTAAACAAGCGCAGTGGTTAACGCGTTCGACATATGATCGAGAGGTTGTGCGTTCGAACCGGCCACCGGTATCGAGGTGTGTCCTTGGGCAAGACACGTAATGACACTGCTCCACTCCACCCAGGTGTAAATGGGTAGCAGTGGTGTAAAAGCCACTGCCTCTCTCTCGCGCGCGTGAAAACATCCGGAATGAGTGTTCGAGAGCGATCCAATAAGCTTGAAGCTTTTATCGCAATCGAACTAAATAAATTAGTATATACTAAGTGTTTTTCAAATAAAATTAATCTCTGACTTATTTCTTTCCAGAAAGTTCTTAGCACTATTAGATCACCCAGTGGGGTGAAAGTGGGAATCAGAAAAATAAATTCTTATGCATAACATGAACAACAGAACAAACTGAGAAAGTAAAACAAAAACAAGAATGGATATTCACAGAAAAAGTCTCAGTATTGAAAAGAAAGATGATGAGAGACGAAAGGATAAGTCCAGAAAAACTGTGGAAAGGGATGATATGAGTGAGCAACAGAAAAATGTTGAGAAAGTAAAACACAAAAACAGGAATGAATATTCACAGAAAGTCTCAGTATTGAAAAAAAGATGCTGAGAAACAAAAGTATAAGTCTAAAAAACAGTGGAAAGGAATAATATGAGTGCGCAACAGAAAAAAGTTGAAAAAGTAAAAGAAGAATGAATATTCGCAGAAAAAGTCTCAGTATTGAAAAGAAAGATGATAAGAGACAAAAGAATATGTCCAAAAACAGTGGAAATGAATAATATGAGTGCGAAACAGAAAAAAAGTTGAGAAAGTAAAAGACAAAACAAGAATGAATATTCGCAGAAAAAATCTCAGTATTGAAAAGAAAGATGATGAGAGACGAAAGGATAAGTAAAAAAACAGTGGAAAGGAATAATATGAGTGCGCAACAGAAAAAAAGTTGAGAAAGTAAAAGAAAAAACAAGAACTAATATTCATAGAAAAAGTCTCAGTATTGAAAAGAAAGATGCTGAGAGACAAAAAGATAAGTCGAGAAAAACGCTGGAAAGGAATAAAATGAGTGGCAAACAGAAAACTGCTCAGAAACTAAAGAATAAATTACGAATGATTGCGGAAAGAACCAATATGACTTCTGAAAAATTCTTGCCAGCCGTCAAAGAAACGGATTACGGAAATAGTTAAAAGACAACAAGCGTACAAATTGTCTAAACAATGCAATTGTTATTAAAGAGTTCAAAGCTATTTGTCTTCAAGGACCTGTTCATATTTGTTGTTCATGCATGCGTCTTTTGTACAAGCAATCTGTTTTAAAACTGAGAACTGGCAAGTACTCTAAGATAAAAAGTACTTCCACATTTACCCATTTATCAGAAAAGGATAGTTATATATGTAAAACATGTGACAAATATTTAAATAAAGGAAAGTTACCCCCTCAAAATTTCACAAACAATCTATACCTTGATAGAATCCCTATAGTATTAGCTGACTTGACATCCCTAGAAAGTAGACTTTTGGCTCAAAGAATGCCATTTATGAAAATATCAGCAAGACCAAGTGGGGGACAGAGAGCTATTTCAGGTGCAATTGTAAATGTTCCTATAGACACATTTGATACATGAAGTAGAAGTAAAACAAAGATCAGGAATCGATACAATTAACTTACTCCACCCATCAAAGACACCAAAGGGAAAGAAACACAAACATTAAGCGACCAGACCATAATGGAAACCTAAACAAAGGAAGGCCATAAGGACAGTTACTTTCCCACAAAATGGCCATATGGCCATCCAAAATAAAAAGACACAAGTGATAAACACAGTAAGTAACGAACAACACCATAAATAAACCGCCACAGAAGAACCGCCTTGGAACGGTCAGTGAAAAGATTTCCACTGTGGGGGGGGGGGGGGGGGGGGGGCTTAAATCGATAGCATACTGATGAGAAAGTATCTCTCTGCGCGAAGTTAAAGATGGTTCACCTGCTTCTACATAAAGGCTTTATACGGGAGAAGCACGGAAGGCTCCCATAGCCAGACGAAGGCCTTAGTGGTGGATAGTATCCAAAGATTTTAGATAAGACTTTCTGGCAGAACTATAAATAACAGACTTATAATCTAATTTAGATCTTATCAAAGACCGGTAAAGATGTAATAAAGAATACCGATCTGCTCCCCAGCTTGTATGAGCTAAAACTTTTAAAAGATTCAAAGCTTTTAAATGATAATGATTTCGTGTTTAACGACGCGTCAACCCTCTTTGTGGGTCATAAGCGTCAAGCGGTTAATGACAAACGGCATAAAGAATTATGAGGATACTAAAAGTAAAAATGTCAGTATATGTATACAAATCTGAAACAGTTAAACTTTATGAAAAAGCCCAATTTCTTTTAAGAATAAAATAATATAATCAACAGGTACATCTTGAAACAATTGTCGCAAAGTGTCAGCTTTGAAGTATATGCTACGGGAGGTTGAAAAGTCAACACAGTCAATTAAGATACGTTTTACAGTGAAAAGTAGAAGTAAAACAAAGATCAGGAATCGATACAATTAACTTACTCCACCCATCAAAGACACCAAAGGGAAAGAAATACAAACATTAAGCGACCAGACCATAATGGAAACCTAAACAAGGGAAGGCCATAAGGACATTTACTTTTCGACAAAATGGCCATATGGCCATCCAAAATGAAAAGACACAAGTGATACACACAGTAAGTAACACACAACAACATAAATAAATCGCCACAGAAGAACCGCCTTGGAACGGTCAGTGGAAAGATTTCCACTGGGGGGCTTAAATCAATTTTACGTCGCCACAATCCTCGCCCTTACTTCCGTCGCGATTTAGACAAATAATTTGTTCAGTCCGCATGAAGGCCTCCTAACTCATCAGTGCAACATCTCCGTGAACACAAAAAATCAAAGAACCACAGAGGTGAGACAACGGTGAGGACTCGACAGCAAGAAACCACTGAAATGCTGGAGCAAAAGAAAACCAACACTTAGACTCCGATGGGCCCAACCAGGGACAGAGCATCAGGCACTAACCAACATTACCTTGAACTAGATCTCTCTAATTCTCAATAAGCCTTTACGTTGGAGCCGTCATAGAATCTGAGGCCTGACCCACCGGCGTGCAATTAAAGAGGGAAGCAAAGTTGCCAACCGTGATTGGGTTTAACTGCCATGCATGCAGTCTGTCGTATAACATCCATGTTGTACCCAATCTTTTTGTATCGAAGAGTGATTTTACGAAACTGGGTGCTGAAGTCATTGCGGTTATATATTTTTCTGAATTTATATACTAAGTACCATAAAATTCGGGTTCCGATAGACCTCGTTGCAGAAGAGATTTAAGTCCAATATTGAATTTTGAAATTAAATCAGAATGGCGTCTATAAAATTTTGAAAAGGCTTTGCGTAGTTTATGGTACCGATAACCCTGACCAAGAAGTTTAGCCGTTAATAATTTATTACGAGTGTTGAAGTCAGTTACATGACTACACACTCTAGCAAATCGAATTAATTGCGAAATATAAATGCCATAGGATGGCGCACGAGGAACATCACCATCCAAAAAAGGAAAATTTACAATCTCAAAATCAAAGTCATCGCGTTTATCATAAATTTTGCACGAAACAAACCCATCTACAATAGATAGATGTAAATCCAAAAACGGGGCCTCGGTATCAGAAGAATTTGCTTTATTTAACTGAAGTTCTGGGGGGTAAATCTGACTGATCAAACCTTCGAAATAGGTATTATCAATATTTAATAAATCATCTATATATCTAGAAGTGGAGCTAAAAGCTTCAATAATTTCAGATTGGTTATCTGGAACCCATTTACAAAGACCACCACCAAATACAGAAATGAGTATGCTTCAGTTGGAAAAAAAGTAGAATACAAATCATCAGTATTTAATCGGTATATTAGACCATCCAGGGTAAGATTATTATGGAATAAACAAGAACACCAGTGCTTTCCCTGCAGATACAGAACCTGAAAGTGGTGTCGTTGAAAAAGAACAATCAGGTTCTCAACTCAATCAGCAGCATTTAGAAAATGTACCTAAATCAACAATAGAGAAAGATAATCATAAGTCTTTAACCAATCAAACTAATAATAAAACTGACACTGACACCGAGTTGAGTGATGACAGTGAATTAAGAAGTGAAGAGAATGAGATAGAAAAATGTTTCCCACATGCTATATGCCTTCTACCATCTGATGGAAATGAAATATTTTCAATTGCTCCAGCAGAAGGAATAACACCACTCAGTTTATTGACTGATCCTAATGCTGAAAATTTAGCATTTCCTACATTGTTTCCAAAAGGACGGTTCGGATATACATACAAAAGAGACCACAACTTCATCACAGACAACACCTTAATGCTAGATTATTGAATCCAGACACAAGATTTGCAACTAACACTGATTACATATTTTTCTCACAGTTCCATGCTGAGAAGAAGCAACTGCTTGATAATGTTCAGATAGCATTACGGAAAGTTCGCAGGGGACACAGTAACAGTTGCTGATGTGAGGTCTTCTCAGATAAGCGGCGGCCCCCGCCCATCGGGGCCTTAAGAAATATATGGGCTGCATGATGCTTCCACGCAGAGCTGAATCCGACCCGCACACGAGTACTGGTAAACCGCTTAGAGGATCTAAGCCTGCCCAGGCAAAGCCGTGCGCAGGAGTTGGACCGTCCATGCTTATAAACTCTATTGGTTTCATTGGGTGACAGGGCTTGAGATGTCATTTCATCTCAATGTCGGGTAAAAGACCCACAAAATTGGAAGCAACGTCTCCAAAATAACCTTTACAGTGTTTACTGGGACGTTAAACCTCAAATCAAACAAAACAAATCAGATAAGCGGATTTGCTACATTTTGTTATATTTTAAATGTTGCAAGTCTCGCTACTTTGGACATCTTCCTGATGCCTGGGACTCCGTGGAGTGTGAGCCATGTTTGCTGACGTTGGCTCGGTGGGGGACGCCTACAAGTCCGTGGGCGGGCGTCTCTTGCCTGATGCCTCCAGTTGACCTGTCTCATGGGCCACGGCGGTCGGTGTGTGCTCGGAGGGGGGTGTGCTGGGTTTGCCGGGTCTTGTCCATCATCCGTTTCGGTTTAATAACAATCTCTTTATCTTGCATGCAATGTCAGAAATGCATTTTTCACTTCTAAAGAGCATAAGAATTATACACTTTGGTCATGTCAGAAAGTGTGTGATGCCCTCACCTTTCTACTTGACAATATTTATATTAGATTCGGTACTAAGTTATTTAGACAAATTGTGGGTATTCCGATGGGTACTAATTGCGCACCTCTTGTGGCTGATCTGTTCTTGTATTGTTATGAAAGAGACTTCATTTTGTCGCTTTCCATTGATAACCAATCTGAAATTATTGAAGCTTTTAGCTCTACTTCTAGATATTTAGATGATTTATTAAATATTGATAATACCTATTTTGATGGTTTGATCAGTCAGATTTACCCCCTAGAACTTCAGTTAAATAAAGCAAATTCTTCTGATACCGAGGCCCCGTTTTTGGATTTACATCTATCTATTGTAGATGGGTTTGTTTCGTGCAAAATTTATGATAAACGCGATGACTTTGATTTTGAGATTGTAAATTTTCCTTTTTTGGATGGTGATGTTCCTCGTGCGCCATCCTATGGCGTTTATATTTCGCAATTAATTCGATTTGCTAGAGTGTGTAGTCATGTAACTTACTTCAACACTCGTAATAAATTATTAACGGCTAAACTTCTTAATCAGGGTTATCGGTACCATAAACTACGCAAAGCCTTTTCAAAATTTTATAGACGCCATTCTGATTTAATTTCAAAATTCAATATTGGACTTAAATCTCTTCTGCAACAAGGTCTATCGGAACCCGAATTTTATGGTGACTTAGTATATAAATTCAGAAAAATATATAACCGCAATGACTTCAGCACCCAATTTCGTAAAATCATTCTTCGATATAAAAAGATTGGGTACAACATGGATATTATACGACAGACTGCATGCATGGTAGTTAACCCAATCACGGTTGGCAACTTTGCTTCCCTCTTTAATTGCACGCCGGTGGGTCAGGCCTCAGATTCTATGACGGCTCCAACGTAAAGGCTTATTGAAAATTAAAGAGATAATGTTGGTTGGTGCCTGATGCTCTGTCTCTGGTCGGGCTCATCAGAGTCTAACTGTTGGTTTTCTTTTGCTCCAGCATTTCAGTGGTTTCTTGCTGTCGAGTCCTCACCGTTGTCTCACCTCTGTGGTTCTTTGATTTCTGTGTTCACGGAGATGTTTCACTGATGAGTTAGGAGGCCTTCATGCGGACTGAACAAATTATTTGTCTAAATCGCGACGGAAGTAAGGGCGAGGATTGTGGCCACGTAAAATCGATTTAAGCCCCCCAGTGGAAATCTTCCACTGGCCGTTCCAAGGCGGCTCTTCTGTGGCGATTTATTTGTGTTGTTGTTTGTTACTTACTGTGTGTATCACTTGTGTCTTTTGATTTTGGATGGCCATATGGCCATTTTGTGGGAAAGTAACTGTCCATATTGCCTTCCTTTGTTTAGGTTTCCATTGTGGTCTGGTCGCTTGGTGTTTGTATTTCTTTCCCTTTGGTGTCTTTTATGGATGGAGTAAGTTAATTGTATCAATTCCTGATCTTTGTTTTACTTCTACTTTGAGACACAATGATGAAGATTAAATATCAGAAAGGCCTCTGTGTCATTAAATTTGGTATAGTTACGCATCAATAATACAAAGCTTTGTTTCACAGAACCTTGCTTATATCCTTTTAAAGAACATACGTGGATCTCCTGCATACTAGCAGAAATCCATGTAAGATCTACTTGCTATGGTTTGTCAACTAGGTTTTTTTACTTGATTCCTTACCTTGTCTTCTGCAGACATGAAGTGGACTGATATCATACATATAATTGCTCAGCAGCATGGTGTGCACCTGACTGATGATGACATTTTAAATATGCCTATGGAAGAGAAATACAAATGGCTAAGAAACAATCCTGTAACTGCAGCCAGGCACTTCGATTACAAAGTGCAGCAATTCTTTGAAATCATCTTGGTAAAGCAAAAGGTGTTAGGTGAAGTGACTGATTATTTTATTCGGACGGAATTTCAACAGCGGGGGTCTCCCCATGTTCATTGTGTTATTTGGGTGAAATGCGCACCTGTCTGTGATATAAAAACTGAAAAAGAAGTGTGCACATTCGTTAATCAATATATATCATACAAACTACCCAGTCAAACTAATGATCCTGAACTATTTTAGTTAGTGTCAACTCTTCACCAACACAGACACACAAGAACATGCAGACAAAGTGAACAGCCGTGTCGTTTTCCATTTTCCTAAAATACCAGTGCCCTATATGCTGCTTTCTGAAGACAAAAGAAAATCATGAGATGATACAGACTGTAAAACTGATCATGTTACCACTGACCACGAACATCACAGACACACAGAAACTGACACAGTAGGCCTGGACAAAACTACTCCTGTACCTAACTGTGGGGCAGCCGAATTGTCAGTGGAAGAGTCTGTCAATTATAAACAAACTTTGAAGAGGGTTGGGGAATGTGTATATTCCTGCAAAGAAAAAAAACAGTTCATTACCGCTGCAAAAATATTAGAACTGTGTAATAATAATGAACGTATGTATGCTAATGCTATCAGAAATGCAGAGTCATCATTGAAAATATTCCATAAGAGAGAGCCTTGTGATGAATTTGTAAACAACTACAATCCAACAATATTGGAATTTTGGGAAGCCAATATGGACCTTCAATATGTGACAGATGTTAATGCATGCATCAAATACATTATAAGCTATGTGACAAAAGATGAACGGCAACTTAGTTACCTTCTCAGAAATGCTAGCAAACAGACAAATCATTCAACTATTCGACAACAGCTCAAACACCTTGGTAATATATTCCTCAACCATAGGGAACTTTGTGCACAAGAGGCCATTTATAGGGTACTTCATATTCCAATGAAAAGAACAAGTAGAAGTGTTTTGTTTGTACCAACAGATATGGAGGATGACCGTGTCAAATAAGAAAAGCCAAACCATCTTATAGAAAGACTTGATGATGATAGTGAACAAAAATTTTCTGTAATACTTTACCAGAACCATATTCTTTAGAAACTGTGTCGGTCTGATTTTGTATCCTCATAAACTGCTTACATTGGTTCTCCATATAACTTCCAGTCAACTGAAATATCCAATAATGATCGAGTCCACAAACATCTAAAACTGTAAGTTGGGAAAGGTTACATGTCTAAACGAAAAGAGCTAAAATAATAAGAACTCACACATTTTCAAAATTCAAAGATCCTGAAAAATACTACCACTGTAAATTGAAAGGTGACCATGACATTTACGAGGCAGCATTTTAAGAAAACCAGAATATTGTGAGAAAAATATAGGTATCTTTGAGAAAATTCTGAATTAGTTGATAATGCAGTAGACAGCCTTGATTATGATACTCCTGATGATGATGATGATGATTTCGTGTTTAACGACGCGTCAACCCTCTTTGTGGGTCATAAGCGTCAAACGGTTAATGGTTTAAGGGTGATACTCCTGAAGCAGGGGCATGGGAACTGAATAATTCTGAAACCATTCAACAAAACATGGTAGATTCTTTACTACCTCACACATTAGACCCATATAGTACTATTCTTGCTCCAGAATTTCATAGTATACCTGTAAGTGATATAGGACAAGACATAGGCATAAATCATATGGATTTTACTGTGCAACAGAATATATTACTAGACGAACAATACAGGTCACTGATAAGAAGCTTCAACACAGAGCAGAGGAATTTATTTGACTATAAACTAGATTGGTGCCGGTCATACCCACAAAGTATTAAAACAGGGAACAAACCTGAACCATTATACACTTACCTGACAGGAGGAGCTTGCACTGGGATGTCAGTATTAATCAAAGCAATATACAATATGGCAGTTCGAGAACTTAGAGCAGAGGGTGATTCCACGGGTGATTGTACTGTTCTATTGCTTGCTCCTACAGGCACGACATCATTTAACATAAATGGTTACACTATCCATTCAGCTCTAAGACTACCTATAAAACAACATTCAACTTCAATTGACTATTTACCACTATCACAAAGTAGAAGTAAAACAAAAATCAGCAATTGATACAATTAACTTACTCCGCCCATCAAAGACACCAAAGGGAAAGAAACACAAATATTAAGCGACTAGACCACAATGGAAACCCAAACAGAGGAAAGCCACAAGGACAGCCACCCTCCCACAAAATGGCCATCTGGTCATCCAAAATAAAAAGACAAAAGTGACACACACAGCAAGCAACAAACAACAACACAAACAAACCGCCACAGAAGAACCGCCCCGGAACGGCAAGCGGAAAGACCCCCACCGGGGGCCAAAATCGACCCCACGCGACCACAACCCCCGCCCCCATCCCCGCCGCGACCCAGACAAACAACCCGCCCAGCCCGCACGAAGGCCCCCAACCCACCAGCGCAACATCCCCGCGAACACAAACAAACAAAGAAGCACAGAGGCGAGACAACGGCGAGGACCCGACACCAAGAAACCACTGAAATGCTGGAGCAAAAGAAAACCAACAGCCAGACCTCAACGGGGCCGACCAGAGACAGAGCACCAGGCACCAACCAACATCACCCCGAATTAGACCTCCCCAACTCCCAACAAGCCCCCACGCCGGAACCGCTACAGAACCCGAGGCCCGACCCACCGGCGCGTAACAAAAGAGGGAAGCAAAGTCGCCAACCGCGACCGGGCCAACCACCATGCATGCAGCCCGCCGCACAATTCCCACGCTGCGCCCAATCCTCCCACATTGAAGAAATACTTCAAGACATGAGCTGCAGATTAAAAAAATTAACACTTGTTATTATAAATGAGATTTCAATGGTGGTAAGTCAAGAATTATACACGATTCACAGACGATTGGTGGAAATAAAAGGTGTTACATGCAGTTCTGTTTATTTTGGTGGAATTTCCATATTAGCAGTGAGTAATCTATATCAGCCTCCTACAGTATGTGGACGGCCCGTGTTTGAACTTCCAAATATGTTCTAGAAAGGGTTATCCTTTGGAAACAAGGAATACAACACAGAACTGGAAAATATGGAGTGTACTTGTTTTCTGGGCCAGACTAGCTAGTTTCGGCCATTTAGGCCTCATCAGTGACCCTAAAATATTTTCAAAATTCCACAATGGCATCAATGATTCCAAAGGACAAGAAAATATAAACTACACTAAGTGCAGGGCAGGGAGACTTTTTACGGCCGCCACACATTCCCCGTCAACATCTGTAGTGACGTCAAATATGTTCTAGAAAGGGTTATCCTTTGGAAACAAGGAATACAACACAGAACTGGAAAATATGGAGTGTACATGTTTTCTGGACCAGACTTCCTCAGCAAGGTTAGCAGGGTCATTGTGGATGCAGCTCTCTAAATTATACCAGTTAGAACAAATTATGAGGCAAAAGGATGATCAAAGTAGAAATAAAACAAAGATCAGGAATCGAAAAAATTTACTTACGCCACCCATCAAAGACACCAAAGGGAAAGAAACACAAACATGAAGCGACCAGACCATAATGGAAACCTAAACAAAGGAAGGCCATAAGGACAGTTACTTTCCCACAAAATGGCCAAATGTCAATCCAAAATAAAAAGACACAAGTGATACATACAGTAAGTAACAAACAACAACATAAATAAACCGCCACAGAAGAACCGCCTTGGAACGGTCAGTGGAAATAATTCCACTTGGGGGGGGGGGGGGGGCTTAAATCGATTTTACATGGCCATAATCCTCGCCCTTACCTCTGTCGCGGTATACACTGATTTTGTTTAGTCCGCATGAAGGCTTCCTAACTCATCAGTGTAACATCTCCGAGATCATACAAATCCAAAAAATACAGAGATGAAACAAGGTTGAGGACTCGACAGCATACAACAACAGAATTGCTGGAGCAAAAGAAAACCAACAGTTAGACTCCGAGGGGGCCTTCGCTTTGGCTTTGAATCAGCAGAACAGAAACACACACAGATAGTGATGTGTTGATGTTAAAAACAAGAATCTTGTCAACAGATGATTCTAAATATTCATCAGATGATCTACATATCTTTACAGACAACAAAAGTGTTGACGAATACAATTGTCTGAAGCTGCAGAAGCTAACAACAGGGACAGTCATATTTTAGCCAAAGATATTCCACTAGTGGATCTCGTATACCAGATAATCTGACGTTACCTGATAATCCAGCACTGACAGGGGGTCTTGCTAAAAAAACTTCACCTAGCAGTGGGTGCAAGAATTATGATAACAAAGAATATTTATGTTAAAGATGGCCTAACAAATATTTGTATTCACATTTTCAGCAATCAAAGGGACTTAACTATATGATAAATGAGCCGATTTGCCGGTTTTCAAACTCATCCTAGTTTTCATCCCCAGCCACCGTAAATATAAGTTAACCTTACCTCACTTTTGATAGGAGGGTTAGACCAGGACAGTGTATAGTCTTGCGCCAGAAATACTCTTGAATCAGGGGAAGGGAGAAGGGGAACATGATCGATTTTGACGGAAATGCTGAGGTGGTAAATAGAAGAGAAGATAATGAATCGATCCAATTACCTTGGTAACTTTTCAACAAAATCGTCAAACGTTTGTCAAGAATAAGAAGATATTAGCTAATAATAAACCACGACAGAAGATCCGCATTAGAACGGCCAGTAAATTTGTTTGATTTGAGATTTAACGCCCCCGTCAGTTTTGTGGAACTTTTACCCGACACTGGGGTGAAATGACATATCAAGCCCTGTTGCCCAATGAAACCAATAGGGTTTATGTGCATGGAAGGTCCAACTCGCATCACTTTTCTTAGGTAGGCTTACAGCCTCCAAGCACTTTACTAGTACATGTGTGCTGTGCAGTCAGTTTCGGCTCTGCGTAGAAGCATAATGCAGTCCAATTTATTTCTTTAAGCCCCGATGGGCCGGGGTGGTCTTAAATCGATTTTACGTGGCCACAATCCGCCGCGCCCCCGCCAATCGGGTCTTGGAGAAATAGACTGATCTGCATGGTGTTTCTACGCAGAGCTGAAACCGACCGCATATGAGTACTGGTAAACCGCTTAGAAAGTATAAGCTTGCCCGGGCAAAGTGATACGATTCGGATCGCGTCCCTGCATATAAACCATGTTGGTTTGTTTGGGTGGTAGGGCTTGAGATTGGTCAGTACCTAATGCTTTGTCTCTGGTCGAACCCATAGGAGTCGAGCTGTTGGTTTTCTTTTGCTCCAGCATTTCAGTTATTTCTTGCTGTCGAGTCCTCATCATTGTTTCATCTCTGCAGTTATTTGATTTTTGTATTCTCGGACATGTTGCACGGATGAATTAGGAAGACGTCATGCGGAGTGAATAAATTATTTTTCTAAATCGCGACGGAAGTAAGGGCGAGGATTGCGGTCGCGTAAAATTGATTTAAACCCCCGGTGAAATTCTTTTCACTGACCGTTCCAACGCGGTTCTTCTGTAACGGTTTATTTTTTATGGTTCGTCTTTGAGTGTGTCTACTCGTATCGCTTATAGCCATTGTTTTGGATAGCCAATTGGCCATTTTGTGGGAAAGTAACTGTCCTTTTGGCTTTCCGCTATTGATGTTTCCATTAGGGTCTACCCTGCTAGCATTCTACATAAATCTACAGCGGGCCGTAAGCGGCCCGTCAGCTACCCTGACGGGCCGCTAACGGCCCGCTGTAGATTTATTTAGAATGCTTACTGGGTAGTTATTTAATGTTTGTCTTTCTTTCCCTTTGGTGTCTCTGACTGGAGGTGTGGGTTAAGTGTCGTTGCCTTCACTTCTATTTTGAGATGTCATTTCATCACATTGTCGGGTAAAAGTCCCACAAAATTGGAAGCAACGTCTCCAAAATGACCAAAATAGTGTTGCCTGGGACGTTATACCTCTGTTCAAACAAACTAACACAATCCTCGCCCTTGGTTGTGTCGTTGTTTAGACAACCAACTTGTTCATTCCGCGTGAAGGATTTCTAACCCATTAGTGCAACATCTCCGAGAAATATATACCAAACGAATACAACAATGCAACAACGATAAGGACTCGACAGCATGAAATAACTGAAATGCTGGAGCAAAGAAAACCAACAGTTGGACCCCGGCCCCTCAGCCTCATGACCACCATCGGACGCACATTCCGCTGAGCCACCGAGGCCGGGGCCTGTTGTTCAAAACTAACGACGTCGTTAGTTATTGAATCGTTAAAACTTTTATCATTTAATATGGCATATTACTATAGTTTGGTGGAAAAAAAATGTGAGTAGTTTTTGTGTTTGCTACTCTGCTACGAGATGGAATAGGAAACCTTTCTGGTTATTTTTAGTAGGTATATGGCAAAGCAGCGCGACTAAAATATTTTAAGTGAAATATGGTAGGCAAAATATACCGCTCCACGCACAAATCGTGCATATAGCATACGATGTATGCATGAGTGGTTTGTGGGAAAATTATTTGTCACACAGTTGGCCGCTATAAGTCTGATTTTAATATAGTTTGCCTAAAAAGTCGCCAAGCGCTAAATAGTGCCATATATATGTTTCAAGCCAATCACAATGATGTTGATATTCGTACTGACGGGAGTTATACCATTCATCTGTAGGGAAGTTTCATCATTTTTCGCTAAAGGAAATGTAATTGTAACGGAGATCAATGATCTGCTCAAATTTGCTGCATGGCTATAACTATGGCTAATATCTATACTTCTTACAATTTTAGCGAGCTAGCACGGGTATGCATGATTTTCTTGAAGTGTTTGAGGATATAAATACCCTGAAAAATGAACCTAATATCAGCAGCAGGTCGATGGTGTAAGAGTACACACATTGTAACGAGCCAAATGCAGACGCTTTGACCACACATAATGTCGAGATGACGTATTGTGGCCTGCTGCTCCCTGGTCGACAGAGCAGGTAATGGTTCGACGTGTCTAGTGGTCTAAGTGCCCTGAACAGGCGGGCAGTACCAAATTACAGACCGTCCAGACTAGTAAATTTGGGTGATCAAAAGAAGGGTCAACATACATAAAGTGGTTGACTAGGATATCGATATCTCACACCTAATGGTGAAATCGTACAAGTTATACTACGCAAAGTTTGATAGGGATCACTTTTTAATGCAAAATAATTTTTGGATAAATTAATCAGCTGAATCCAAATTTGATACATAATGACAGAAAACGTATCCTTCACAAAGGCTAGTGATTAATTTTGTCAACTGGCACTGCATTCAAGCGTGACAACAACAACCGTCTTGGCACCCACAAAATTTGCCGTAACACGAAGGGATTTGGACAATTGATTTTTCACAAATTTCCATTGTTTAGACGAACGTGCCTAATAACGTGTATGGCGTCCACGGGCATCAATTACAGCACGACATTGCCTGCGCATGCTCGTTATCAGAGTCTGTATCCATTTTTGTGGAATCAGCCTTCATTCAGCAACCAATGCATCTTTTAGCTCCTGTAAAGTCCTCGGCTGCACAGGTCGGGCTGAAACAGCACGCGGTGGCATGCCCCACGCATGCTCAATCGGATTTAAGTCCGGTGATCGAGCAGGCCAGTCCATACGAACGGTTAACTCACGTTCCAGATAGGCATCAGTGACTTTGGTATGGTAGGGGCGGGCATTATCGTCCATCAGAATAAAGTCCGGACCGATAGCATCGTCATATGGTCTCACAAACTGCTCAAGAATTTCATAACAGTACGTCGCTGTCATTAACGTTCCGTTTACACAGACGTACAAGTCAGTTTGGTAACTGGTCAACTCGTACCTAAGTCAACTCGTACCTGAGTCAACTCGTACCTGTTTTTGATCAACTCGTACCCGTTCTTTGGTCAACTCGTACCCCCTAGTCAACTCGTACCTATTTTGGTCAACTCGTACCCCAGTGGCAGGTGTGGTACTCTATTTTTTTGCCGAACAATAGTTGAAATGGGTTATAACTTGCCCCGAGACATGTCTTGAGTTCACCGGAGGCCAGAAAGAAGTACTTTAGGTCCTTTTATTGTAACATGGTTTTCCAGCGCGGGGATTTGCGACGCGCGCCATCAACCTGCTCTAGTTATTATTATTTTTATTCTCATTATTATTATTATTATTATTTTATTAGTAGGCCTATTATTCACTTTAAACCCATTCCGTCCCTGAAACCAACAAAGGGGTACCTTGTCAAACACTGCAGGCCAAGATCCGACGCCGCAGAACGCGGGGATATGCGATGGCGCGCCATCAACCTGCTCTAGTTATTATTATTTTTATTACTGTTATATTATTATTATCATTATTATTTTATTATTATTCACTTTTAACCCATTCAGTATCAGAAACCCACAAAGGGATGCCTTGTCAAACACTGCAGGCCCAGATCAGACGCTGCAGAACGCGGCGTCGTATGATCAGGGCCTACGCTGTTTGAAAAAGTTTAGCCACTTCCCGAATAAATTTTGAAGAAAACACAACCTGACACCCCTAACTTTCGAAATATATAAGATGGCAAATTCCATTTGGGTAGTCAAACACTGAATGCCCAGATCAGACGCCGCAGAACGCGGGGTCGTCTGATCAGGGCGGAAGCTGTTTGAAAAAGTATAGCCACTTCCCGAATAAATTTTGAAGAAAACACAACCTGACACCCCTAAATTTCGAAATATATAAGATGTAAGATTCCATTTGGGTTAATTTAATTAAAACTTTAGTTAATCGTGTACCGATTAATGTGGGTGTAAAAAAAAACGATTATCGGTACTAGTTTAATCTAATCGTCCTTCATTTAAAGACTGTTTTTAATTGCTTTAATTTTGCCGGCGAGCGGCTGTTTTTGTTCTGACAAAACTTAAAACTAAATCCCAGTTTTACTATTTATATATAAAAGTGGGTTTTAAGAGGGACAAATTCATATAGGCTTGCATTCGTAATGATTGTTTTTATTTAAGAGTTTGTTAGTTAAACGGTATAACAAATGTTTATAATTTAAGCAATAAAATTATATAAATAACTGAATTTATTTTTATTGTGCTACCTGTACATCCCGCTGTGTTTATACTCGCCGACATGTAACCGGTTTTGTCCGTGCAATGGGCACACCCCTAAACCTCACTTTATATAGAGAAACTCGGGTTTACGGGGGTATACATTATCTTTCTTTATTTATGCTCCAATACATAGATTGAGGGTACTCGTTAGAGTCGTTCCAACTAAAGATCACAGCCTATGTTTGAAGTATAAATCAGAAAAAAAAAAAAACACGGATTTTCGTAAGAAAAATTGCCATTTTGGAGATGTGAAAAACGCACCATATTGCACGGGTGTGTTATCGTAAAGTAACAGTAATAAGGAATATGCAACATTTATGTTAGCCAACATTTATGTTTTGAGCATATATGAGAACAAATTATAATTGTATAACTACATTTTATTTGCAACTGAGCATGAAATGTAAGTTCTACAATTATATTTTTCTCGTTATTTTCATTTACATATTTACATATGAAGTTCGTCTTATGTTGAGCATGGTGTTATGTACCAATCACATCCCTCTGGAGCATAGATTGTTGGCACTCGTTAGAGCTGCCCCACAGGGATAGTTCTAACGAGCATCAATAAATTATGTCTGGCTAAAGGGATATGGGGGTCATACACATGAAAGGCGCCATTTTGGCGCACGTGCGTAATGGCGTCATGCACACACTATGTATCGTCTTCATCGTCGGGAAAAGGATCAGGAGTCTGCATAGACCATAAAGTTGATCTGTATATATGTGTACTTAAGCCAAACTTACCCCAAAACAAATTTTATTTTTACTAAGGTACGATCCGCCCCCGCCCATAGGGGCTTGAAGAAATATATGGGCTGCACGATGCTTCAACGCAGAGCTGAATCCGGCCCGCACACTAGTACTGGTAAACAGCTTAGAGGATCTAAGCCTGTCCAGGAACCCCGGTGCGAGGCGGACCGTCCATGCTAATAAACCCTATTGGTTTCATTGGGCGACAGGGCTTGAGATATCATTTCATCTCATTTTCGGGTAAAAGTCCCACAAAATTGGAAGCAACGTCTCCAAAATGACCTTTACAGTGTTGACGGGGACGTTAAACCTCAAATCAAACAAAATCAAATACTAAGGTACGAGTTGACTTAGGTACGAGTTGACTAAGGTACGAGTTGACCAAATTCGGGTACGAGTTGACTAAGGTACGAGTTGACTTAGGTACGAGTTGACCAGAAACCGTCAGTTTTACCGTTGACGCTTATCCTAGCCAAAACCATGACTGATCCCTTTCCATAGCGATCATGCTCTGCCACATTCAAGTCATCGAATCGCTCTTTAGACATTCGCCACACTAACTGACGTTTATCAGTGAAGTCTAGACAGATTCTGGACTCATCAGTAAACAGCACTGGCGTCCAGTCACGAACCGCCCACCTGACGTGAGTTCTAGCAAAATCCAACCGGTCTTGCACGTGCTGTCTCGTCAACGGAACACATGCAGCAGGCCTCATGACATTAAATCCGAACTTGTGGAGCCCCTTTCTGACAGTTTGTATAGAAATTCGTACTCCAGTTCCGTTCCTCAGCTCGTTATGCAAACGCGTAGCGTTCAGGAACCGTTGATGTCGAGACTGAATCAACAAGACACGGCCCTGACGTTGAGTTATAGCTCTTTCTCGACCCCCGCCGTGTCTGTTTGAAGGATTTCTGTGGGTAAGATGCCAACTCCACATTCGGGAAACCACGCTCTGAGACACATTCAGAATCCCAGCAACACGACGTTGACAGACACCAGATTCCAACATTCGGACGCCACGATTCATTTCCTCGGGACTCAGACGGTTTCTTAATTGTCCCCTAGGCATTTTAGAGTTTCACAAATCAAATGAAATCCGTTTGACACTAAGTAAAGGAACACTGACAAGTTTGATTTTTCAGTTGGAATGCAGTGCTACGCAAGATTTTTGGGGTGCATGAATTCATTTGCGAAGTGTGAGAAGTGTGCACTTTCAAGAGTACTGATTTGCACATGGGTTTCTGCTTGATATTTATCAATATATGGAGTACAAATTCTGTCAAGAAATCTTAAATTTTCAGTGCAAAAATTGGCATATAAAAAAGTGATCCCTATCAAACTTTGAGTAGTATATAAGAAGAAAGGGTCAACATAGTTGACAGTGTTAAATTCTCGGGTGCACCAGCGCGTCGACGCAGTCCACCCCAAGTGGACTTATATTTTTAAAGCCGGTGTAGCGTGAGATCTTTAAACCCGTGAGAACCTTAATACCAAGGTATATCTGCGCATGCGCAAGAAGGCCGTGAGAAATTTCATCCATTTCCTGTTAGCCCCTGCCCCATTTGTTTAAAATGTCTAAATAAATCTGCTTACATCACGAGCTTTAAATAGAACATTTTTATTACAGGCTTTATTTTTATTTATTTATTTATTTATTTATTTATTTATTTATTTATTTATTTATTCGAAAGATGCCCGTATTAAATATGCCATAAATAGGTTTCCATGTGTTCAAAAAGAACAAAATTATATGCGGGTACATGTATTTTCTTGAACTTATTACGAAAACACGCGTGTATTTTAAACCCCGTTAAACCCCACTTTTATACAGTAAAACTGGGGTTTAAAGCGGCGTATATTATTCTCATATTTCCGCTGGAAGACTAAGATTGTAGGTACTCGTTAGAACCGTCTCGGCGAGGCGATTCTAACGAGTACCTACAATCTATGTTTTCCAGCGGAAAATTAATATGAAAAATATCAGAATATTTTATCTGAAAAAAATGATGGTAAAATTTCAATATATTTTTAATGGGCGTGTTCTCGCAATTTCAAAAAACAAGTTCTGTGGAAATTTTAAAATTATTTTTCTTACTAAATGGATTGGAACACTGTAGCATAAGCCTGATCTCAATATAAGTGCCCTTTTATAATAATAATAATAATAATAATAATAATAATAATAATAATAATATAACAATAATAGTAACAATTATAATAAATAATAATGATAATATTAATAATAATCGGAGGCTTAGAGAAAACATGTACACTCTTACCTTTTCAGTTCTACGGTGTATTCCTAGCTTCTAAAGGATATTGAACCCTTCATGGAATTTAAATTTTGGTGATTAATATGTGTGATTTACGGTTTGACATTTCTTGTTGTCCCCATGCTTATCAAAACACACTGACTAATTTTCACACCTTTCTGCTTATATGGGGTAATAATGGCTAATGTCAACCAAACAGGTTTTCTCTTAACCGTTTCAATGAAAACAAATGAAAACACAAAACTCGGAAGTAATTACCGAACCCACTGCTCACTTTCAATCAATCAAAATAGACCCCACCAACCGTGGCTTGAAGAAACAAATGGGCTGCATGGTGGCCAGGTAGGTAGGTATGTAGATAGGGTGAATGGTCTGGTGGACATATAGGTAGGTAGGTTGGCTTACTTTTAACTTCTTCCTTCGACGTTGTTCGTTTGTTTGTTTTGTTTGATTTGATGTTTAAAGTCCCCGTCAACACTGTATAGGTCATTTTGGAGACGTTGCTTCCAATTTTGTGGGATGAAATTACATTTCAAGCCCTGTCGCCCAATGAAACCAATAGGGTTTATAAGCATGGACGGGCCGACTCGCACCGCTTTGCCTGGGCAGTCTTATATCCTCAAAGCGGTTTACCAGTACTCGTGTGCGGTCAGTTTCAGCTTTGCGTGGAAGCATCATGCAGCCGACCTATTTCTTCAAGCCCCGATGGGCGAGGGCCAACCTTCGACGTTGTAGGTAGGTAGGTATGGGGCGCCGTTTTACAATTTAATCCTTATTTATAGATATCTATAAATCGAATTAAGAATATCCATAATTCGATTTATGGATATCCATAAATCAGCCGAATAAGGGATAATCCATAAATCGAATTATGGATATTCATAAATAGAATTATGGATATCCATAATTCGATATATGGATATCATTAATTCAGATCGATTTATGGATATCAATAATTCGATTTATGGATATTCATAATTCGAATCATGGATATCCATAATTCGATTTATGGATATCATTATTCCTATGATTTATGGATATCCATAATTCCGAATTATGGATATCCATAAATCGATTTATGGATATCCATAACTCAGATCGATTTATGGCTATCCATAATTCGAATTATGGATATCCATAAATCACGGCCAAACCTTTTGGTTTAATGATTTCTCCCTAAGACACGTGATTGTTTTATGTAAAAAAAATTAAGGTCTTCATCATCGCTGGGAGATGATGGCCAGTCAAAGGGACCTCTCTGTCGTGCAGCCTTTACAGCCCGTAAGGCTTCCAAAGCAACGGACGCCATACGCTGAAAGCCCGCCATGTGTGACCTCCCGTTCCCCGGAGCGGACAATCTACCAACTGAGCTATCGGGGCCGGTATACGTAAGCAGTTAACCAGTACTGTGCACATTCTTTCGCCAGAAACTGACAACTGCCGGCGAGAGCTATTTTTGTTGGTTTATTTTGTGTATTTGCTTCTATATAATTTTCACGTCACCGTCCCGAGCACAAAACGTAGTTTTGCCTTCGGGGCGTACGCCGTGTAAGAAGCAAATACATGTTGTGTTCAGTGTCGGTATTGTTGTATATGGTTATTGTTTATAATTTATATCTTGTATATTACATCTTTCTTTAGCCTTACCCCACAGTTGCCCGTTCACCTGTCAGAGATCATCCTCGGTCGTCTTGTCAGCATGCGGGTTTGCGGAACGCCGTAGACTGACATGTAACATACTCACATTTTGTTTCAGCAGCAATTGTACTCACCAAAACAGTTATCAATTTGACAACTAACGAGCTCATTAAGGGGAATGGATACACCTTAAAGGGAAGCCAATCCTGTGAAAGTATTTTTGTCTCCCATGTCAATAGGGGTCAACTCTTAAAGGAAAGAATTCTTTCCTTAAAGAGTAGACCCCTATTCCAGTGGGACAGGGTTTATAGAAAAGCGAACAAAAAGTCCCGAAATTTGCCTCCCTTTGAAAAATGGCGGAAAAATCTGCCAGGTGTTCCCATTCCCCTTAAGCTGACGAGGCTTTGAACAACTGGGCCCCGGTGTTCACGGCGAAGATAAAATACTCGGTTCTCGTTATACAGGGGCTTGAGACAAAAAGTATGTTTAACCCATATCCTGCTGAATAAATAAGTTTTACCACATCCAAACTGAATGCCATACAGTGTATCGCTTCTATTAGGTGTAAGGAACTCTGATAAGAGCCGCATACTCAGGCATTGGGCGTGCAAGTGACTGGGGAACGTAGTAGCAAAGAACGACAAATCATCGTTGGGTCTACATCGATATGTCACACACCCCTACGTTGGCCCGCCATTTTGTGCTCGCAAAGTTTCGTAATGAATCTAGCTGAAGACACACTATTGCGAGTACAAAGTGACCTATAATTTTCTGAACTTAGATGAGAAAAATAAACACAAAGTAAATTTCAAATTTCATTTAACAATGTGTGTACCTTAAATATCAACCTCAAATATAAGCATACACAGAAGGCTCAACAATTAACAAAACAATTTCGAAAAATATTTACACACACCGAACATTTTCATTGCAATACGTTTCACACTACTAGGGATTTGAGCTAGCACTAAAACTTCCTGACATCAAATTTGAATTATGGCTGCTACAAATAAGTTATAAAAAAGGTCGATGAATGCTTACTGAACTTTACGTCACACGGGGCGGTCCATCTGATACCGTTATCTAGGGATGACAATGTCATTAGTAAAGGCAATATTCTGAAATAAAAGCTAAAACTCATTCTGATGCGCAACAATAGAACACATTGCTTGAATTATAACAGATAGGAAATAAAAATATGACAAATATTGACGAGCAGCAGGACGGGTGAATGGACTTTTTGTTTCAGCCATGAAAGCCCCATTCAACCCATTAAGCTTACCGCCTCATTTTGACCCCCAAAAAATCCTTATTTTGGCAAATTAAGCCCCCCAACCCAAACATGATTTTTTTTCCCAAATTAAGCCTCCCAACCATAAAAGAATTTCACCCCAACTGGCTGCGACATACCAATGGCACCTCGTCTAACAACGCGGGCAAACAAAAACCCAGAGCCCCAGGGGCGGCCCACAACCCTCGCCGGCCCGGGGCTCTGGAGGGCCCCAGTTCTAGGATAAATTCCCATTCTAGTCGTCCTCCCTGGCCCACCTTAGGACAGCCCACAACCACAGCATTTAGGAGAGCGCATCCCCCCCCCCACTCTACCAGGATTTTGTGCTACTTTTTCAGCATGCGCACACAGGGAGGGGCACCCAGCATGCGCACACCAGACACAGGTAGGGACACCCCATATGCACACAGATAGGAACGCCTATCACGCACGCACAGATAGGGACAAGGTTGGGACACCCAGCCATACACACACTGATAGGGACAGGGTAGGGACACCCAGCAGTCGAGGTCGAAGAAGGGGCGCGTATTTTTTCCCCGCAGTGGTTGTCTATCGGATAGATCGGTAGTGTAGACAAGCACACACTACCATAGAAAAAATGGAAGTTGTAGAACAAACCTTTCGAGAGATGGGGCTCTTTTCCGAGAAATCTGTGGCAACCAATCTTCTCCCGAAAAACACATTCTAGAGCAACCTTGTTCCCGACATCTCGGAGGTGGACTACTTGGAGGGGCGCTCGGGGAGGACGCGGCTGCATCCCCTCGAAGACTTCCCAACTTTCGTGGACGATGTGTACGTGTACGGATACCTACATAGGGAGGACTGGGTCTCCAGGGCCGGCAGAGCCTCGTGCACGACCGGGAAGGTGGGGTCGGCGCAGGTGGTCGTGGCATCTATTTCTTTGAGCATTCGGGAGGCTCTGGACGGTGAGAAGCATATGCAGACAAATATTGTGCACAAGATCGCAACTCGGCCCGACACACGCAGCAGCACGATTTTGGCCACGGTGGAAAGAATAGGCTCGTCGAAGAAAAGTGGAAGGAGCTGCACGGGGAGGACCCATTCGCGATCTTCGTGGCTAAGGTGGATGTTTCCGAGGTGGAGATAGACAGCCTACGGGCAAGGTTTCCAAAGCTCTAGAAACTGCTTCTGGGGAAAAGATACGGCCTCTATTCGATCGACTACACCCAGGATTTCTCCGGGACGTTGGACCTGCAAGCTCTCGTGGTCCATCTGGAAAAGCTCGGGTACAGGATACAAGAAGATCCCAACGGCGCGCTCGCGAATAGGGATGCCACGACGGTCCTGGACAACACCAAGTCCGTGGGGAACCATGTCTGCACCTGGATAGGAACGGGCTTGAGCGGGTACACGGTTCGAACCAAGCTCTACAACAAGGTCGTCTCCAACTTCGAGGCGGGGAGGTTCGGGAGCACATGGGGGTGCATCTCGCCGACTATGTGGACTGTCCGAACGAGCACTTGCGGAGGACTTTCTCGCACCCGGGTGTTCAAGAAAGAGGATGCACAAGGATCGAGGTCTCCCTCTAAGCGTGCAGGGGCAGGGATCTTTCCACGGACACGGCAAAAGACGTGGTCGAGGAGGCGCTCGGCGTCGTGTCTCCGGAGGAAGAAAATCTGTTTGTCGTACAGCGGCCTTCTAGGTTGTGGACAAACCTGGTCGGCAGCCTGCGTTGTTATACGAGGTGCCATTGGTATGTCGCAGCCAGTTGGTATGAAATTCTTTTATGGTTGGGAGGCTTAATTTGGCAAATAAAAAAAAATCATGTTTGGGTTGGGGACTTAATTTGCCAAAATAAGGGTTTTTGGGGGTCAAAATGAGATGGGAAGCTTAATGGGTTGAATGGGGCTTTCATTGCTGAAACAAAAAGTCCATTCACCCTAAGAACTGAATAAATACCTAACGTTATACTTCAGTGGTAAAAAAAAAAAAAAAAAAAAAATCCGTTCAGAAAATCTGAATCATCGATTTTTTCGTTTTTTCCTTTTAATACTCATTTTAGCCCATACGTCACTATGGGAAAGTTTTAGACCTGACTCTCCGCCGACTTCTCCAGCAAGTCGTATGCCTCTGCGACAGCCAGGAAAGGCTGTGATTATTTGGAGAAAAGTGCAAAACAGAGAAATGAGACCACAGACTAAGTCCAATAGATGATGATTGTCAGGTAAAATAATACATATTCAAATCCATGTGATGCACTTTATAAATAGATATGCAATAAGGACATACCTTACATATTCAAATGGCTAGATAGAAGCTCACTAGGAACGGGAAGCCACTAGCGCGATGTGGTGTCAACAGTGGTCAAAATGAATTATACCGATATCAGATGGTGTCACAGCTAATGACTTTCCATGAAGTGATCGTGCAAATAAAATATGGACGCCCTTGAAATTTACAAAAGCAATAACCACTTCTATATATGGTTTAAAAGGGTGTGTCGAACCTGTCAGAATGTCTTCGTCTGTAAACGAAAATTTAGATTTTGCAATTTTCACCAAATAGTCACAGCCTTTCCTGGCTGTCGCAGAGGCATACGACTTGTTGGAGAAATCGGCGGAGGGTGAGGTCTACAACTTTCCCATAGTGATGTATGGCCTAAAATGAGTATTAAAAGGAAAAAACGAAAAAATTGATGATTCAGATTTTCTGAACGGAGTTTTTTTTTTAGGGATCGTTTTGAATGTAAGTTTTACTGTTCGCTCGTGAATAACAAATAGCCGAGTTGAATGGTGAGGGCGAGGGATGGAAGAGACACTTGCACGGTTTAATTATTTTGAAACTTTTCTTTTTCAGTATTTTTTAATGAAATTGTATCACATATATTTGAGCCTCGCTACAACTCTACGTATAGTTTTGATATTTTGTCTTATATATAAATATTTGTTTTTGTTTTGTTGGTTTGTTTTATAATGTTTTTTATTCTAAGATTTTTATTTTTTTTTTTTTTTTTTTTCATTTTTAAATTTTTCCTTTGATTTTTTTATAAGTATGTAATTCATTATTTTCAAATTTCAAGGATTCACATTGGCTTGAATTTCACATTTCATTACGATAACACACCAGTGCGACATAGTGCTTTTGTTTCAATCTCCAAAATGGTTACTTTTCTCAGGAACATCCGTGATATTTTTCTTATATATACTGCAAACATAGGTAGTGGGTGCTCGTAAGAACTGCCTAATTAAGGCGGTTCTAACGAGTATCCAAAACCTATGACTTGAAGCAAAAATAAGAAAAATAATGTAGACCCCCGTAAACCCCAGTTTTCTCAATATAAAGTGGGGTTTATGGGTTTTCATTTCACGGACTTGTTCAAATGCGGTCAGACTTTCATATTGCAAAATTGCATTACAAAAACAGTTTTGATTCCTCGGCAGTGTCGGTAGATTCGTCACCCTCAGAAGCAGTCTCTGTATGATGTCATTTTTCATATTCACCTTATTTGCATTATTTGCTGGTTCCTAGTCTGATGATTATCAGTGTTGGAAAAACAGGTCACCAGACCTCCCTGACCTTTCATGGTCAGGGGGTCTGGTAACCGGTTTTTCCAATATTGACAATGTGCAAGCTGCCAGTCAGCAAATAATGCCAATACGGTTCAGCCTTTTCGACATGTGTGCACCAAGCAGACCATTCTTTTTCAACAATTCTAATGCCTTATTCGACCAAAGCCTTGATATCTGTGATGCGAAGCTGTAAATTCCGTCGGCCAATATAACCTTTCAAACTTCCTCTTATCATCCCAATGGCATTCAGATCAGGATGATATGGCGGTAGCCACAGAGCTGTGTGCCCGTGTCTCTTCAAATGCTGGTCAACTTGATATTAACCCTTGTCCTGCTGAACCGGATATGCCTTATTTTTCAAACAATGTTGATCCAGATCAGATGACTTCTGGAGAAGCCATCTGATCAGGATCTACATTGTTTGTCATTCAGATTGTGAATTTGTTGCAATAATTTGCATAGAGTAATCTGATTGGTTGATAATCGGTAGTGGGTGTGGCAGATTAAAATATTCAGCAGGACAAGGGTTAAAGTGGGAGCTGATTTATTTCGTTTGCATAGTTCAGGCTTGAGTATTTCTTGCCACAGGCTGCATAAAACCGTGTATTAAACGAAAAAAAAAAATATCAAAATTTTGGGTTCGAACCTACGACGTTTGGATAACTAGGTCGAGAAAGTTTTCTATCTAAGCAATACCACTACATCGTATTCCTGTACCGATGTCATATCAGAATAGTATATAGCAAAGCACGGGGGTAATACCATTTTCTATACCTGTGTTGTCGACCGAGCCGGTACTGTGTAAAGCTGCTGTCGACCGAGAAATACGGTTTTCGACCGAGCAGTACGGATGTCGACAGAGGAGGGTAGTCGATAAATTCGCTGTAAATGTGTTATTTTTGTGTAATACTGTCCATTTTTTGGGTTGTCAAATCGTTCGTGAAATAGTTTGCTGTTGTTTCAAATGTTTTGGAAGTCTCACTAATAGCCTGTTTTGACGCTGAGCGGAATTAAACGGGAAATTATATAAAATAAGTACTTCCGGGGAAATGCGTGGTTCTTATTCAGTGTCATGGAATATCGAGGACGAAATGATGCAGATACATCATTAACATACGCGATAACATTTTATTTGTGTGTCAACATGTCTTTATATGCATCTGAGGAACTGTTTATAGTTTCATCGATACGGCTGTCGATGAAGTGAAAGTTTGAGGGGTACAGTTGTCGACGTTACTGGGTACGGATGTCGATGATTCAACGAGAGTATAAGGGACAGATTTACTGGAAATTAACCCCAGTTAAACAATCAAATAACTGTTGCATTCTTCGTCAGGCTTTGTTTGTTTGTTTGAAATGGCTGATTGATAATAAACTATCGTTGCTTTGTTTTGTTTGTTTGATTTGAGGTTTAACCTCCCAGTCAACACTGTAAAGGTCATTTTTGAGACGTATCTTCCAATTTTGTGGGCGAAAACCTGAGTTCCCAAAGAAAAACCACCTGACCTTCCGTTGCAGAATTTGGCATCTCACATGTGACCCGAGCGAGGCTCGAACCACAGCGGTGAGAGACCTAATGATCAAGAGTCAGCGCTCTTAACCACTAGGCCACGGAGGCCCGTCACCAATGCGATTGGTCATTAGGTTTTTAGCTCACCCTAGCCGCAAGCTCAGCAAGTGAGTATACTCATGCCCCGGCATCCAACGTCGTCCGTTCACATTGTGCAAACATCTCATCCATCACGAAAAACACGCCTATGTAATATTGACCCCCGTAAACCCCACTTTTATATAGTAAAACTGGGGTTTACAGGCGTATATATTATTTTTCTAATTTCAGCAAAAAACAGATTGTGGGTATTCGTTATAACCGCCTCGTCGAGGCTATTCTAACGAGTGCCCTCAATCTATGTTTAGAGCAGAAATAAGCAAATATCAGTATTTTCATGCGAAAAATTTCATATTGAGAGGCGTGTTTATAGGGCGCCGTTTTACTATTTATTCCGTATTTATGGATATTCATAACTCGAATTATGGATATCCATAATTCGAATTATGGATATCCATAAATATTTATGGATATCCATAATTCGATGTGAACTAATGATATACATAAATCGAATAATGGATATCCATTTTTCGATTTATTGATATCCATAAATCGAATTATGGATATCCATTATTCGGCTGATTTATGGATGTCCATAAATCAAATTATGGATATCCATTATTCGGCTGATTTATGGATATCCATAAATCGAATTATGGATATCCATAATTCTCCTCTGCAAATAAACCTAATAATTAATGACTGCTCCCTTTGCAAAAAAAAAAAGAAAGAAAAAAAAACAACTAGACTATTCGCTTCAGATTTCCAATTTAGATGTGTAATAAAAGCCGGGATGGAGGTGGAGGTAATGTCGGGTAGGCTTAGTGGTGGCCTATGGTGTGGGCGAGATATGTTTTGTTTGATTTGAGGTTTAACATCCCCTTCAATGTTATTTAGGGCATTTTGGAGACGTTGCTACCAGTTATGTTGGTCATTAAGCCTTCATTGAGATTAAATGACATCTCAACCCCGCCGGCTTCGGTAGCTCAGTCGGATGCGCGTCTGACTGGTGATCAGGAGGAAGCGGGTTCGATACCTGCCGGGGTCGGCAACATTCTTTCGTGGAGATTGATCATGAAATATTTTCTACAGTCATTCTCCCCCTTCCGCTGATTCAAGAAGGGCAGTTGTCAGTATCTGGCGAAAGAATGTGCAAGGTACTGGTTAACTGCTTACGTATAAGCCTGCCCAGGAAAAGTGTGGATAGGTAAATTGACCGGCTCAAAAATGACCTACGAGGGTAGGCTGAAAAGTTCTGAGCCTGACCAAGATCCAATAGTTTGTCCATGCTGAAAGTGCCTTGTTTTTCAACAGTCTCCCTTCCTGTCCACACACTTCCTCCAGCGATGCTGGAGTCCTTGGACCCCAGTGGTATAGAAGGTCTCATCTTGGTCCCTGAAAAACTCCTCCACAGCAGCTATCACCTCCTCGTCTGACCGATAATGCTGCCAAGCCAAGTGCTTTTTCATGTTTGGAAACAGGAAATAATCTGTTGGAGCTAGATCAGGTGAATACGGAGGGTGATCGACAAGTGTGAAGCCACAGTCATGCACAGCAGCCATTGCGACAACCGATTTATGAACAGGCGCATTGTCCTGATGGAACAAGACCCCTTTTGTCAATTTTCCGGGTCGTTTAGCCTTAATTGCTTTTCGCAATTGTTTAGCAGATCTGCATAATACTCCCCATTAATTGTTTTGCCCTTTTGAAGGTAATCTATGAATATTATACCCTTGGCATCAAAGAACACTGATGCCATCACCTTCCCTGCAGAGGAGACGACCTTTGCCTTCTTTGGAGGGGGTGAGCCAGGGTGCTTCCATTGCATGGATTGGTTTTTGCTCTCTGGCTCAAAGTGATGAACCATCTTGGTCTGCTTCAAAAATAGCCAAGTTGGCTTGTGACAGGTTCAGTCTGGTCAACTTTTGGTCAGGCGTCAAAGGCCGTGGCACGCATCTGGCGGAAACCTGCGACATTCCTAATTCACTGTGTAGAATGTTCTCTACTCGTTCACGGGAGATGCCAACAGTGTTAGCTAACTGATTCACAGTTAAACGCCTGTCATCCATCACCGCCCTGTGCACTTGGCTAATGGTTTCCTCTGTTGTTGCCGTTGTGGGTCGTCCAGACCGGTCATCATCTTCAAGGCTGTCCTTGCCCATCTTAAAATTTGATGGCCACCTTTTCACGGTTGCATACGAAGGAGCATCAACCCATAATGAAGCAACCACACCAGCATGAATGTCCTTAGGAGCTAACCGCTTTTTATGGAGGTACTTGATGACCCCACGATGCCAGATTTTGACCATTTTCTCAAAAACGTGCTAGTATCAATTTTCAAAGTCTAGAATTTCTACGTTATTGCAGGTAAACCTGAACTCATTTGAGTCAAATCAAGCAGTAAAGGTTTGGATTTAATGTATACAAAATTTCATGGCTGTTCGATGCCTGCTTCTTGGTCAGGCTCAGAACTTTTCAGCTTACCCTCGTAAATTAGTGTTGACTGTGCCGTTAAACTCAAATACAAACAAACAAACATCTCAATCCCTGTCGCCCATTGACTCGCACGACTTTGTTTGGACAGACTTAGACCTTCTAAACGATTTACCAGTACTCTCACCTCATGCAGCCAAATCTATTTCTCCAAGCCCCAATGGGCGGGGGTCAGGAGATATATCTGAATCTGCTTGGTACTCCATACATCTCAAGTAGAGTATTTGTTTGTTTGATTTTAGGGTTAACGTCCCCGTCAACTCTGTAAAGGTCATTTTGGAGACGCTGCTTCCTATTTTGTGGGACTTTTAACCGACCTTGAGATGAAATGACATCTCAAGCCCTGCCGACCAAATGAACCAATAGGGTTTATTAACATGGACGGGCCACTCGTACTGCTTTGCCTGGGCAGGCTTAGATCCTCTAAGCGGTTTACCAGTACTCGTGTGCGGGTCGGTTTCAGCTCTGTGTGGAAGCATCATGCAGCCCATCTATTTCTTCAAGCCCCGATGGACAGGGGCCGTCAAATAGAGTGTTATACGGATATATGTTGATACTTTATATAACGACCATGTGCATTTTCTCCAGAAAGCATGCAAGAATTGCCTGTTTGGATCATTATAATCTTACGTCCGATTAGGTGCGCAGTCCTCATAGAGGTGATTCCAGAGGGACCGGATGCGCTGGCCGGAATTCCCAGATCTTACGGCTGGTTCTGATATTTAACTGCACACATGGCGGGCGTTCAGCGTATGCCGTCCGTTGCTTTGGAAGCCTTACGGGCTGAAAAGGCTGCACGGCAGATAGGTCCCTTTTACGGGCCATCATCTTCCAGCGATGATGAAGACCTTGAAGATTTTGAAGATTTTTACAATAAACAATCACGTGTTTTAGGGAGAAATCATTAAACCAAAAGTTTTGGTGGTGATTTATGAATATCCATATTTCGAATTATGGATATCCATAAATCGATCTGAATTATGGATATCCATAAATCGAATTATGGATATCCATAATTCGAATTATGGATATCCACATATCAGAGGAAAAATGGATATCCATAAATCGAATTAAGGATATCCATAATTCGAATTATGGATATCCATAAATCGATCTGAATTAATGATATCCATTAATCGAATTATGGATATCCATAATTCGATTTATGGATATCTATAAATACGGATTAAACAGTAAAAAGGCGCCCCATACGTGTTTCGTAATGTCTGAGAACCGATTGGCCAATCAAAGCCAATATGTTTTGAACCTCTTTGGGTAGGGGAAACGCTAGTTGATTCGCGGCATCTGGGTCACATGACCAAGATGGCTACCACACCCATATATGGTTAAACCATTGAAAAGCTTCTCTAGGACCAGTCAAGAAACTTTGTATGAAACAGATAGGACTCCAGCACATCATATTTTGTTCAAATGGTGATCTTAGGATTACCCCGAACTTATCTCCAGACACGGTCAAATTTTACAACCTATCCTTTTCTATAGGAAAAATTAAAATAAATATTTTTTTCAGAAACTATTACAGCCAGTGAAAGTTAGCCAACTAATTGAGATTCTTCACATGTGTGTGGATTTGGTGAGTGAGTGTTTGAGTTTTACGTCCCACCAACAACTAAGGTCATATGGAGACGGGACCTCGGTTTAAAGACTCATCCGAAAGTCCGGAGAAGCCAGGGATCGATCCTGCGACCCCTAGTTTACAAGGCGAGTAGCGTAACCACTACACCACGGAGGCTTCTGTGTGGATTTGGTACCGATTCCTCGCATGTGTGAAGTATTGGTATCAATTATACTCTTGTGAGAAATTGGTACCAATTCTTCTCATGTGTGAGGAATCGGTACCAGTTCTTTACATGTAAGACACGTGTAATAGTAATTGGTACAAATTCTCCACACCCCATAAACACAGGTCACAGGTGTGACGAATACTTACCATTTCTTCTTACGTCAGACATTGTCAACGAATTCTTCACATGTGTGAGGAATTGATACAAATTCTTCACACCCTATAAAAAGTCGCACTAGTTTTTTTTTACAGGTGTGACGAATACTTACCAATTCTTTATACGTCAGAAAATTCAGACATCAAAATTTTTCGAAATTGACCATATGTAAAATTGGGTGAGAAATTTACGAAATGAGAAATTTACGGTTCAACAAAGCCATCCCTAGACATATTGGAAGTGTTGGTGGTGACAGTGACGCAGGTGTGTGGCAAGGTATACTGTCTTCTTCTGCTTCTTCTTCATCTTCTTCTTCGACTTCTTCTTCTTCTCTATTAAATCATATTTTGCCGATTACGAAATTTCGTTTAAATATACACGCGTGTAGCTTTTTAAAAAATCTTAGAAAGCCTTCCGTAGACAAGTTATAGGATACAACGGTCTTGAACAGTTCTGCGTTGTGTTATCCAGGGTCCGACACTGGCTGCAAAACTGCATCTGGTGAGGAAATCACGACGACCATACTGACATTGACCACCCGTCAGCATTTGTATACCCACAATTCCAAACAACTTATTAGAAACCATATTACCGCTGATAGGTGACTTTTGTTTCAAATACAGCTAAGCACGGGACATGTCAAGACATTGCCCAGTGAAAACCAACATGTCATCCCCGTTAGGAATGACAAAAAAGTCTGTTCTATAATATCAACATAGACAACTAATAAACTATCTTAACATGCCGGTACAGTTATCTGGTTATGTTTGTTTGTTTGAGGGAGGTTTAACGTTCCCGCCAACACTATTTGGGTCATTTTGAGACGCTGCTTTCAATATTGTAGGACTTTTACCCGACATTGAGATAAAATATCATTATATGCACGGACGGTCCAACTTGCACCACTTTGCCTGGGCAGGCTAAGACCCACTAAGCGGTTTATCACAACTCATGTACGGTCGATTTCTGCTCAGCGTTAACCATTTATACCTCCTTTACTTAAATATGCACTAGCGCACAAATAACAAACGCAAAATCAAAGCAGTAAGAGTACTGGTGGGTCGATTGTCGCTGACTATAGGTCGGAAAAGTCCTGGACTGTGATTTAAACTGCTTAATTTACCCTTACAATCCGATTTTTAAGTATATAGTATAGATCTTGATCAGACGCCACATTCTTACACAACACTCTGATCTCAGTCACTGCGGCTGTTTTCTATAAAAATAGTTATTCGGACAAGTCTGTGATAGTCACGTGGACTGAAGAGCTTTTCTGCTTAGGAATTTTGGGTAGTCGGAAAAGGAGCTCATCACGAAAACACGCCTATATAATTTTGACCCCGATTGAACCCCGCTTTTATATAGTGAAACTGGGGTTTACAGGGGTAAACCTTATTTTTCATATTTCTGCTCATTTTCATAGATTCTGGGTACTTGTTAGAACCGCGCGTTCACACAATCTATTTTTGAGCAGAAATATAAAAAGTTATCAGATATTTTTTTCTGAAAATTTTCATTTTTGTTTTTTAGGGTAAAATTTTCAATTTATTTTAATAGGCATGTTTTCGTAATGTCTGCTGATCAACCCTACTGTTTGTCATGGCATTTGTTGAGAAATATTCGTCTTTGCACATGCGCTTGAAGTTCTGAGCTCAAAGCCTAAACAACGAGCTTCCGTGGCCTAGTGGTTAAGAGCGCTGACTCTTGATCATTAGGTCTCTCACCGCTGCGGTTCGAGCCTCGCTCGGGTCACATGTGAGACGCCAAGTTCTGCAACGGAAGATCAGGTGGTTTTTCTCCGGGTACTCCGGTTTCGCCCACCTCTGATTAACGATCGGCTCGATATGAGTGAAATAATCTTGATAGGGCCGTAAAACAAAAAAAAAAAAGCCTTAACATACGGAACCCGGGAAGGGACATGATTTTTTTAATTTTAAAAGTTGAGCGCACAAGATAATATCTTGTGCGGACAAGATATTATCTTGTGCGGACAAGATATTATCTTGTGCGGACAGCATATTATCTTGTGCGGACAAGATATTATCTTGTGCGGACAAGATATTTTGTGCGGACAAGATATTATCTTGTGCGGACAAGATAATATCTTGTCCGCACAACATAATATCTTGTCCGCACAAGAAAATATCTTGTGCGGACAAGATATTATGTTGTGCGGACAAGATATTATCTTGTCCGCACAAGATATTAAGTTGTGCGAACAAGATATTATTTTGTCCGCACAAGATAATATCTTGTCTGCACAACATAGATCTTGTGCGCACAAGATATTATCTTGTCCGCACAAGATATTATCTTGTCCGCACAAGATAATATCTTGTCCGCACAAGATAATATCTTGTCCGCACAACTTCCCAAGATCTATGTTGTGCAAACAAGATAATATGTTGTGCGAACAAGATAATATCTTGTGCGCACAAGATATTATGTTGTGCGAACAAGATCATATCTTGTCCGCACAAGATAATATCTTATCTGCACAAGATAATATGTTGTCCAAACAAGATAATATCTTGTCCGCTCAAGATATTATCTTGTTCGCACAACATAATAAAAATAAAAAATCATGTCCCTTCCCGGGTTCCGTATTAACATGAATGTTGATATTGACGTAGTCGATATTCAATTTCGGTATGGCCCTTTCAATCAAATTTGAAATGTTTAAGCATTTAATCTTCAAGCCCCTGTGATCTTTCCGACATCATTCTTCAAGAGCATTTGCACAGGTTTACAACATTTTTTGCAGTTTGATTTCAAGCTGATTTGGCATTTACATGTTCAAGTGTTTACATCAGTGACAAGCCTTGTAGCTCCCGCCCATAGGGTCTTGAAGAAATATATGGGCTGCATGATGCTTCCACGCAGAGCTGAATCTGGCCCGCACACTAGTAATGGTAAACCGCTTAGAGGGTCTAAGCCTGTCCAGGAACCGCGGTGCGAGGCGGACCGTCCATGCTAATAAACCCTATTGGTTTCATTGGGTGACACGTCTTGAGATGTCATTTCATCTCAATGTCGGGTAAAAGTCACACAAAATTGGAAGCAACGTCTCCAAAATGACCTTTACAGTGTTGACGGGGACTTTAAACCACAAATCAAACAAACAAAAAACTGTTGTGTAAACTAAATATGGGAGAGTTAAGGATGGAGTTATTCTTGGTGATTGTTGCGACTTTAAGACACCAGTTCGCACAAAACATACATTTTTCTTCATGGCTCCCAGTGAAATCTGCCTAATAGTGCAGATTTCAGTAATAATCATAGACTAAATCATGTATTTTAACAGCAGTACATGAAATGTAGTTTTTATATTTCGTCGACGGTCGTATCAATAAGACTAGGATACCATCGACGGTCGTATTTCTAATAATCGACATCCGTATCCCGACATTTTTCAAAGGTCTATAAAACTCCAAGAGTGCATGAATTATGTCAAACCCCCGTTGTTGCTGAAGCGTAAATGGTAGATAAAATATATATGGCGTTTTATTGCTTTCCAACTTTTCATAAAGCATTAGATTAATGATATTCTGTGAAAACTGATTTTTTTTTCGAAAGAACCGGTATTTTATAGTGTTTTTCAGACTCACGACTCTCTATAAGTGAACAGACAATTAACAGCTTGTCTCTTTAAAACACCGACATCGTTTGTAAATGTTTAAACTAACGTTTTCGCCTCTCCAAGTGAATCAAAATCGAAGAGCCCCTCTGTCGACATCCGTACTGCTCGGTCGAAAACCGTATTTCTCGGTCGACAGCAGCTCTACACAGTACCGGCTCGGTCGACAACACAGGTATAGAAAATGGTATTACCCCCGTGCACAGGTTTGGCGAATAAAGCGAGGGAAAAGTTGGTAACCCTACATAGCGGTTTCTGATGGATCCGTCCGTATGACGTAGTGTTCAGTAAACAGTCTTCGGTCTGTACCTGCATTCTACGTCGTCTAGATTGGCGGCTGAACATTCTAAAACGTTCGCGTGTTCCTTTTTAAGTCGCGTCTTCATCGTAATCACCGATATTGCCTTCATCTTGACCAGACTAAACCGTTCATGGTGGATACTGTTGGCAAACGATGATGATGACGATTTTTTTTTGTTTGTTTGATTCGAGGTTTAATGTCCGCGTCAATACTGTATAGGTCATTTGTGAGACGTTGCCTCCAATTTCGTAGGACTTTTACCCAACATCGAGATGAAATGACATCTCAAGGTCTGTCGCCCAATGAAACCAATGGGGTTTATAAGCATGGACGTTCCGACTCGCACCACTTTGCCTTGGCAAGCTTAGATCCTTTTAGCGGTTTACCATGCAGTACTCGTGGGCGGTTGGTTTCAGCTCTGCGAGGAAGCATCATGCAGCCAGCCTCGATCGGATGATGATGACGGTAACGAGTTAACCCTTATGATGCCAACAAAACTACGTCTAAAACGCCGTTCTGTTTATGTAGTCTGCTGGAATTTCTTGCAAAATTTTAAAACATATTTTTGCATAGAGGCAAACAGTGTGGTCCCAGGGGAGCAGTCTGGTCTGGGCCCATACTGCTTGCAACAATGACTACTAGTAACTAAAGTATCGCAACTGGCATGATAGGGGTTAAAACCTAACGGTTGTTTGTGTTCTCCTCGTTGTGGGGCTTGCTATTCTATTATTAAACACCGCGGCACGCTAGGACCTGAACCGCACAAAACAGGACCGGACCAACTTGTACCTCTAGTGGCAATACAAATTTGAACCGCACCGCACCAGACTGTAATCTGGTATTCCTCTAGTGTGAACGTACATCATCAGTCTTACTTGCACCAGACTGGACCGGATTATGTTTGACGGTATTATATATAGTACCTTGAACACAGCCCTGTACCCCCACCAGACTGGGTTGTCGCTCTAGCGGGAACGGAACAAAACAAATCTACGGCATCAGAATATATACTGCAACTTCAACAGTCGTTTAAATAGAGAAATTTAGGGTGTCTGGGAGTAAGCATTAAACCACCAGTTAAAACTAGCAGTAGTTAAGACTTTTTAGAGAGAGAGAAAATACCAAAAAAGATTGACAATTCATGCGAATCGTCTGCTCTACTTGTCATCCGGAATTCGGCAAACGATTCACATGAAATATCAAGCCGGCTTTCCTCTGAAAAGTAAGAAAACAGCTTTGACGATGTCGTTTGCTCTTGGATTCTGTATGGTGTTTATGTTCTGAGAACTTACTTAACTAAACTAAAGTGTCACACTGGCAAAGTCATGAAATACAAAACAAAATTCTGTAAATAACAGTGTATAAGTTAACCCTTATCTTGCTGAATAGTCATTTAAGCCACACCCATTTCTGTCTATCAACCAATCAAATTACTTGATGTAATTTATTGCTACAAATTCATAAACTGAATGCGAAACAGGGTAGATCCTGATCAGATGGCTTCTTCAGAAGCCATCTGATCTGGATCTACACTGTTTGCAAAGATAGGGGTTGTCGTGAACAGCAAGATAAGGGTTAATATCACATTAATAAGTCCGCGGAATGAATAGCCTTGTAAATACCACTTAAGTCTGGAAAAGTTGGATTTACATGGGTATACATGTACTTCATATTTCCGCTCTAAGAGATAAATCGCAAGAGCTCACAGAGTGATAAATAAGAAAACTGATACACTTTTCATCAGAAAAATCCATTTCAGCACACTTACAGATGTTTGTTTGTTTGTTTTGAGGTTTAACGTCCCCGTCAACACAGTATAGGTCATTTTGGAGACGTTGCTTCCAATTTTGTGGGACTTTACCCGACATTGAGATGAAATGACATCGCCCAATGAAACCAACAGGGTTTGTAAGCATGGACGGTCCGACTCGAACCGCTTTGCCTGGGCAAGCTTAGATACCAGTACTCGTGTGCAGTCGTTTGAGCTCTGCGTTAAAGCATCTTGCAGCCCATCTATTTCTTCAAGCCCCGATGGGCGGGGGCCTAAACACTTATAGATGACTTTACGAGGACTGTTCAAATATGAATGCAAGTAGAACGTTTTCTAATGCACTAATGCGAAAATCACCTGAACATAAATATCACAGCGTAGAAAAACATTTTACCTATACATTGATACCAAATCTGTTAAAATCCGTCCACTTTAGCCATGTATATCGTTCTATAAACACTGTCTACTCTTGTATACTAATACAAAACATGGTTGGAAGAAGGTCAGAGTACGCTGTTGAAATACGGTCCTATATTAAGAATCGTTGTATTCTTGGTACACGGTGCAAAGACATTTTTGATGAAGTATGTTCAGTTTATGGGCATAATGAAATGTCTTTTCCGACAGTTTTTCGTTGGTGAAAGAAATTCAGCTGTGGGCTGAAAAGAGCAACATCTGCCAATATGGTTGCTAGAATGAAAGAAATAGTTGCTACCGATGCTCGATACACCCATAGGCAAATAGCTAGTATGATTGGCATCTCATTAGGAGCAGCATATACAATTCTGAAACGGGATTTGAAAATGAGAAAGATCTGTGCTAGATGGATTCCCCATCTGTTGACCGATGAGCAGAAAAAAACACGCGTTCAGTGCGCCAAGAAGTTGCTTAAAAAGTTTCCAAATTACAATGCACGGTCTTTCGCTAATGTCGTCACAGGTGACGAGACATGGGTTGACTATTTTGAGTCAAAACGAAAGATTCAGAACAAAATATGGGCAACAAAGTATTGCAAAAGACAATGCATTCCAAAGCGGACCATGAGCGTCAAAAAGGTAATGTATACCATATTTTTTTCAAATCAGGGCCCTGCTATTCATGTTGCTGTGCCTAAAGGCAAATCTGTAAATGCGAAGTTTTACAAGAGTAAAGTTCTTCGAAAATTGAAGAAATATTTCAAAGAACGAAGACCTGCAACTGGTTTGGCCAATGTCAGGCGTTCATTGTGCAAGACTATCTGAAGCAGGAAAAGGTTGTTGAACTCCCTCACCCCCCCGTATTCCCCTGACCTTACCCCGTGTTACTTTTTTTTTGTTCCCGCGGCTGAAAAAAAAAATACCTTTCTGGTCGAAAATTTCTACAGCGCAAACACCTCGGTTCTGCAATATTCCAGTGTCTTCATAGTATACCTCGAAAAGACTACCAAAATGCATTCAATGATTGGATCAGAAGACTGAAAGTGTGTATATCTGTTAAAGGGGATTACTTTGAGGGGACAAAATAAATGTTTCATCGAAATCTATCACGGAATCATTTTTATGTGCTTAGTTGCATTCATATTCGAACAGTCCTCGTATTCTGTAATGTTTGCAACCCAAAAATGATTGTACCCTTCCAACCCGGTAGAACAATTCAATTATCTAAGCAAACAATGTAGATCTATATCAGACGGCTCATAATCTGGTCTGGATCTACACTGTTTGCCATTCTGCTATTGTTTCAGACTATAGTTTCCAAATTTTCAAGAATGTCCTAAGAATGACCTAAATGGAAGACGAACAGTCCACTTGATAAAGGGTTAACCAGTGACTAACCCTCTGCCCGTTGTTTGACGGTAGATATTATTAAAGTTTGTAACAATCACAGGGACAGGCAAGGCTATTGCTAACAATCCTGACAGGACACACAGACCACCTATCATTTTCCCAGCTATTCCCACTGGATATACATCACCATAGCCAACAGTAGTCATGGAAACGACGGCCCACCAGAAAGCATCGGGTATACTCGTGAAAAAAGAGTCCGCTTCCTGCGACTCCGCGAAGAATATAGCTGATGCAAATATTATAACACCGATGCCTAAAAACAAGGCAAACATTGTCAACTCGCTCAAACTCATCTGCAGGGTTTTACCCAGGATCTTCAACCCAACCGAATGTTTGCTTAATTTAAATACTCGTATAACCCTAAGAACACGCAACACGGAGAGTAAAGCACTCGTGGAAGTGGTGGAGCATGTCTGAGTGATGAAGAATACGGTTAGAAACAGAAAGTATGGTACAATAGATAATAAATCTATCCAGTTAATCCAAGATTTTATGAACGATATAAAACATGGACAAGAAATGGTCCGCATAATAAGCTCTAACACAAACCAAGCTATACAGCAGGTTTCTATTACAAAGAATGGGTCGAGATAATTGGGATAAAACTTTACACTGTATGATCCATTACCGTCTGGAACGTGCATTTCTTTACATGTTCCGTTGTGAAACTGCGGCAAAGTTTCCATACAAAATGTCACCACGGACGTTAAAATAAATATCACTGATACTATAGCAAGAATTCTGGCATACACAGAACTGTCTGGGTGTTCAAATAATTCCCATATCTTTGCCATGCAAGTTGGATTACGCGGCGAACAAACCTCCTCCTCTACTAAGAAACCTTCGCTGATTTTAAACTGTTCAATAACTGTGGTTCCAAGTTCAAAGAATTCCAACTCCTCAAGAAAGATATCAACAGGCACTTCCACAGGACGTTTCAGGCGTCCGCCACTTTGGTAATAGTATAGAATGGCCGGAAAACTTGGTCTATGTCGGTCGAAGAAGTACTCCTGTCGCCTACCATCCCAGTAACGATGTCTTTTATCAGGATTACCTAGCAGTGTACTAGGCAATCTGTCTAATGTTTTGAGTTGTGTTTCATGTTTAGCCCCGGCAACATTAATCACAACTCTGTGGCAACGTTCAATTTTACAATTATGTATACCGTCTTCTAGAATTTCCAACGCTGTTGCTTCTGGAGCCACTTCAAGATGTCGTTCCCGATCATAGTCGTCCAGAAGCAACCTCGCTTGATCCTTATCATCGTATTCAAACTTCTTAGCAGAAACATCACAAAGAAGGTGAAGGTTATTCTCTGACTGACAAGACTGGTCTCTCGCAATGTGCTGAAAAAAACTGTGCCGAACCGCTTCACCGGATACACTCGTGTTTCTACGGTGAGTTTGAGGCGGCCTCTGGGTAGCATTACGAAATCCCACAGCATCTGGTTGTAGATGTAGTCTGTGATGAGCTGAAGTGAGATATGCCGCCTCAGTACTATTCCTTGTGATAAAATGCATTGTTGATTTAATTCTCTTATCCAATAGCTAAATATTCCACGGAGAGCATTTGAAACGCCAGTTTCAAAATAAACTTCGATGCAAATTAGGAAATTTTGATTAAAACAATACCAGCTATCATAAAATTGAATTTTATGTCTTTCCCAGGGACATTTTCGACTGCAAGCATTAAATACTAGCACGTTTCAAGACGAAAAACGTTTCCGTAATAATCATTTGATCCTGTGAACTTTTAAGTCGCAGATTTGAAACATGTTTACATAAATAAGTCAGTCCTGTTCTTTTCAATTTATATATAATAAGGATTAGTTAAATGTCCATGAAAACACTCATTAAATTACGATTTAAACATTTTAAACCGAATTGATCTCGAGAATTTTTATTTCTATTTTTATTCTAGCTCTTTGAGGTATTATGGAAGCCATATTTTCTTATCCTGATACGTTCTGATACTTTATGTGTATAGGAAAGTAAAGTGACACATTTGAAATCTACAATGTTGATTTTATTTTCAATAATAGAACGGAAGGTTACATTTTATCGTTACCAATCAAATAAATTTGCCCCTTTCGACTTCAGTAAAATGCAATATGTGACTATATCAATCAAAGTATAATCCATCTTTTTCCCGGCCTCGTATTTGTGGGAAATTCACCACATCATTACGCAAACACGCCTATACAAATACATTGCCACCTTTTATCGCCGAAAAAATGAAAATTTTAGGATGAAAAATTGTGATATTTTTCTTATATCTGCTGAAAATATAGATTGTGGGCACTCGTTAGAACCGCCTCATCGAGGCGGTTCTAACAAGTACCCACAATCTATATTTTAGAGCAGAAATAAGAAAAATAAGGTATACCACCGGAAACCCCAGTTTTACTATATAAAAGTGGGGTTCAAGGGGGTCAAAATTATATAGGCGTGTTTTCGTGATGTAAAGAAAGGGTGCCAGTTTCAGTGGATATGTTATTTTCCTATTTTTGCACATAAGTAGAATGTGGTCAATCTCAGTCTACCCCAGAAATACCTTGCCCGGAGACTATAAGTCAACTTAATTCAGAATGGAATTTGTCCTGCTTATATATTTTAAAATACCAACCATCGAACTGCTCGATACCTCTTTCATTTCTACGAAAATGACATTTCTACTTTTTCTGATGAAATTATGTGATAGTTGTCTTATCTCTATTGAAAACATCGGTTGTGTGTGCTCGTTAGAACCGCATCAAGGAGGCGGATCTAACGAGCATCCACAATCTATGTTTTGAGAAAATGGCGAAAAATGAAGTATACTCCAGTGAACCCCACCCACTATTCTCAATAGAAACTGGGGTCATCTAGGCTGTTCAGTATTTGGTATTTGCTAAAGTAATTTGCTCTGACATTTTTTTCTGGCAATATTTAGGATAAATATGGCTTCACCCTGGGACATGACAACAGCTTGTATATCTAGTAAAACTATTAAACGGATAATGAATGGAAACATTTATTTTTTGCGGTTATTTGAATTAATATAATATATCAGTTCTAGTTCTTTTGTGATACCCATCCATTTTGGCTGAACAAGATTTAAACTAAATTCAATATGGAACACGAGCCCCATGAATGTTGAAAGAAGGTGAAAAACTGACACTAAGCGATTCTTACGAGTACGGAGGGTACTGGTGGGTCGATTGTCTCTGAGTGTAGGTTGGGAAAATAGACCGGGACTTAAACTGTTTCGTTTAACCCTAAAAGTCCAGTTTGTTTTTCTTTTTAAAGCAAACGGTGTGGATCCTTATCAGACGCCGCTTTCTCTAAGTCTGTACTGTTTGCCATTCCAGCCCTGATTCTATAGATGACCGTATTACGCAACATGCTGCCCAGCTTGCTATAACTTTGGAAACAATGTAAAAATATATTGCCGTCTGTTCTGTCTTTACTTTAGAAGCACCTAACCCATTACAGGTCTTGCAGATAATACGAGGGTCACTGATGAGCCCTAACTGGCCGAAACTACACAGCCCTGTATTCTCTACTGTGCACGCGTGCGTGTGCGTGCGTGCATGTGTGTGCGTGTGTGGTTAGATAGTAGAATATCGCATCAAGTTAACTATTCCGTGTAATGAACATCCTCTAAATCCAACTTTATATAGAGAAAACTCGAGTTTGCAGGGGTATACACTCGTTAGAACCGCCTCGTTGCGAAATGTCTAGTATGAATACCAAAGTTTTCAAATGACAACTCTCTGAAAAGCTGTGCAGTCCGTTTACTGATTTTCATGATCGCGAATCCAGAAGACAGGCCCCGAGGTAAAAAACTTTTTCATGCTCAACTCAGCTGAGCAAGAAACTTGTGGTGCTCATAAAATTAAAATACTAAGACGTTGAGCGATTTTTTCTTTCTCAGATAGCACATAATGTTATTTGTCCTGCTCACAAATTTTAAAATGTCAACAATTGTTGGCATTTTAAAATTTGTGTGTAGGACAAATTTCATGCTCAAGTGAGTTGAGCATGAAAAAAGTTTTCTAACCTCGGGGCCAGGTTTTCTCGTGACGGCACTCAGTATAAGTTGTGGGTACCTCTAACGAGTACCTAAACACTATGTTTTAAGGGAAAATATCAAAAGGAAGATTATACTCTAATAAACCCATTTTCCCATTTGAAACTAGGGTCATAGACGTTTCGGAGTCTATGTACTGAACAAAATGTCATGTGGTTTTTCTCCAGGTACTCCCATTTTGGCCCACCTCTGATTAAGGATCGGCCCGAAATAAGTGAAATAATCTTGAAGCAGCCGTCTCGAACCAAATTTAAAAAAGTGCACTCTTCTGAAAATATAGACCATCTCGTCAAGTCTTAAAGGAAAACGTTTATTATGGGCCAATTCTATCCATAAGAGGGAAATCCTTTTCCGGGGGGGGGGGGGGGGGGGGGGGGTTCGGGTGGAGGGGGTGCAATGTCTCTATTGGAAAAATGACGAAATATTAATTTTTTTTCATCCACTTGAAGCAGACATGGTTTAAAATACTACATCAAAAATATAGGTCCAGTATTACACTGATCACGAGTAAAAGAGCCATTAAGGGGAATGGATACACCTTCAGGGGAGGCAACTCCTTCAAAAGTGTTTTATCTCCCATGAGGACCAAATTCTTTCCTTTAAGAGTAGACCGCTCTTTCCATGGAACAGAGTTTATAGAAAAGCGAACAGGAAGTCCTGAAAATTGTCTCCCTTTGAAAAAATGGCGGAAAAATCTGTCTGGTCCTTCCATTCCTATTAACCCTTATCCCGCTGAGCACGACAACCCCTATCTTTGCAAACAGTGTAGATCCAGATCAGATGGCTTCTGAAGAAGCCATCTGATCAGGATCTACACTGTTTGACATTCAGTTTATGCATTTGTAGGAATAAATTACATCAAGTAATCTGATTGGTTCAAAGTCTGAAATGGGTGTGGCTAAAATGAATATTCAGCAGGTTAAGGGTTAATATCGTCTTTTTATGCGTTAGCATTAATATGGGTAAAGACTTACCTTCTTGCTGCGTCAAGATCTCCAGAAGCACAAGCCTTGGCGAGACCCCGCTTATTCGCAGGCTCATCTTAGCCGTTGGTGGTCGATTATGTGGTGATCACGCTTTTCTCGTGAGCTGTTGTATTTGAAATATATAGAGGATCTTACATGAGTACACATGTATTATTGAATTTATTAAACGAGTTGAGGAAAAGGAATAAAATGCGAGGCTTTGCCGGGCATTTTATCCCTTTTCCTCAACGAGTTTAATGAATTCAATAATACATGAACACGAATGCAAGATTCTATTTATCATATGACATTTAAAACGCATTTTATTCACGTTTGTTTACAAAAAATGTTAATATTCCGCCATTAGTAAACACGGCGTCGTATGGACGTGGTACATGTAACGTTACGGGACGTATCTACATAATTTGCATATTTAATCCACTAGTGGATTATCGAAAATACTACATGGCGTTATTACACTCTCAGACGTGACGTCATATGATAAATTTAATTATAAGGGCGTGTTTTCGTGATGCTAATGAGTGCACAAAACATACATTTGCAAGATAAAAGAACCAAATCTACATTATCCCTATATCGTATTTGGAGGAATTCCATTCGGGCTCAAGAATGGGCTCGTCCCAGAAGAATGGTAAAGTAAAAAAGTTTTGGTCATTTGTAAAGTCCCTGAAAAAGGAAGCCTTTGGGATCACTTCGTTAAGAGATAACGGTATTCGCAAAACAGATTCGCGCGATAAGGCCAACATATGTAACAAACAGTTTCAATCTGCATTTACGCGTGAAACTGATGGTGAGCTACCAACTAAAGGTAATAGTCAGTTCCCCTCAATGGGGGACATAACAGTTGACCCAAACGGGGTCGCCAAACTGTTAGGTAAGCTCAAAATACATAAGGCATCTGGGCCGGATGACCTGAATGCCAGGGTGCTTAAAGAATGTGGTGCTGAAATTTCACCTGTGCTGGCCTTTATCTTCAATGAATCACTCGCCCAGGGCACTGTACCAGATGACTGGCGACAAGCTAATGTTACCCCGGTCTATAAAAAAGGAGAAAAATACGATGCAGCAAATTATAGACCAGTGTCGCTAACATGCATCTGTTGCAAAACCCTGGAGCATATAATAGTTAGTAACATCAACAAGCACCTAGCCTTAGAGAGCATTCTTGCTGACTGTCAACATGGTTTCCGAAGTCAAAGGTCTTGCGAAACTCAATTAGTTCAGTTTACCATGACATTGTGAGCAATCTGGATGGGGCCACAAACCGTGGCCACAAACAGACTGACTTGATTATCATGGACTTCGCTAAGGCCTTTGACAAGGTACCTCACAAGAGGCTATTGTATAAATTGGATTACTATGGGATAAGAGGATCCACACACAGGTGGATTAGCTCATGGCTCTCAGGGCGCTCACAACAAGTTGTACTTGATGGCCAAGCGTCTGATCCAGTCCCTGTTTTATCTGGTGTCCCCCAAGGTTCGGTCCTTGGACCGGTCCTTTTCTTGGTATTCATTAATGATCTCCCTGATAACATCAGGTCATCTGTCCGTTTGTTTGCTGATGATTGTGTCCTTTATAGGAATATATATTCTTCTTCTGACTGTCTTATTCTACAAGATGACCTGAATCAACTAGCACAGTGGGAGGCCGATTGGCAGATGAAGTTCAATGTGGCCAAATGTCATTCAATGAGGGTGTCGCGACACCCTCCTGACAAACAAATTAAGTTCGACTATAAACTACACCAGCAAATCTTGGAGCAGGTTCAATCCGCCAAATATCTTGGTATCACCATCACTGATGATCTTGATTGGGGTCAACACGTTTCAGAAATTACATCAAAAGCAACTAGGACTTTAGGATTTCTTAGACGAAACTTGGCTTTTGCACCTAGGCAGACAAAGGATGTTGCATATAAAACATTGGTTCGCCCTCAGCTAGAATATGCATCACCCATTTGGCATCCCTATGTTAAAACTCAGATTCAGCAGGTGGAGAAGGTGCAGAGGACAGCTGCTCGATGGACCTGCCGACGATGGCGCAATAGAAGCAGCGTCGGTGACATGCTTAACGAGCTAGAATGGCCGTCCCTAGAGGCCCGTCGTGAGCAGTCCTCTTTAACCTTCTTCTATAAGATACATTCAGGTACAGTGGCCGTTAATAAAGATAAATACTTGACCCCTGTGACAGTTTCAACTCGAACAAGGGCATCAAAAGTAAACAACTCACAGTATCACAGGTACCAGTCCTACAGTGATGCCCTGAAAAATTCCTTCTTCCCTAGGACTATTCCCCAGTGGAATTGTCTTCCCTCTTCTGTGGTGAATGCTAAGACTGCAGAGGAGTTCAAAGCCCATACAGTGTAAGATTGAGACTCAGAGGTGTGCGTTTTAGTATACCTCTGTTATTCAGATTGTAAATAGTTTTAAGGACTCATCCAGTGACTTCTCTTTTTTTTTTTTTTTTTTTTTCAGCTAAATTCTAAATTTAGCTACGCACCCAACTGAGGTAATGGCCAAATATGACCGACTCAGTATAAGAAGATAGATAGATAGACCCATCCCTGGTGAACGAGCCATCGGGGCTCGAGCCATTGAAGTTCTACTATAAATTGTGAACATAGGTTGTGGTAACTCGTCAGAACAGGTTCTATAAAAGGGTAGTCCCTTGAAAGCCAGGACTTTAACACAGAACTAAAAGCCATGGACTGTACAAGATTTTTCTGGGCCAGACTAGCCAGTTTCGAAAAATTAGGCCTCATCGGGGACTTTTAGTTTTTAAAAAAGCCTGCCCATGAAAATCTACGCTTGGTAAACTGGCCGGCTCGATATGACCTTAACAGCGTAGACTGGGCTGCTAAATTCAGAATAAACAAATGAACATTTACTCTTCCTATCTGTTTATCTTTAAACTGAACTTCTCTGGCACTCAAAGGAAACAAAATGTTTCTCCGGTCTTTAAGGGTAGATCTGTGTTGTCAGGGCCGCCGCCCATATAGACTGGGCTGCATGGTGCTTCCACCGACCGCACGTTAGTACTGGTAAAGCGCTTAGAAGGTCTAATCGTGCTCAGGCAAAGTGGTCCGAGTCGGGCCGTCTCTGCATATACACCCTACTGGTTTCATTTCGCCGCAGGGCAAGAGATGTCATTTCATCTCAACGTCGGGGGTAAAAGTCTAAATCTTGGAAGTAATGTCCCCAAAATGACATAAAAAGTGACGTCCCAATTCAAACGAGCAAATCAAAGAACCTGTTGTCAATGGAGAAAAATATTTTTTGAAAGAGTTGCCTCCCCTGAAGGTGTATCAACCTCCCCTGTCAGGCCGGTTCTGTTCTTTGATTTAAAGTCTGTGCACGCAGAATCGTTTTGTCCCTGCTGTGAAGGCGATTAACCTAATGTAATATGTTAAAAAGAAAATCTTAACATGCGATGAAACAGTCGTTTATATAGATTGATACAACTTTTAAATACCCTAAAAAATCTAAATTTGTCAATGGAACTGACGTCAGTAATTCATTTTTCCAGTTGATTTGCTTTATATTTATACAAATTGCCCTTCTTGAACGTGCTGTGCAATCTAATTTTGTAACACTTATTATTCGTCCATTTGAAAACGTTGCATTTTTCTAACTGATCAAAGTCATGCATTAATAAATGATCTATGAAAGGCACTGATATCCACAGAACAACTAGTTCATGTTAGTTTTCAGTCGACTTTGGAACCTCTCCTAGATTAACGGTCACAAATCAACCTACCAGTGGGGCACAATTGCAGATCAAGACCTACCGAGAGCCAAATGTATATGGGATAGACCTAATTTGGGGGAATAAAGGGCTAGATTAATGACTTTAAGGTCTATACGGACTATAAAGACTATCAGGGCTATTGTTCCGCAATAGAAAATCTCGTATCAGATCCATTTTTATCATATGACGTCGCGTCTGAGAGTGTAATAACGCTATGTAATATTTACTAATGGCGAAATATTGCGATTTTGTAAACAATCGTGAATAAAATGCATTTTAAATGTCATATGATAAATAGAATCTTGCATTCGTGCTCATGTATTATTGAATTTATTAAACTCGTTGAAGAAAAGGGATAAAATGCTCGGCAAGCCTCGCATTTTATCTCTTTTCCTCAACTCGTTTAATAAATTCAATAATACATGAAAACTCATATAAGATCCTCTATATAAAGACTATCAGGGCTATTGCTCCGCAATTGAAAATCTCGTATCAGATCCATTTATCGCACAAATCCCTTTAACCTTTATCACGCTTTGAGATAATTCAGCAGACAACAAATTGTTTGTATTTTCTTATTTTTTTTTTTTTTTCAGAAAACAGGTTTTCTGGGTGAGAGACGATCTACATTAAATGTCGAATAATGTTTTCGGAGAAATATAAGAAAACATATTTCAAAATGTCGTCTGCTGAAGTCATTGTCTCGACAGAGGCAATTTAAGGCAATTCAAATGAGTACAAAGGACATATGCATTCTGATCCGGAAGACTTTCTTGAAAGGACTGTTACCGGGGACGGAACTTGGACCCATCACTAAACAGCAGAGTAAACAATGGACTGGTCACGATTCACCGCGTCAAAAGAAATTAAAGACTCAGCACTTCAGTGGGTATGGTCATGCCAACTATGTTTTGGGATAGCAAGGGGGGGGGGGGGTTCTGTTGGTGGACTATTTACCTCATGGCCAGAGTATTGATTGGAACTATTATACTAATATTTTGGGCCAGAAAAGGTGTCGAAAAATTGAATTGCTGTTATAACATGACAATGCTAGAGTCCATATTTGGAAAGTTTCTGCGGACGCAATGAAGCGGAACGGTTTCAAACCCTTTACCCCATCCACCCTATCCTCCTGGTCTGGCACCCAGTGGTTGCTTTTTGTTTTCCGAATTTGAACAAGGAATTTCGTGGACGTTACTTCTGGTCAGATGAAGAGCTTAAGGCAGCGGTTGGATGGTGGCCTGAATTCTACAAAAAATGGACTTTCAGCCTCAGGTAACTGCGTGGAAAAGGAAGAAGTCAAGCGTAACTCTAAGAAGGTAAGGCCAAATACTTATTGAACGACGGACGAACCTCGTATATTAATTACATACCGAAGTTTTTTTAGGGTAAGCACAATTAGCTGTCAGCTAATCTACCATGTGGTTCTCTATTAAAATAAAATGCAGACCAATATTTACAAGCAACATACAAATACAAAAGGCATCACTTTGAATAACTGTAGGATACGTAACAGATGGAATATCATTTACCCGGGAGGCTTAAGCGCAATCTCAATCACATTACGATAACACACCCGTGCACCATAATGCATTTTTACATCTCCAAAACGGTCAATTTTCTGACGAAAATTTGTGATATTATTCTTATTTACATTCAAAACATAGATTGAGGCGGTTCTAACGAGTACCCACAACCTATGTCTATGAGCAGAAATAAGGAAAATAATGTAAAGCCCCTAAACCCCAGTTTTCTTTATATAAAGTGGGGTGTAAGAGGGTGTTCATTTCACGGACTTGTTGGCGTGATGAGAATGCTTTTTCTGCAAGAAACAACCCTCATTCCGATCTACCGTCCATGTAAAATAGAAGTGAAGTCAATGATCAGGAATCGATACAATAAGCCCACACCTCCCATCAGAGACACCGAGGGAAAGAAACACAAACATGAAACAACGAACCCAAATGTAAACATCAACAGCGGAAAACCAAAAGGACATTTACTGTCCCACAAAATGGCCAACTGGCTATTCAAAATCAAATAATATAAGCGACACAAGCACTCAAGATACTCAAAGACAAAGCATTACAAAAATAAACCGCGACAGAAAAACTGCCTTGGAACTGTAAGTGAAACGAATTCCACCGGGGCGGGGTGGTGGTGGTGGGGGGGGGGGGGTTAAATCGATTTTACGTGGCCACAATTCTCGCCCTTAACTTCCGTCGCAATTTAGACAAATAATTTATTCAGTACGCATGAAGGTCTCCTAACTCACCAGTGCAACCTCTCCGTGAACACAAAAAAAATCAAACAACCACAGAGATGAAACAATGGTGAGGACTCGACAGCAAGAAACCACTGAAATGCTGGAGCAAAAGAAAACCGATAGTTAGACTCCGATGGGCCCGACGAGAGACAGACCATCAGACACCAACCAACATTACCTAGAATTAGATCTCTCTGCTGTAATGTAGGTGTGATGCGACAGTCTGCATGCTTGGTGGTTTACCCAGTCACGGTTTCTCGAGTCCTCACCGTTGTTTCATCCCTGTGGCTGTTTGAATTATGTTCTCGGAGATGTTGCACTGAAGGATTAGGAGGCCTCCATGCGGACTGAACAAATTATTTGTCTAAATCGCGAAGGAAGTAAGGGTGAGGATTGCAGCTGCGTAAGTGGAATTCGTTTCACTGACCGTTCCAAGGCGGTTCTCCTATCGCGGTTTATTTTTGTTATGGTTTGTCTTTGAGTGTGTTTTTCGCTTATATTATTTTGTTATGGATAGCCAATCGGCCATTTCGTGGGAAAGTGACTGTCCTTTTGGCTTTCCGCTAGTGATGTTTCCATTGGAGTCTAGTTATTTCATATTTGTGTTTCTGTCCCTTTGATATCACTGCTGGGAGCTGTTGTTAATTGTATCGACTTCACTTCTATTTTACTGTCCACTTTAACCCTTATCCCGCTCAATAATTAAATTAACCACACCTATTTGTAATTATGAACCAATCAGATTACTTGTTGTAATTTATTCCTACAAATTCTCAAACTAAACGTCAAACAGTATATCAGAATCAGGAATTAGAATTGTTACTGGTGACACGTCAAATGACATTCATACACCAGGACCTTTGATGGGAAGTAAGTCCCTAGCTCTCACCAAAGAGAAAAACTTAGCTAAACAATCCTCAGCACCTTCAGCCGTTGAAATAATCGAATCGGGAAGGGCATTCTAATCTCTAATGGTTCAGGGAAGAATTATTCTTTATAAATATCAGTTCTTGCAGCAAGGGTCTGAAACGCCAATGAATGGTGATTTCTACAGAACCTAGCTGGGGGAACAAGGTCATCTGTTCGGATGCTGGCAGCACCCTATAGACCTTTGTATAAAAGTTTAAGCCTACTGTCTTTTCTCCTTTTCTTGAGAGACTCCCATCTTAATTTTCCTAGAATTCCAGTCATGCTCCCAGTTTCAAAGCAGTAATTGCTTGTTACAAATCTAGCAGCTCTATTCTGGACTTTTTCAATTTCTTCATTAAGGACCACTCCGCTGGGGTCCCAGATACAACTACCATATTCCAAGATTGGGCGAACAAGTCCTTTATATGCTGCCTCTTTCACATCCTGAGGACACTGATGAATAATTCGCCTCAGGAAACCAAGCGTTTTATTTGCCTTTGTACACTAATATGTGTATTCCATCTCAAATCATGTGTGAGTGTCACCCCAAGGTATTTAATGGAATCCATGTTCTCGAGAACAGTTCCCTCTAAGGTGTAAGAAACCTCAATTTTATTTGTTCTCTTCCTGGTTATCTGCATAATATTGCATTTAACGGGCTGAAATTTCATGCCCCATTTTCGTACCCAACATCTTAATCTATCTATATCATTCTGACGTTTCAGCGAGTCCTCTGTATTTCTAATTTCCTGGTAGCAAACACAGTCGTCTGTGAACAGTCTTATTTCTAAGTCAATGTCAGTTGAAATATCATTGCTGTCCATGTATAGGGAAAATGACAGTGGACCAAGAACAGTCACTTGTGGGACTCCAGACAAAACTGGTGCCCACTCTGAAGATCCATCATTAACAACAACACGCTGTTTTCTGTAGCAAAGAAAAGAATCTATCCAATTGAGAGTATTCCCCCCAATTCCATAACCAAATATCTTAGATTGAAGTAGTTCATGCGGTGGGGTGTCAAATGCTTTCTCGAAGTCCAGAATAAATGTGTCTACCTGCCCCCCTTTGTCCAAGATTTTTGCCCAGTCATTAATAACTGTGCTCAACTGAGTTTCACAACTATGCCTTTTCCTAAATGCATGTTGTCTGTCTGAAAGAAGTTGACGTTCATCCAAGTGGGCCATGATGTTTGAACAGACTATATGTTCAAGCAATTTACACAGAACACAAGTCAGAGACACGGGGTGATAATTACGGGCAAGAGCCCTATCTCCTTTTTTGAAGAGTGGGCAAATGTTCGCTAGGAGCCATTCTTTGGGGATTTCACACGTATCAAGAGACTGTTGAAACAGGTGAGCAAAACCTGGACCTAATTCTGATGCTAGTTCTTTCAGGGCTTTAGAATGTATCTCATCAGGTCCTAAAGCTTAAGTGGGGTTTAAAAAATAGAAGTGGAGGCAATACTCAGGAATCGATACAATCAACCCACAGCTCCCATCAGAGACACCAAAGAGAAAGAAAAAAAACATGAAACAACATACCATGATGGAAACATCAATAGCGGAAAGCCAAAAGGACAGTTACTTTCCCACAACATGGCCAAAAGGCTATCCAAAATAAAATAATATAAGCGACAAAAACACACAAAGACAAACCATAACAAAAATAAATCGCGACAGAAGAACCGCCTTGGAACGGTCAGCAGAAACGAATTCCACTGGGAGGGGGGGGGGGGGGTTGCTTAAATCGATTCTACCTAGCCACAATCCTCGCCCTTACTTCCGCCTCGATTTAGACAAGTAATTTGTTCAGTCTGCATGAAGGCTTCCTAACTCATCAGTGCAACATTTCCGTGCACACAAATAATCAAACAACCACAGAGATGAAACAACGGTGAGGACTCGACAGCAAGAAACCACTGAAATGCTGGAGCAAAAGAAAACCAACAGTTAGACTCCGATGGGCCCGACCAGAGACAGAGCATCAGGCACCAACCACTTAAGCCTTAATTAGCTTGATCACTCCTGCCGATGACACAACTATATTATCCATGAATGGGGCCGATCTTCTAGACAATGGAACCTCCGTGAACTCAGTTTTATTAGACGCATCATTGAATTGACCAACACGTTCATCTGCCCTTTCAGAGTCTGGTTCGGCAATCCCCGTTCCCTCCTCTTCTATTCAGGGGTGGGATACCTTGCCTGTCTTTCTTCTGACTATTGATATATCTGTAGAAGTATTGGGTTTGCCTTTACATCACCTACCAAATTATTCACATACAAATCCGTGTCTCAAGTTATCAAATTTTGTTCTGAGTTTACCACTTCCAGTCTTTTTTGCCTTTGCAAGAATCTTCTTCTGCGATTTTTTCTTCTTATCTCTGGTGTGATCCAGGGAATCGAAGATATAGATCTTCTAGTTTTTGAGGAAATATGATTTTCAGCCGAAGTATGGATGAAAGGAGTTATCAAATCAAAGTTCTCCTGGACAAACCGAGCATCTGAATGACCATTAAAGTATTTCTCCTTTGCAAATCTGAGCACATCCTTCCTCATAGTTTCATAGTCACCTTTCTGATATGAGTACACCTTCCTCCGAGGTTTCTTTATTGGTGGAATGTGTATTTTTAAATATCCGGAAACAATATCATGATATATAATGTCTGGCGAATGAATGTCTTCAAGCTGTTCTGGCAAAGTTGTAAGAACCAGATCCAATCACGAGTAGGGAAGTGAACAATTTGTTCCAGGCCATGGCCGTTCATAATGTCAATTAATATTTGTACTTCAGACTGACTCAGCATTGCGCCTTGTTTGCTGACCTTGTCGGGCCAAACAGTGTCTCTGAAATTGAGGTCACCTAAAACATGTACAGCCGGAAGTTTTTAACCCTTGCGCTGTGACTTAATGCAATCCAGCTGATCTTTAAACAACTAGAAGTTTTCGACCGTACCATTTGGTGGTCTATACCAACTTGCTACGAAATGAGATTTTTTGACCGATTCGGTGTCGTTTTCCAGTTCCATGAAAGGCATATGAGGGATGTCTCTGTGAATGAGCAACATCAGCCCACCGCCATGAGAATTCCTATCTTTTCTATAGACACTGTACTGACAGGTTTCAGGGAAAAGCTCAGATGTGGTAATTGAATTGTCAATCTTTGCTTTCCGTATAGCCACAATATGTGGTTGGAAAGCTAAAAGTTCAAGAAGTTTCCGCTTATTCCGTTGGTGGGTATACTGCAAAGTAGAAGTAAGACAAAGATCAGGAATTGATACAATTAACTTACTCCATCCATAAAAGACACCAAAGGGAAAGAAATACAAACATTAAGCGACCAGACCATAATGGAAACCTAAACAAAGGAAGGCCATATGGACAGTTACTTTCCCACAAAATGGCCATATGGCCATCCAAAATAAAAAGACACAAGTGATACACACAGTAAGTAACAAACAACAACATAAATAAATCGCCACAGAAGAGCCGCTGTAGCGTGAGATCTTTAAACCCATGAGAAAGTTAATACCAAGGTATATCTGCGCATGCGCAAGAAGGCCGTGAGAAATGTCATCCATTTCCTGTTAGTCCCTGCCCCTTTCATCTTGAGCCTATGTTTAAAATGCCAACATTACGAACTTTAAATAGAACGCTATTTATAACAAGCTTTATTCATTAATTAATTAATTAATTATAGTAAATAATAATGATAATATTAATCATAGTCCGAGGCTGACAGTAAACATGTACACTCTTACCTTTTCAGTTCTACGGTGTATTCCTAGCTTCCAAAGGAGATTGAATCCTGTTAAACATGGGCTTCATGGAATTTAAATTTTAGCTATATACCAAGGTGATTAACATGTGTGATTTATGGTTTCACATTTCCTGTTGTCCCCATGCTTATCAAAACACAGTGACTAATTTTCACACCTTTCTGCTTAAATGGGGTATTAATGCCTGATGTCAACCAAACAGGTTTTCTCTTAACCGTTTTAATAAAAGAAAACAAAAACAACAAAAACACACACAAAAAAAAAATACAAACTTTACAATGCAATACAATACAATACTTAAACTTAAAAAAAAAAAAAAAAACAGTAGTAATAACCGAACCCAGTGCTTCCTTCGACGCAGTAGGTTTCGTTTGTTTGATATAAGGTTTAACGTCCCCGTCAACACAGTATAGGTCATTTTGGAGACGTTGCTTACAATTTTGTGGGACTTTTACCGAAATGACAGCTCAAGCGCTGTCGCCCAATGCAACCAATACGGTTTATAAGCATGGGCGTTCCGACTCGCACCGCTATACCTGAGCAGGCTATACCTGAGCAGGCTTAGATCAACTAAGCGGTTTACCAGTACTCTTGTGCGGTCGGATTCAGCTCTGCGTGGAAGCATCATGCAGCCCATCTATTTCTGCAAGCCCCGATAGGCGGGGGCTAACGACGCTGTAGGTAGGTAGGAAGTTAGATAGATAGATCAGTTTTGTTTGTTTGTTTGATTTGAGGTTCAACGTCCCCGTCATCACGGTACAGGTCATTTGGGAGACGTTTTCTTGTGTGACTTTTGCCCGACATTGAGATGAAATGACTTATCAAGCCCTGTCGCCTGATGAAACAAATAGGGTTTACCTGGGCAGGCTTAGTCCTTCTAAGCGGTTTACCGGTACTCATGTGTGTCAGTTTCAGCCCTGCGTGGAAGCACCATGCAGCCCATCTATTTATCCAAACCCCGATGGGCGGGGCGACTAAGTCGGTATGTTGGTAGGTGTGTGTGTGTGTGTGTGAATTCGGGTTTAACGTCGCTTTCAACAATTTTTCAGTCATATTACGACGGTGTCTGGTTGCGACAGGGAGCTCAATGCTGCCTCACTGAAGTATCATGTCCCAGACACATTACATGATACCACACCCAGTCACATTATCCTGACACTGGATCGACCAGTCCTAGCTCTACCCCGTAAATCTGAGTGCCAAACGAGGAGCAGCTAGTACCATTTTTAACGACTTTGGTATGTCGCGGCCCGGGATCGAACCCGAGACCTCCCGTTCCCCGGAGCGGACACTCTACCAACTGAGCTATCGGGGCCGGTGTGTAGGTAGGTAGGTAGATATGCAGTCCGGCCACGCCCACCGGGGCTTGAAGAAATAGATGGATTGCATGGTAGTTAGGCAGACATGCAGGTATGTAGGTAGGGTAAATACAGGTGGGTAGGAAGGTGTAGGTAGGAATGTGACAGAAGAACCGCCTTGGAACGGAAAGTGAAACGAATTAAACTTGGGGGGGGGGGGGGGCGGGGGGGGCGTGAATCGGTTTTACGTGGACACAATCCTCGCCCTTACTTCCGTCGCGATTCAGACAAATAATTTGTTCAGTCTGCACGAAGGCCTCCTAACTCATCAGTGCAACATATCCGTGAACACAAAACTCAAACAACCACAGCGATGAAATAACGGTGAGACCTCGACAGCAAGAGTTTGTTATTCCGTTGGTGGGTATACTGCAAAGTAGAAGTAAAACAAAGATCAGGAATTGATACAATTAACTTACTCCATCCATAAAAGACACCAAAGGGAAAGAAATACAAACATTAAGCGACCAGACCACAATGGAAACCTAAACAAAGGAAGGCCATATGGACAGTTACTTTCCCACAAAATGGCCATATGGCCATCCAAAATTAAAAGACACAAGTGATACACAAACAACAACATAAATAAATCGCCACAGAAGAGCCGCCTTGGAACGGTCAGTGGAAGATTTCCACTGGGGGGCTTAAATCGATTTTACGTGGCCACAATCCTCGCCCTTACTTCCGTCGCGATTTAGACAAATAATTTGTTCAGTCCGCATGAAGGCCTCCTAACTCATCAGTGCAACATCTCCGTGAACACAGAAATCAAAGAACCACAGAGGTGAGACAACGGTGAGGACTCGACAGCAAGAAACCACTGAAATGCTGGAGCAAAAGAAAACCAACAGTTAGACTCCGATGAGCCCGACCAGAGAAAGAGCATCAGGCACCAACCAACATTATCTCTTTAATTTTCAATAAGCCTTTACGTTGGAGCCGTCATAGAATCTGAGGCCTGACCCACCGGCGTGCAATGAAAGAGGGAAGCAAAGTTGCCAACCGTGATTGGGTTAACTACCATGCATGCAGTCTGTCGTGCAAAGTTTCAAAACTTTTACAAAACTCAGCTTATTTGCGTCAGCAGTCGAAGATTTATCTCTTTTATCCTTTGACATAGGTTCAAATTTCTTTTGGCTTACTCAGTTCTATATATTCGTTGAAGAGAATGAGTCTGAAAAGTTGCACACCACATATTTTGGAAAAATCCATTGGCAGTTCGAGTTTACCAAAGTGCCGTAATCGGCATCTGAAATGAAGGAACATTCAGTGTGTATCCATATTTCACATTGATCACACTGAACAGCTTTGGGGCCATTAAGGGCAGCACCAATGCAAAGACCACAGTAAGCTTTGCAGTCTTTGCAATACCAAGATCCAGCTCTAGATTCAATTTCTAACAATTGACTGTTATCCAAATCAGAACATGAGGAGTGAAAACATTTGTTACAGTCCTCACATTCTATCCATTTCTCGGAACCTTTGCAATACTTTTTGCAGAGACCGCAGCGAAACCTTGGGCCGGGGTTAGTTTCAATGTCTCCGGCCAAAATTATGAGTATAGCCAGATTTGTACCGCTGGAGGACTTAAAGTTTCGTAAGCCCTCTGAACACCTTCTACTCCTAGGCCTCGTAATTGCCAAGTACTGGGAAACTCTATTACAGCTTTCCTTATTTGTGACACTGCACTCCTGATTTCCATCATCAGGATGCATTCTGTTTGTTGTTTTCCAAAGGGTGAACTCAAGGATTAAGACCACTGGAAGTAGAATGAAATTCATTTTAATATACTGAGTTGTGATTTGATGATTTCCAGAGATTTATGACAGGTGTCAACAGGTCAAGTAACAATCCTGATTCTGAGTTTACCACAGCCAGTGCACGGACAACTACAATGGGCTAATCAGTACACTGGTCCAATTATATACAGCTCAGCACACTCTAATATCTGACAACTCACCGGCTCTTCAGAAGAATGAATGTGACAAGCTACCCAATTCAGATCCTAAAGATTTCAGTTTGCGTTACCCCACCCACTAGTGAGGTAATGGAGGGAAATAGGGAAAGAATCAATAATCCACGGCAACCAGCAATAATCTGCTTGTCTGCTATGAGTCATGCAAGAAACTACAATAAAATATAAAAAATAAACTTCTAAATTTTTGTAAACCGCCCAGGTCAGACGGAATCCTTATCAGAAGCCATCTCATCTGGATCTACACTGTTTGCAAATGTAGGCATTGTCTTCAATAGCAGGATAAGGGTTAATTGCATGTGGGTGAGTCGGGGTTTGGGTTAATAGCTCCAACATAAAGCTAAATGTTCGGTCACTGGTCTGTTTCTTGGCCTACTGGGGTCTAACTAGTGGTCTTCCTTTACTCCAGGATGATTCATCAAATTAGCGAAAGTGCTCATCAAAACCGCGAACAAAGACATCGAAACAGCGCAGGAATTTCAGAAACCCTGCTCATCGAATTAGCGCAAATATTTTGAGCCTGGTGTAGTCATTTCGTTAAAAGTTCAATTCAAAGCACATATATTAAAATGGGTTCGCGATGGCTAAAGTTAAGCTCGTAGAGGTTATTTTTGTCTTTCAGGCAAGTCAACCAATATTAACCTGAGGTCAAGTGATATTAAGCTGAGATCAAAAATCAATAATCATGTTTCTTAGTTGGCAATTGGCGCTAAATCAATGAGCAAGTTTCGCGCTAAATCAGTTATGGGGAATATTAGTTGATGATACGCCTGCTCCAGTGTCCCAGGGTGTTGCTGACGCTCCAGGGATCTCCATGTAAACTTTCATATAAATTTTCCATAAGGGAAGACGGTATCCAAGAGTTTCGAAAAAGTTCTGTTCTGCAAAAAGAATAGTGATGTTATCTCGGTTTCTTAATGAATAAGATCGAAACTGATCAAAATCATATTTTTTCATCATTTGATCGTAAAATATGATATTCTATACCTAATTAATGCATTTTAGAGTAAAATTAAGTGTTTTTTTTTTTTTTTTTTTTTTTTTTTTCCAAACTTCCAATTAACTCTGTCATACTCAGATACGTCTTTTTACGTGTCTGCCCCCCCAACACACACACACACACACACACACACACACACACACACACACACACACACACACACACACACACACACACACACACACACACAACACACACGCGCGCACGCGCGCGCACACACACACACACATTCACCACACCTGGACAGCTAAGTTTGCGTTAGGATTAGTTGTCCTAAACATGGCCTACTTTTTTGTGTGTTTTTTTTTCGCGCTGCGGCTCCCAACTAAAATATACGTATGGGGTTTGAAGGGGGAAACAGCCCCCCCTCACCGCCGAAAAAATGGGGGTATGACCCAGCCGGCCGCTGAAATGGAATCTGAAGGTGTCTGGGATAAAAAAATGCCTCGAAATTGACGCTGGCAAAACATGCTGCAGACAATGAAAATGGCCAGTGCCAAACCCCTTAATTGTTGCTTTGACAGCAGTGTGACGATTAAGATTCGGTCAAAAATACATGTGAAATCACAAGTTTTGACAACTTTGAGATGCCCCCTGGCCTCGTTACCATGGCAACAATGATGTAGCCCAAAAAAATCCATTTGAAAGGCTACTGCCAAGTGAACATTCCTATCGAGTTTGAAGTAAAACAGACCATTCATTATGAAATAATGGTTATATGAAGATGCTGTCCCAGGCAAAACTGTGAAAATCAGCAAAATTCACAGTCTCAAAGTGGGAATGGGTTAATGGATAGTTCGTTTTGTTTGTTTGTATTGGAGTTTAACGGCCCAGTCAACAATATTTAGGTCATTTTGAGCCGGTCAGTTTACCTTTCAACGCTTTTCCTGGGCAGGTTTATACGTAAGCGGTTAACCAGTACAGTGCACATTCTTCGCCAGAAACTGACAACTATCCGTCTTGAATGTGGCCGTAGAAAAGATTTCATCATCAATCTCCACTAAAAAATGTTGGCGACCCCGGTAGGTATCGAACCCGCGTCCTCTTGATCACCAGTCAGACGCGCATCCGTCTGAGCTACCGGGGCCGGGTTATGTAGTTTCTCTTATGTAAGGGGTGGGGCAGTGGGGTTATATCTCTAATGTAAGAATGCACGTGTCCGTTATTTGCTTTATACATATAGAATAGCTTCTGATTCTTGCGGCGTTCTGTTAATGAACCCCCGCCACTGTACAATCTATCAAGAAAGACTGATCTTGTCAACTCAGTAACTAGCAGCTTCGTTTTATAACTTTTCTAGTGCATTAGCTTCTTGATCGGTGCAATTATCCCAAACTATTGATTTTTGTTTGTTTTTGTTTGATTTGAAGTTTAACGTCCCCGTCAACACTGTATAGGTCATTTTGGAGACATTGCTCCCAATTTCGTGGGACTTTTACCCGACATTGAGATGAAATGACACCTCAAACCCTGCCGCCCAATAAAACTAATAGGGTTTATAAGCATGGATGATCCAACTCGCATCCCAAACTATTGATGAACTTTTGACTTATAACCAGCTAGTTCGGTCAGACTTTAAAATCATTTTAATGAATGTTCAGTTATCATTTATAACCTTGAGTTTATTCTTGGGTAACAGCTGGCAGTAGTTTTGTTTGTTGAGGAGTGAATATGCCTTCAGGGTACACAACTCTTTCAAAAACATCTCCCATATCATTAAGCAGTCTGATCAGGGACCACACTGTTTCCCTGTATGCAAACATATATTAGCAATGTTTGCTAGAAGATGCAGGTTAGCAAATTTTTCGTAATTTTAACAAAGGTGACAACTTCGGAACTTCATATTAACTCAGATCCCCTTCAGGCACTCAGACTTGAGTCAATGTTGCGTACCTGCAGGCTCTGGATCTAAGAGCTCAGAGGAGCTACCTTTTATAAGAAAAATTGTCTCCCTTATAAAATAAGGCCTGAGGAGCAAACTATTTAAACAGTAGACTCCTATTAATATGGCAACTACAATATTTTCAAATTGGACGAGTTATCTCCCCGGAATACAGATCCCCACCCCCACCCTCCTTTAAATCGACAGTTGTTGCGGCGGCATTCCAGGCATGCCTAACAGTCAGACCAAGAATCAGACCACGTTGAAATGTGTCAAGTGTCATGAAATCAACACAAGCAGAGCGTACATTCTCAGTCATTCCATTATGATAACACACTCGTGCGACAAAGTGCATTTTTTTCACATCTCCGAAATGGCCATTTTTCTGATGAAAATCCTTGATATTTTTCTTATAAATACTGCAAACATAGGTTGTGGGTGCTCGTTAGAACCGCCTCAGTGAGGCGGTTCTAACGAGTACCCACAACCTATGTCTTGGAGCAAAAATAAGAAAAATAGCGTATACCCCCGTAAACCCCAGTTTTCTATATATAAAGTGGGGTATAAGTGGGTCTTCATTTCACGGACTTATTCACGTGATGCAAAATGTATTTGTATGGAAATTACAGACTAACAGACGGACGGGGGGGGGGGGGGGCAGTCTCCGTGCCTTTCCTAAATACCTGCTGCTTTGCAGGCTGAAACTCCTACTTTACATATAAATGTTACCCATATTAGAAGCCTGAGCTGCATTCCTTTGGTTACCAAAGGGAAATAGGTACATCTGGAATATTTCATCACGTGAACAAGTCCGTAAAATAAAGACCCCCTAAACCCCACTTTATATAAAGAAAACTGTGGTTTATGGGGGTAAACATTATTTTCCTTATTTCTGCTCCAAGACATAGGTTAACGAGCACCCAAAACCTATGTTTGGAGCAGAAATAAGGAAAATACATGTATCACAAATTTTCATCAGAAAAAAAAATACATTTTTTGAGGTTTGAAATATGCACTATATCACACGTATGTGTTATCGTAATGTGCTTTTTTACAAGGGAGAAAACATTCCAGACTTCCTGTTTGCTTTCCTATACATAGGCCCTGCAAGTGGTTCAGTCTTTTGGCATGCCGTTGATAAACTGTCCATGTTTCGCATGTATAATAGTTATAGTGTTGGCAGCACCACAGCTCTATAGACCTTTAACCGGCCAAATACTGCACAAGCATTTATAATCAATGCGCATAACTCTTGACAATGTGCTTCCAAGGTAGGTGAACTTGTCTACTACTTGCACTCTTTGACCTTTCACTGTGTCTACTACTTCCAGTCTTTGACCTTTCACTGTGTCTACTACTTGCAGTCTTTGACCCTTCACTGTGTCTACTACTTGCAGTCTTTGACCCTTCACTGTGTCTACTACTTGCAGTCTTTGACCCTTCATTGTGTCTACTACTTGCAGTCTTTGACCCTTCACTGTGTCTACTACTTGCATTCTTTGACCTTTCACTGTGTCTACTACTTGCAGTCTTTGACCCTTCACTGTGTCTACTACTTGCAGTCTTTGACCTTTCACTGTGTCTACTACTTGCAGTCTTTGACCCTTCACTGTGTCTACTACTTGCAGTCTTTGACCCTTCACTGTGTCTACTACTTGCAGTCTTTGACCCTTCACTGTGTCTACTACTTGCAGTCTTGGACCTTTCACTGTGTCTACTACTTGCAGTCTTTGACCTTTCACTGTGTCTACTACTTGCAGTCTTTGACCTTTCACTGTGTCTACTACTTGCAGTCTTTGACATTTCACTGTGTCTACTACTTGCAGTCTTTGACCCTTCACTGTGTCTACTGCTTGCAGTCTTTGACCTTTCACTGTGATGGCAGGCTCCTTGTAAGGCTTAGTGTAGTGTTTATATGAGCCCGCCAAGCGAATTTGTGTCTTCGAGCATTCCGTCATGACAAATTTTAACTGCGCATGCCCAGCCATTCAGAGGGGCCAGGGATATGGCATTTCTGTCTGAAGGTTCCGCTTGATTCACTGCTTGTATGAGCGAGCAGCGAAGGTTCTGCCGAGACTGCGCGGGTGCGCAGGCTCGCCTGAACCTTCGCTGCTCGCATAGGCGATAAGTACCAAAATCGCTTGATAGGACCCAGTCTTGTCCGTTGGGATCATGGATTCCATTGTGGAATTTTGAAAACATTTGGGGGTCACTGACGAGGCCTAATTGGACGAAACTAGCTAGTCTGTCCCAGAAAAACTTGTACACTCCACTTGTTCACTTCTGTTGCGTATTCCTTGCTTCCAAGGGATAACCCTTTTATAGAACATGTTTGCCAGGTACTGTTTAATATACTCAGAGGCAATAAAAATTATACACTTTTTGATTTAGAATACCGGATCTTGTATTGCTGTCTGTAATAAAACATGCCTATGTCCGCTTTTCCCAAACGTCCAAGTTTGTAAAACTCCAATTCTTTTCCTGTAACAGTCATCCATGTTGGAGTTATTGCCCTTAATTGAAAATCAATATTTCCAATAAAATCTCATGTTGTACGCGACATTCAAATCTGTGCACACCGCAAAAGTCCTGTACGAATGTTCATCGATAAGACAACATCGTTACTTTGCCATTTAACCCAAATAAACAGCTTCAAATTCGATTTGAATTTCTGCCTGTTCCGAATTATCTCCCTTTCAATTAAAATCATAATGAATTAAATGAGTCTTTTTCTCAGATCGTGTAAGAGATATTCATTTGAAACTTTCGCATACTTATTGTTTTGCTCGGCATCTCTATGTTTACTCCATAGTAAAACCTCTAAAATTGCACAATGGAAAGTAAATCTTCAATACAAATCCCATAGAAACATAATGCATTTAATGAACGGAAGAACGTAAAAGGCGAAAATGCCATTTTCTTGGAGAAAAGATGTTGCACTTCACCTTGTGTTTAATTTCAATATGCGACATATTCTTGCCAATCAGATGCCATTCTTTGAATTTGTTACATGAAAAATCATTTATTGAATAACCCTTTTTCGAAACACATGTTTAAAGGGAAGCTACTCAAGACAAAATATTGGATCAGACCCCCTGTCCATTTCAAGTGACACAATTTCATTATCCGTTAATCAAATTTAACGGAAAATCTTGCACATTATGCGGCAGTGGTTGTTCTTATTTATGATACCTCATATGTATGTAAAGAGGGAGAGATTGGGACGCAAATTGGCATTCAGTAACCTGTATACTTACTTTTTCCTCTCAGTATATATAATCTCTGTCTTTTGATGATAATTGTGAGATCATAGCTGTCACATGAGTCTGATACTTGATCTCCAGGATTTGCATCTTCTGTTCTGCTGGAGCACCTTCTGTCATGTCAACCACGAGGAACTCTTCTGGCACCTCAGTTTGCACCTTGGATTTCATTACGATTACACATCCGTGCAACATATTGCATTTTTTTCACATCTCCAAAATGGCTACCTTTCTCATGAAAATCCGTGATATTTTTCTTATTTTTACTGCAACCAAAGGTTGTTTGTGCTCGTTAGAACCGCCTCACTGAGGCGGTTCTAACGAGTACCAACAACCTATGTCTTGGAGCAGAAATAAGCAAAATAATGACACCCCCTTAAACCCCAGTTTTCACTGTATAAAGTGGGGTTTATGGGGGTGTTTGTTTCAGGGATTTGTTCGTGATAAGTTTGCAACAAGCTTCCCAATAAAGCTATCAGATCTTGTCAGTATATCTAGAAGTTCCATCAATATACAGTCACAGCTAGAAAAGATATGCTGGTTGAATGTCAAATAATGCAGTTTTTTGGAATTCGAGAATTGTAACCAAACAAATCAAGCCAGTTTTCAAATTTTATCTTTGATGTTTAGCTGTCCTGGTTATCTTCAAATTTTATTAAGATCCTATCAAGACTGGCGCAGTTGCGATAAATGTCACGTATATCTCTTTTAAGCAGTCAACAGGCCATAACTCTGTTTACTGTCAAATTTGGTCAATTGTCAAACCAGTTCGACATTTTGCCCATTTTAAGAAGGAGCAAATTCCTTGAAGATCTGTTAACCTTTATCCAGCAGAACATGACAATCCCGAACTTTGCAAACAGTGTTGATCCAGTTTAGATGTCTTCTTCGAAGCTATCTGATCGGGATCTACACTTTTTGTCATGCAGTTTGTGAACTGACTGAATACATTATATCAAGTGATTTGAAGGGTGACATCAAATCCAATCCTCGAGATTTCTGGTCAGAAGAAGGACACCCAAGGTATCCCCATAAAAAAAAAAAACGAAATGGTACAGGCATCACTGAAACCGAGGCAGATCAAGCAGAGGAATTAAACGGTCAGTTTTCGGATGTGTTCAACAAAAAAGAGCACAGCCAGGTTCCCTTGCTTGTAAGGTCGTTCCCGTTCATGGAGAACATAGTTGTAGCTGAAGAAGGTGTTCTCAAACTTCTGAAAGGCCTGAACCCTTCTATAGCATTAGGACCCGATGCGTTGCATCCCAGAGTCCTAAAGGAACTTGCAGACTCACCTTTTTCAACAGAAATTCCCAAGGAATGGTCTTTAGCAAATATATGCCTATTGTACAAGAAAGGTGATCGAACTTGTGCTGGAAATTATCGCCCTGTATCACTCACATGTGTACCTCGCAAACCTTTGAAACACACTGTTTGTTCAAATGTAATGGCCCACCTTGACCAACTATTATCTGATAGCATGCTTTCAAAAAGAAACATAGCTGTGAAACACAACTAGTGACAGTGATAGATGATTGGGCTAAAATCTTGGATAATGGTGGACAGATTGACACTTCCATCTTGGATTTTGAGAAAGCTTTTGATACACCTCCTCATGAGCTTCTGAAAAGCAAACTTAATGGGTCTGGCATTGGTGGCAAAGTTTAAAATGGATTGACGTTTTTCTATGCAACGGGTGGCTGTTAATGGAAGTAAATCTGATTGGGCCTCTGTCATGTCTGAGTCCCACAGGGAACAGTTCTTGGTCCGCTTTTGTTTTCCCTTTACATAAATGACATCTCACAGGAAATTGATTCAGAAACCAGAGGACCATTGGTCCTGAAGACGCTCACCTGACAGCCTTAGGTCTAAAGGGCTAAGGGACATGCCCCCAAGGTCCCTCTAGACCTCTTAATGGATCTAAGATCCATGTCACCAAACGTGTTTTAATGTTCTGTTTTTGTCCTCTGATAATGATATTTCGGAGATTCGTTATAGTAAACAAAGACAAGGATTGATGATTTCTTTAGCAAAAGTTGCTTATAAATTTCTTGAAACATGTGCCACAAAAATTTTGAAAATCGGTTCACTATTAAAAAAATTATGACCAAAATAAGATTTGAATAGAGAGTTTACATTGAAAGGGGAGATAATCCATGATCATAAAGTTTTGATTCTGGAATCTTTTTGGCCTCGATTTAAATGTTTTGAACTTCATGATGTGTTTTGCATCATTTATGATTATTTCTGTTATTTAGTAACAGTGTATGAAGAAATTGAAAGTTTGCAGGGAAATATTTACCTCCCTTGCTAGCAATTTAACAATGGAAATGTCCCTATTCAAATGTGTTTTTGGTTATAAAATCCTTATTTGTCAACAGATTTCCTAAATTATTGCAACGCTAGTTGTTTTAAACCTTGTTCTTTATCCTGATGTAATTTTTATTGAGTTTTTTCTGAAAACCCATTATCAAAAGAGAAAATGTCCACATTAGTATATAGAGAAAGAATATACCGGTATATGGTTAATGGGTGGGGAAATATTTACGCATTTTATTAAATGATGTGGGTAGGGCATGCCCCCAGGGGCCCAAATTAAGGTCCATGTCACTAAATGCATCTGGCTGTATGACCAAGTGGTCCTTAATCACATTCCTGACTCTTGAAGATCAGTTGGAAAACTTTTGAGTTTGAATTTTCAGTTATTTTTAGCCAAGATAAAGCCTTAGATGAGCTAAAAGGTCAGGAACAAGAAAATATATGGTTAATGGGTGGAGAGCTTAACCATTTCTAAAGGGGGTGTCGGCCCCCAATTTAACCTATGGTGTTCAAAGATCCATGTAACTAAATGCCCCTTATCACAAGAAACAAGAAAATATATGATTTATGGGAGGGGATCTGAACAGTTTCTGAGATTTGATGCATTTTATGTAATGCAGGGGTGGGGCATGCCCCCAGGGTCTCAAGATGCATGTCACTTAAAGCCCCTTAGAATATATATTGTTTATGGGTGGGGATCTGGACAGTTTCCAAGATATTGGGCACTTTTTGAAATGAAGGGGGTGGGGCATGTCCCCGGGGGACCCCCTAGACTCCCAAGGTCCATGCCATTAAACATGCTTAATCACAAGGAACAATAATATACATATGGTTTAGGGGTGGTATTCTCAACCATTTGCAAGATATCAGCCATTTAGACTTTTTCCCATACAAATGCCAATGTGACCAAATTTGACCTTGGCATAAAATAGGTCAAGGTCATCCCAGGGCAATTCTTTGAACAAACTATGATGGGCCCGAATCCCGAGGCTACATACCAAGTTTGGTGGAAATCGGCCCAGCGGTTCCGGAGAAGAAGATTTTTGAAGGTTTTTTTTTAAGGGACCTGGTGGACCCCATGTCAATAAATGCGCCCTATCTTAAGGAACAAGAATATATATGATTTAGTGGTGGAATATTGAACGGTTTGTTAGATATAATGCATTTTCACTTTTTCCCATACAAATGCATATGTGACTAAATTTTACCCTGGCATAAAATAGGTTAAGGTCATCCGAGGGTCACCATTTTAAAAATTTATGATGGGCCCGCGTCCCAGATGCTACATACCAAGTTTCATGAAAATCCGTCCAGTAGTTTCAGAGAAGAAGATTTTTGAAGGGTTTTAACCATATATGGGCATGGCGGCCATCTTGGTTATGTGACCCAACCTCATCAACTTAATTTACATGTCCTTCTCCCATAAAGCTTGCATATGAAATTTGGTCAAAATTGACCAAGTAGTTTCCCTGAAAAATAAGTTTAAAGTTTGACATATTAAAAAACTTGACCCAAGGTCATGGAATGACCTTGACCTATAAATCTCATATATACTTATTAACTCATTTAGCTGATGTCATCTACCAACTTTCAGGCCAAAGGCTGCAACAGTTTTCGAAAAATCCACCGTTTTCACTTTTTGCCATTCAAAAGCCTATATTACCAAATTTGACCTTGGCATAAAATAGGTCAAGGTCATCCAAGGGCCATTATTTGAACAAACTATGATAGGCCCGAGTACCCAAGGCCACATACCAAGTTTGGTGAAAATCGGACCAGCGGTTCCGGAGAAGAAGATTTTTGAAGGGTTTTTACCATATATGGGCATGGCGGCCATCTTGGTCATGTGACCTGGACCCCACGAACAAACTTTCGTTCCCCCATCCCACTGAGGCCCCACATGAAATTTGGCTTCAGTCCGCCCAGCGGTTTCAGAGGAGAAGATGTTTGAAAATGTTGACATACATACATACATACATACAGACAGCATGACCACCCTATAAGCTCACCAATGAGCCTACGGCTCAGGTGAGCTAATAAGGCTCTTTGCTGAAGACTGTGTTTGTAACCTCGAAATAAAAACTTTGGAAGATACAGTGAAACCTCAGTATGATATTGACAAATTTGGTAGCTGGGCAAGGAAGTGGGGAATGCGGTTCCAACCCAGTAAATCTTCCAAGAAAGCGGATCAAAAAGATCAATGCTACCTATGAATTGGAAGGAACTCTCCTTGAAAATGTAGGAAGCATTAAATACCTTGGTTTGACAATCACGAATGATTTAAGATGGAACACTCATATTAGTAATGTTTGTATTAAGGCAAATTGGACCCTTGGCTTTTTGAGACGGAATCTGTCAGCATGCCCACAAGACGTGAAGGAAATGGCATACAAGGGACTGGTTCGTCCCGTCTTGGAATATGCAAGTACGTCTTGGGATCCACCTACTGTTACCCTCCAAGAGGAACTGGAGAATGCCCAAAAACGTGCAACCCGTTTTGTAACTGGGAACCACTCGTTTGAAACTGGGAGTATGACTAGCATTCTGGAACAATTAAAGTGGGAGTCTCTTAAAGAGCGGAGAAAACAATGTAGGCTGATACTTTTATATAAAGGTCTAAAGGGTAAAGCCAGTAAACCCATGGATGACCTTGTTTCCCCTTCATAGAAAACACTACGGAAAAACATTCACTAGTCCTCCAAACAATTGGCACTAGGACTGACATCTACAAATTTAGCTTCATCCCTAGGACAATCTCAGATTGGAACGAGCTCCCCTCTTCTCTGTTATGTCTGCAGAAGGTGCAGACGACTCTGTCTCTAGATTTACCACCCTTGTGAGGTCTAGGGACTAGTTCTGTCGGTCGAAGGTGCTGGTGAAGGATTGTCTAAGGACGTGTCACCAGTCAAAATTCTGATTCTGATTGGTGGTAGATATTCAGAACTAGGTGTGGCTATATTAATTTATTCAGCTGGTGACAGGGCAGTTGTAATTAGGTAGCACTCTGCACTGACAATCATTGAAGAGTATGAAATGCAGACAATTGATGACAAGGATTTGAAGAACCAGCTCATGTGAAAAGTGACCAGACAATGTGAGGTTGAATCTGGGCAGGCAACTAATACGACTAGATGCCCGGTTTCTTGCACGAGGCTCCTTCAAGGTCTCCACTACATGAGCCCCGCCAAGCGAATTTGGGTCTTCGAGCATTCCGTCATTACAAGTTTTAACTGCGCATGCCCAGCCATTCAGAGGGGCCAGGGATATGGCTTTCTGTCTGAAGGTTCCTCTTGATTCACTGCTTGTATGAGCGAGCAGCGAAGGTTCTGGCGAGACTGCGCGGATGCGCAGGCTCGCCTGAACCTTCGCTGCTCGCATAGGCAATAAGTACCAAAATCGCTTGACGGGGCCCACATATGTCTGTGAGCAGTTAAGACCCTGACATGACTGCCTATAGACACATGATCACCCTAGACTTTGCTGGTCACCTACATGCTGATGTTTTCCTATCAGCTGGCTCATTTTAACGCTTTGCATGCTGTTTTTTTTTTCAGCAGACCACATTTTTTAATGTTTTTGTTTTTTTTGTTTTTCCCCCAGAAAACAGGATTTGACATTTCATGCAAATTGTCACAATTTGCATGAGATGTCAAGTCCTTTTTTCTAGGAAAAATATCAACAATTTGTTGTCTGCTAAATTTTTCCAGGCAGTGGTAAAGATAAAGTCTACAGAATCTACAACTGCTGTCACATTTGAAGTTCACATGCCTGGATATTTCATTTTTAAGGTACATCACATTAACCCATGTACAGCACATCCTAAAAGCTTTGGTCAGGCAGTTCTTTCATTTATTGTAAATTTTACCAAAAACCTGTATATTAAATAACACAATGTAGACCCAGGCCAATGGCGACTTTCTGAAGTATCTAGTCTTGGTCTATATTGTTTGCCAATTTCCCTTTTCATTGGGGACTGGGTCTTGTCAGTGGCTGGAGAAAAACTAGATTGTTATTAAGATGTTGAAGAAATTTGACCTAGATTCTGACCCTTGAACTTGACTAAAATATCATCAACAAAAACATTCTGTCAAGTTTCATAAAGAGCACAATTGTGGCCTCCAGAGGGTGAAGAAGGCTTTGAAGAAATTTGATCTAATGACCTAGTTTTTGATCTGGCATTACAACCATAAATATTCTTGTAAAGTTTCATGAAGATTGGAGCAAAACTGTGGCCTTTAAAAGATTCAATAAGGTTTTAAAGAAATCTGACCAACTGACCTAGTTTTTGATCCCACTTGACCCATATTCGTACTTAACCTAGATATCATTAAGAAGACAAACATTGTGGTAATGTGACATGAAGACTGAAGCACCACAGTGACCTCTACAGAGAATAAGGTTTTAAGGGGTTTGTCCTTGTTATGTAATTTTTGATTCAATGTGACCCATTTTTTAACTTGAGCGAGATATCATAAAGTTAAACATTTTGGTCAAGTTTCATGAAGACGGAAGCAAAACTGTGGCCTCTTGAGGAAGAACAAGATAAATGTTGATGATACACAACTCACGACAGACGAAACACCAGGTATATACAAGATACAGGGTGATCACAATAGCTCACCTTGTGATCAGGTGTCTGAGCTTAAAAAAAATCCCATTGTTTATTCTATTGGGAGATAAAAACAAGAGCACCGCAAGTGGCGCCATGCTCGTCTGTTTTTCCATGTCCCAGAGACATATCCGTCAAATTGCATTATAGAGTTATGGAACTTCATCAAAATATACAGTATTCACCCTAATTTCCACACCCTGCGCTTAGTCTTTTTTTTTTCAAACTGTGTAAAAAAAATTGTAGTGAAAAAGTGCTCCAGAAAAAAAAATCGGAAAAGGGAAGATAATTCAGGCATTATCAACAACATAGTTATGGCCCTTTGATGGATTGTAGCTCGTGATGGTGAGTATGTGTATGAAGTTTCATGAAGGTAGGCCAAATATTTTTGGAAATATGGTCAAGGTTAAGGTTTTTGGTTAAATTTATGTACGATAGGTCAATGGTCAAGGTCACAGATCAAAAAGGTTCGTATCAATGAAAAAGACTTGTCCCAAGGAGCATACATGTGAAGTTTGAAAGCTCTGTTACAAATAGTATTGGACTGGGAGTCAAAAATGTGTATAAAAAATCATATCAAAGTTCAAAGGTCAAGGTCACATTTCAAAAAGGTTGGTATCAGTGAAAAGGTCTTGACCCAAGGGACATCCATGTGAAGTGTGAGGGTTCTGTTACAAATAGTTTTGGAATGGGAGTAAAAATGATTCAGAAAAAAAAATGGAAAAGGGATATAATTCAGCCATAATCAACAATATAGTTATGGCCCTTTGTCAGAATGTAGCTCTTGTCATGGTATGTGTATGAAGTTTCATAAAGGTAGTCACATATTTTTGAAAATATGGTTAAGGTTAAGCTTTTTGGTTAATTTTTTGTAAAATAGGTCAAAGGCCAAGGTCACATGTCAAAAAGGTTGGTAACAGTGAAAGGTCTTGTCCCAAGGAACATCCATGTGACGTTTGAAGGTTCTGTTGCAAACAGTATTGGAATGAGAGTAAAAAATGTGTTTCAGAAAAAAATCGGAAAATGGGAGACAATTCAGTCATAATCAACACTATAGTTTTGGCTCTTTGTCAGAATGTAGGTCTTGTCATGGTGGGTATGTGTATGAAGTTTCATGAGGCTAGGTCTAATACTTTTGAAGTTATAGCCAAGGTTAAGGTTTTTTTTAAACAACTACAACTACTATGACACCAATGCAGACGCTGGAGTGATGACAACAGCTCGAAAGTTTTTCTTCGAAAAACAGAGGAGCTAATTAGTGACTCCATATCAAACTTGTTCACAGTAGAAAACGAACACAACTGTTTTATTAGAAACTTTATTTGGATAATTCTTGAAATACATGTATTCCACATGTAAACCTCCTTCAAATAAATCATTCATTAACAAAAGATTGATGAACCTACATAACAAAACATAACAAAAGATTACAGAAACACAACTCTGAAACGAACACACTTACTTCTATAACTTATATCACTTCAGAGGCCAAGTCAAGAAGAAAAGATGCAAACCATATGTTAGCCCTGTCAAATGAAATAATGGCTTCAGGATTTCGAACCAGCTCAGACACAAACCAGCCTGCTCAGATTCACAGACCAGCAAAAATAGTGAAATTTTACAGTAATGATCCTAAGTATTGGGACAGACAGGCCTTAGCAAACAGTGCAGAACCAGATCAGACTGCTCCTGAAGGAGCAGTCTGATCAGGGTCTACACTGTTTGCCTTTCCGTCTGCACTTTTTGGACTCCCTGCTGGATTATGAAACAAATTTGTTAAAATTTTAGAAGAATTACAACAAGACATCAAGATGTCCGAGGTTTTAGGATATTTACGGTAGATATAGAAACTATCCTCAGACTATGTAGATGGCTGTGCTGAGCTGTACCTTTGTTGTTTGTAAATATACCATATGTACATGGACAGACAGACCTAAGCAAACAGGGTAGACTTAGATGAGACACCATAATGTAGCGTCTCACCAGGTTACACACCGCTTGCCACTCATTCATCTTTTTTTACATGTAGATACAACAGAGAGTAGCAAATTGTATGTTTCTTTAAATTTTAGAAAAAAGTATGGTAAGGAGTTGTGTCCAAAAATTCAGGGTTAATATGGGGTCATCAGAGGCTGGGGCCTAGCCAAACCTACAGGACTTGTATAAATAGCAAGGACTCCGACTAGCTGCCAGAAAGGGGTAGCCCGTATGTGATTTTAGCGCCCGGTTACCTTACAAAATCTATCAATTGAAGTCAGTTACTAGCTGGCAGATCACTCTAGTCTGATCAATCTTGACTGTTCCTAAAAGCCAGTGTCTAAGCTTATCTTGACCAGTAGGTTACAGGGCAGGATGAAATAGGACAGTGCCTATCAACTATATTCAGGATGGCCTCTAAACAGTGTAGAAATCAGCTGATCCGAGTCTTCAACAGTTGTTGCACATCTTCTTGCAGAATGTTCTGTGCCCTAGTTGATGATCAAGAACTCCAGAGTGAGTATCAAAATAAACTACTGTATTTACCCAAAATATCTGGGGCCAGTTGTTCAAAACTAACGACGTCGTTAGTTATCGTATCATTAAAACTTTGATCACTTATTATGGCAAATATGCTAATATTTTTGCTGAAAAATGTGAGCAGCTCTTGCAGATGCAAAAGCTGCTCACATTTTTTCAGCAAATATACCAAAATTTACAATATTGTACTTGCTGGAAGAGTTAACAGTATGACCACTAACGAGCTCGTTAAGCTAACAATGCTTTGAACAACTGGCCCCTTGACATTGAACTGCTTTTTCTAAAATTTGTGCAAGTAAAATTCACTACCCGATGTTGTGTCATAAGTGGCAAACATTGTAGATCCTTATGAGATGCCCCATTCTGTGGTGTCTCATCTGGGTCTACACTCAGACAAACCAGCAAAATCAATGAAATACATTGTCCCTCAAAAATTCTATATTTCAACAGCTTGCATTATAATCCAAACTTTTAATTTTTGTCAAAAATCACAAAAGATGTGAATTCAGGGAATCCACTGAAAATTCTCATCAGTGCAGTACATTATTTGTTCAGACCAGTCTGTCTAAATACATATGGTCAATATGGTACATGCTCATGTAACAGGAAAACAATTCATTTGTCATGTTAGAACAATCATGTCATTTGGAAACCTTTTACTTTTGACAATCAATAAAAGATCAGATCAGCCTTCTCATCCACCAAATCTGATCAGCATCTTCAATTTCACTGCTTGGCTAGTACAATACCCACCCTCCTTTCTTTTTTCACATACATGTATACATCATTTAAAGACGCTTTCTAGTCAGTGTTTCCTGAGCAGGCTGGTTTGAAGTTTTAACAGAATAGCAAACAGTGCTGCTCCTGATGTCAAAACTGTTTGCAAAGGAATGTGTAGTGGTCTACAGAACTGAGAGGGTTAACCCATTTTATATGTGAAACCTAAATATGCATGCTACAGAGCACGGGCCTCCGTGGCCTAGTGGTTAAGAGCGCTGACTCTTGATCATTAGGTCTCTCACCACTGTGGTTCGAGCCTCGCTCGGGTCACATGTGGGACGCCAAGTTCTGCAATGGAAGGTCAGGTGGTTTTTCTCTGGGTACTCCGGTTTTCGCCCACCTCTGATTAACGATCGGCTCGATATGAGTGAAATAATCTTGAAAGGGCCATAAAACCAAAATAAAAAAAAATATAAAAAAAATGAATGCTACAGATAAAATTTGTGCCAAATCAGCCCGGTGGCTTCAGGGGAGATGTTGTTCAAAAGACATTAGTGCTGAAGATGCCAGATGACCGATGACAGATGCCTCTGGTTAGTTAAAAACAGGATAGTGGCAAATAGTGATGACCCAGATCAGGTCCCGGGTTCTGATCAGGGCCTTCAGTTAGCAAAACACTCAGCCACTTTTAAACATCTCAACCCGATACATTTAAACCCAAATTTCGAAATGGACTTCTATAAATGGACTCCTACTATATGAGCCCCGCCAAGCGAATTTGGGTCTTCGAGCATTCTGTCCTGGCAAATTTTAACTGCGCATGCTCAGCCAATGAGAGGGGCCATGGATATGGCTTTCTGTCTGAAGGTTTCTCTTGATTCACTGCTTGAAGGAGCGAGCAGCGAAGGTTCTGGCGAGACTGCGCGAATGCGCAGGCTCGCCTGAACCTTCGCTGCTCGCATAGGCAATAAGTACCAAAATCGCTTGACGGGGCCCATATATAAGGTGGAAGATTCCATTCGGTACAAAAATGGGTTAAGATTCTTCATGTGAACAAGGAGTGTTGTGTTCTTGAGATGATGTGATTATGTCCTGGATCCAGATGCTCAAAACTTATGATGTACAGTAGAACTCCAATGGCTCAAACACCGATGGCTCGTTTACCCTGGCTGAGTCAAACCCGTTTTTGAGTCCCTAGAGAATGCCTCTACATACAAAGTATTGTGAGATAATTAAGGAGATTTTCAACTTTTTATCTTGCAGATGTATGCTGTGTGTACTCATTAGAATCGCCTCAACGAGGCGATTCTAATGAGTACACACAGCATACATTTTTATAGAACACCGAAAAGATGTCCCAAAATTAGCCCCGTTATGCCTCCTGGCAGGTACCCACAGTGGCTCGAACTACCCTGACTCGAACAGATTTTCATGGTCCCAAAGGTGTTCGAGCCATTGAGGTTCGACTGTACTTAGTCAACATAGTGTTAAAACTATTACTATTTTTGTTGAAAAACTACTACTCTATTAGGTATTATTACTTACTAGAACAATTAACAATTGAACACTAACTAGCTCGTTAAGCCAACAAAGCTTCGAACAACTGGACCCAGATTTGGGCTTGTCACGGAACAACCCGGCGCATGACAAAGCCTACAATAAGACGTGTGAATATCAAAGCCGAGCAGGCACTCAACCACTGTATCAAGGTAAGGTCAGTGTAGTGTGTCTGCAGGGTGATCAGCCTTTGCATCAAACCACTAAGGCAGGAGTTGTCGCTTATATAACTTTGCACGGCCCGAAGGCTATAGAAGATCCTTTGGATCGGTGAAGTCCCTGATGTGCAGGCAAACACAGATGAACAGGCTGATCTGAGTCTTTGGTGGTGGTACAAATCTTATTAAAGATGTTGTCATGTGCATTTTCAAAATAATTTTCTTCCCAAATACTCTTCAGGGCAAACTATTTTGAGATGCTACTTTTCCCTTGACTGGCAAAAATTTTAATAACTATCTATGTACTATGTACTTTGTCTTAGCACTTGTTTTAATTCCAAATAAATATTAAATATAGATGTAAGGTGCAAATTTTACATAGTTGTTATAAACATTGTAAGATATACAGGATACCATTACCTTTGACTGCTTCTGATCACGTTTTTTTTTTACAGGAAAAAAAATCAGCTACATTCAAATTAACCTCTTTATAACGTTGTTCATTATAATGCAGTTATGGATAAAATAGTTACATGATGGATAAAAAAAAATGTACATCACAACCTCTTTATAACTGTATTAGTGTGGTCCAAAGCAGGAACTGTGTTAGTAACCCAACCATGCTATATCCAAACAAAAATGCATAGATTATATAGAAAAATGACCATTTATGGTCATTTTTCTATATAATCTATACATTTTTTTGATCCATCTTGAAACCCTATTATATTAAAACCGTGTTATAACAATTAGTGTTATAATGAGGTTGTGGTGTATTGCTTATTGGTTTGTTTATAGTTTAACAGCCCAGACAACATTATTTAGGTCATACCAAGCCAGTCAGTATACCTATCCAGTTTCCTGGGCATGCTTATAAATAAGCTGTTAACCACCAGTACAGTGCACTTTCTTTCGCCAGAACTGACAAGTGCCCTTCTTGGATCAGCAGAAGGGTTTGTTTGTTTGATTCGAGGTTTAACATCCCTGTCAACACTGTAAAGGTCATTTTGGATATGTTGCTTCCAATTTTGTGGGACTTTACCCGACATTGAGATGAAATGACATCTCAAGCCTGGCGCCCAATGAAACCAATATTGCTTATAAGAATGGACGGGCCGTCTGGCATCGCTTTGCCTGGGCAGTCTTAGATCCTCTAAGCGGTTTACCAGTACTGGTGTGTGGGTTGGTTTCAGCTCTGCGTGGAAGCATCATGCAGCCCATGTATTTCTTCAAGCCCCGTTGGGCGAGGGCCGTCAGCAGAAGGTGAGAAAATGATGGTAGATTGTATACAAAACTAATTTATACAGAAAAGTGGCCATTAGTGGTCATTTTTCTATATGATTTATGCATTTTTGTTAGGCAGTACAATGGCTGTTTAACTAACATGATTTCAACATTTGGCCCAATTACAACAGCTATAACCGCAGTATATGTTCTCTAACAATCTGCCGCTATAGCGAATTTGCCCCTATAAAGAACCCCAATATCCAATATGGATAAGTATAATAGGTAATAAAGGACTTTTTCCCTTAATTACTCCAAGAAACAAACATTGTGTATATTTGTTTGAATTAAAATATATAAACACTTAAACTGCTCTAACACTGTTCATAATAACATGGTTTTGGGAAATAACACAGTCTAAAAAGATGGATCCCAAAAATGTATAGATTATGTAGAAAACTGACCATAAATGGTGATTTTTCTACATAATCAGTACATTTTTGTTTGGCTATAACATGGTTGTTAGCTAACATGTTATCTGCTTTGGAACCCAACAACAGTATTCTAAAGAGGTTGGGGCGTACTGAATATCACATCTGAAACCCACAAAGAACAAATGAAAATCATGTACTACAATACATTAACAGAAAACATCCCCAATGAATAGAAAAATGTCAACCCCTGAAAGGCTGTGTCCTCTCAATAGACATTATCAAACATATAAGCAGATAGTTCAATAGCCAACATACTTTTAAGGAATTCAGTAGATGGAAATATTGAACTTTAAAGTGAAGGCCAAGTTATTTCATGGTTAGATATTTTAACACTTGTCCTGATGCATAAATAAATTTTGCCACACCCATTTCTGACTATCAACTAATCAGATTACTTGATCTAATGTATTCATTCAAATTGGCAAGCTGACTGACAGTGTGGATCCTGATCAACAGGCTGAGATGGGGACTGTCGGACAGGGGTAATACTCTATGGCAGGGGCTTAAGAATCTGAACTTTTGAAAGAGGTCTAACCGTACCCAGGCAAAGTGCTATAAGTCAGACTGCCAATGTATATAAACCATATTGGTTTCATTGGGCAGTAGGACTTGGGATGTCATTTCATCTCCATGTTGGGTAAAAGTCCCAAAAAAATTGGAAGCAACATCTCCACAATGACCTGTATAGTGTTGACGGGGACATAAAACCTCAATTTAAACAAACAAACAAGTTCATTAAACTAACTGGGCTCTGATTGCTTTTGCCTAACAAAACAAACTACAGCAGAAAAGACGGGCCTCTGTGGTCTAGTGGATAAGAGAGCTGACTCTTAATCCTTAGGTCTCTCACCGCTGTGGTTCGAGACAGGCTCGGGTCACATGTGAGATGCCAAGTTCACCGGCTACTCCGGGTTTTGCCCACCTCTGATTAAAGACCTGGGGCCAGTTGTTCAAAGCATCGTTAGCTTAACGAGCTCGTTAGTGGTCATATTGTTAACTCTTCTAGCAAGTACAATATCGTAAATTTTGGTATTTTTGCTGAAAAAATGTGAGCAGCTTTTGCATCCGCAAAAGCTGCTCACATTTTTTCAGCAAAAATTTCAGCATATTTGCCATATTTAATGATCAAAGTTTTAACGATACGTTAACTAACAACGTCGTTAGTTTTGAACAACTGGCCCCTGAATGCGATATAATCTTGAAAGGGCTGTAAAAGCAAACAAAAAGAAGTACAGCAGAAAAGTCATTTAGTCTTAAAGGGCAGAATTTTCTCTCTTAAGTTCATTATTAGAGCTAAGCCACACTGACTAGAGAACCAACTATTATAAGCTGTCTCCCCTGTCTCTTAAGGCATATGGATTCACCTTGAGGGAAGGCAACTCTTCCAACATTTATTTTTCTTCCATGTTAATAGCGATCAACTCTTAAAGGAAAGAATTTGCTCCATAGGAGGAAATTCTTTCCTTTAAGAGTAGATCCCATTTTCAGAGGGGCTGAGTTTACAGGAAAGCAAACAGGAAGTAACAAAAATTGTCTCCCTGGAAAAGGGCAGAAAAGTCTGGCAAGAGCATCCTTTCACCCAGAAGTTAAACTTTAACTTTGTAAATGTGTTATCATTTCAGTCTAGCTGTGTAGTTATATTACAATATTTGCCCCTTCAGGCCTTGGGTACAAAACATTTTTCATGCTCAACCCAGCACAATATTCATGGCCTTGTCTAAAGTTTTCCAAGGTCCATTCTTAAGAGGCACTAGGCATATATAATGCATACTAGCCATAGAAACAGGTATAAAACAGTTATACCTCACTTAAAATAGCCTGCTATATAAAAAGAAATGTATTATTCAAAGGTAGGAAAGCTATAATAGCATAATTGTGTATCTAAAATTTACATGTACATGTGGTTTTAGGTTAAATGGACAATACTGTGCTCTGGATTTCAAAAACTACAGTCAAACCTGTTATAGTGGCCACCTCTATTAACCAAGCAACCGGTCTTAAGCAAGCATACATTTTGTTCCCCAAAAAGGCAAATCCATTAAAATTCACCTCTTTTCTTTTAAGCAAGCAGCTGTCCTAAGCATTCAAATTTTAATTATACATTATACACAGGTTGGACTGTATATAGACAAATGATTACATACCAAAAGTCAATGTTCAACATCCCATGTTTTGCAAACTTATAGAGATGTTATTCTGAGGTATATACATATTTCTAGCCAATCCCAAAGGCTTTACTGCACTTTCAAAACTATTTCACTTACACCAAGTCCATCATTAATCAGTGGTGTGCAAAAACCTGAGTACTTAATCATTCACCAAAGTTTTCTGTTGTCCGTGTCATCGATCTGAAACCTCGATGGACATTATTCTTAATGTCATGTTTGCTTTTTTCTACCTTATGTTTTTTATTTTTCTATCCACATATTCAGTTATTGCCATAGCAGCCAATCTTTCATTTATAGAAATATCAGTAGTTGACACTGCAGTACCTTTTATACCTGAACTACTAACTACTCTAAGTAGAAGGTACTGCTTTGAAGCTCTAGCCTGTTCTGCTGATTTAAAAATTGTAGTTGACAGTTTCTGGTGGATGACTGTGCAGTGTACTGGTCAAGGTGTGGTTAGGTAAACTGACCAGTCCAATATGGTCTAGACAGTGTTGACTGGGCAATTAAACTTCCAGCAAACAAAAAACAATCATAAACCCTTTTTGTACCAAACGGAATCTTCCTCCTTATATATAGTTGAGGTCCATTTTAAAATTTAGGGATGTCGGGTTGAGTTTTTATAAAAAATTATTTGGAAAATTTGGACTGAACTTTTAGCAAACAGTGGAGGCCCTGATCTGGGCCTGCACTGTTTGCCAAGGTACCCGTTTTGCCAAGGTACCTGTTTTGGGGTTTCTGGCCTTGTTACAGATAATTTGATGACAGTGCGGGATAATTTTCTTCAGTTTTCAATAAAAAAAAATGTAATTCATGTGTGTGGATTTTGTTTATCATATGTAGATATATGACTCCAACATTTACATAGCTCCAGAAAAGGGTGTGTTACAAAGTCAATTAAAAATAATTTCTATAAAGAAACCTATGTTGTGGGTATTCGTGTCTTAAAAAATACTACTTCGTGGGTACTTGTTAGTTTTTGTTTAATTTGAAGTTTAACGTCCCCGTGAACACTGTGTAGGTCATTTTGAAGATGTTGCTTCCAATTTTGTGGGACTTTTACCCGACACTGAGATGAATGACATGTCGAGCCCTGCTGCCCAATGAAAACAATAGGGTTTATAAGCATGGGCAGGCCGACACAGACTGCTTTGCCTGTTAGTGTCTTTGGCTACTTGTTAGTGTCTTCAAATACCTATGTTGAGGTTTCTTGTTAGAAATGCCTCATTAAGTACCAAAAGTACCCATAATACATGTTTATGACAAAAATTTATCCTTTATCCTGGTTACACCCCCTTACCAGAGGCCATGTTTCTATTGCCCACTTTGCATTCTCACCTGAAGTAAACAATGGATTGTAATGGATCTAATTCCTGGACAAACCATTGTGTTTGTAAGCTGGTTTGGCATTTAATAGCCCATTCAACACTATTAAGGTCATATAGAGCTGGTCAGTTAAACACACTTTTCCTGTGCAGGCGTAAAAGCAGTAAACTAGTACAGTAGCACATATACTTTAATCAGAAACTGACAACCAGCAGATTGGAGAAAATAAATATAGAAATGATTCATGATCTATCTCCAAAAACATGCTGCCAATCCGGCAGGTATTGAACCTGCGACCTCCTAATCACTAGTAGGCTGTAAATCTGAATTAGCTACCAATACCGACTAGTTTAATATAATTTTTATATAATGACATCAAAACATAAGTATATTTAGATCATTCCAGTAATTCTAAGATTCATACAACACTCATAAGAAATACCCCCATTACGGTAAGGCATTTCTATGAGTAACAAACACCCGTAAGATAAACTATGTATTTATGGAGAAATAAAAAATATTCATCACAGAACTACCATGATCAAACACTCTACACTGTGTGATAGGAATCAGTCACAGGAAAACTTAAGGGGAACAAGTAACTAATTATAGATTCAGGGGAGACAACTTTTTCAAAATACTTGTCATTTTTGTCAATACAGGTCTACCCTTAAAGGAAAGAATTTGCTCCTTAGGAGCAAATTCTTTCCTTTAAGAGTGGACCTCTCTGGCGAAAATTCTTTCCTTTAAGAGTGGACCCCTCTGGAGCAAATTCTTTCCTTTAACAGTTTGCTCTTTAGGAGCAAATTCTTTCCTTAAGGAGCAGACCACCTTTTCTTTTGAGTTTAAAGGGAAAGAAAAAAGGAAAAAGAAATTAATTCCACAAGTTTTCTCCCTTGTATAAAATACCACAAATATGTCTGGTGTATCCATTCCCCTTAAGTCTTCATTTTCTTTTAAGGGGAATGTATACACCTTCAGGGGAGGCAACTCCTTCAAAAGTATTTTTGTCTCCCATGTCAATAGGGGTCAACTCTTACAGGAAAGAATTTGCTCCTCTCAGGAGCAAATTCTTTCCTTTAAGAGTAGACCCCCTTTTTCGTGGGAGAGAGTTTATAGAAAAGCGAAAAAGAAGTCCTGAAATTTGTCTCCCTTTGAAAAATGATGAAAAAATCTAGGTGTATTCTTTCCCATTTAGCACATAAAACAAAACAACACACACATACCAGTAAACATGATCTGTAGTAGTCTCCTTTTACACCAAGTCTCTATCACACATGCATCAAAGTGCAGTTATGTAAAGATTGCGGGGAGAGTCTTTGCCAAGTTCTTCAAATCTAACGCCACCCTTAGCATAAAATTAAACGTCATGACAATATAATCACTGACCCTATATAGAGATTTGGTTTTTTTTTTTTTTTTTTGTTTTACGGCCCTTTCAAGATTATTTCACTCATATCGAGCTGATTGTTAATCAGAGGTGGGCGAAAACCGGAGTACCCGGAGAAAAACCACCTGACCTTCCGTTGCAGAACTTGGCGTCTCACATATGACCCGAGCGAGGCTCGAACCACAGCGGTGAGAGACCTAATGATCAAGAGTCAGCGCTCTTAACCACTAGGCCATGGAGGCCCCCCCCCCACCCCCCTATATAGAGATACAGACCATTAAAATGGGTCTGGAATGTCCCGGCCAATATGGCAGAAAGCAGTGAGATAGCTTTAACTAACGAAATCAAAATAATTCTTGTCTATTTGCAAATGATTTTGGAACACTGAAGTCCAAAATTAAGTACAAGATACAATAAACAGTATTTAATCATTCTCAATCTCAACCCTTCTATCTTCTCAGAAATCAGTTGGATAGTGACCCATCTCTATATGGGCCCAATCAAGCGATTTTGGTACTTATGGCCTATGCGTGCAGCGAAGGTTCAGGCGACCCTGCGCATCCGCGCAGTCTCGCCAGAACCTTCGCTGCTCGCTCATACAAGCAGTGAATCAAGAGGAACCTTCAGACAGAAAGCCATATCCCTGGCCCCTCTGAATGGCTGGGCATGCGCAGTTAAAATTTGTCATGACGGAATGCTCGAAGACACAAATTCGCTTGGCGGGGCTCATATGTTGTTGGTACTTGTTAGAATCCCCTATTAGAGGCAATTCTGACAAGTACCCACAACCTATGTTTTAACCCTTGTCCTGCTGAATATTCATATATTCCACACCCACTACCGATTATCAACCAATCAGATTAGCTGTAGCAAATTATTACAACAAATTCACAATCTGAATGACAAACAATGTAGATCCTGATCAGATGGCTTCTTCAGAAGCCACCTGATCTGGATCTACATTGTTTCAAAGAAAATGTATATCCGGGCTCAGCAGAACAAGGGTTAATGGAGAAATAAGAAAATTTATCCCCAAATTATTATCATTACTCATCATTCTGTTGTAAGTAATTTAGGGGAATGGGAATACCTGGCAGATTTTGTTGCCATTTTTCAAAGTGAGACAACTTTCGGGACTTCCTGTTTGCTTTTCTATAAGCCCTGTCCCACTGAAAAAGGGGTCTACTCTTAAAGGAAAGAATTTGCTCCTCAAGAGCAAATTCTTTCCTTTAAGAGTTGACCCCTATGGAGCAAATTCTTTCCTTTAAGAGTTGACCCCTATGGACATGGGAGACAACAATACTTTTGCAGGAGTTGGCTCCCTTGAAAGTGTATCCATTCCCTTAATTTTCAGTTCATGGTCCATCAGAGACTCAAACGTGACTGCCAGCATCATAACTGTCCTCTTGGATTTGTATTCTAAGATAAAGCTGAAACAAGGAGAGTGAGTGTTAGAGTTTTACGTCCCACCAACAGCTAAGGTCATACGGAGACGGGACCTCGGTTTAAAGACTCATCCGAAAGTCTGGAGAAGCCTGGGATCGATCCTGTGATCCCTGGTTTACAAGGCGAGTAGCGTGACCACTACACCACGGAGGCTTCTAGCTGAAACAAGGACTGATATAAAAAGTGTCAAGGATTTTATGATAATTTTACGTATTTCTCCATTAAATATACATCAAGGATTTTCAATAAGAGCATCTCAATGATGCATTTCTAACATACTGTAACTGTAAGTTTACATTTGTAAAACTAGAGACCCAAGTGGGCCAGAAATCGCTCACCTGGATAAGACTCATCATGATACACTAAAACCTCTTTATAACACTATTCATGGGGTCCAAAGAACTGTGTTAGTTAAACAACTGTTATATCCAAACAAAATGTATAGATTATATAGAAAAATCACCATTTATGGTCATTTTTCTATTTATCATATGACGTCGCGCCTGAGAGTGTAATAACGCCATTTATTAATTTCGATAATCCACTAGTGAATTAAATATGCAAATTAGCTAGATACTACCCGTAACGTTACATGTACGACGTCCTTAACGACGTCTTGTTTACTAACAGTGGAATATTGACATTTTTGTAAACAATCGTGAATAAAATGTGTTTAAAATGTCATATGATAAATAGAATCTTGCATTCATGCTCATGTATTATTGAATTTATTAAACTCATTGAGGAAAAGGGACAAAATGCTCGGCAAAGCCTCCCATTTTATCCCTTTTCCCTAACTTGTTTAATAAATTCAATAATACATGAACACTCATGTAAGATCCTCTATATAATCTATACATTTTAGGATCCATCTTGAAACTGTGTAATATCAAAAATAGTGTTATAACAAGGATGTGATGTTTATTACATAGTGCCTTGTTGGCCAACTTGTCTAACAGATCACATTGCCTTTAGCAATTCTGGATCTGCAAGGTGCCTTGATGGCTCTGATTAAGATTCTGAACTGCTCAATCTGATTTAGGATTCAGGGAGAGAGGTTGATGCAGAGTGGAGGGGGGTATAGTTTGGCAGGGCAGAGCTAGCGTTTGCAACTGCCTTTGGAATACTCTGTTAGCAGAAAGGTAAACCAAGTCATCAGATCATTTGAATTCAACTGCTATGGTGTATATGGCCGATTGCAAAAAGCATGTGAAAGGCACTCCACTAAACCTTCTTGTGGACTCGGCAAACTTGAAATATAATGACTACACCTAAGCTGCCCCGCCCTGCCCCGCTCAATTTATATGGGATTACTATACATGTCCTTTGAAGAGTTTCAAGGTGGCCTTCATCTTAGATATCAGAATGCAACAATTTTAGCAATTCTGAATCTCCATGTCAACCAAATGCCCCCCACAAAATTACAGCTCTATGCAAATGACCATTCTGGGGCAGATATGGTTTGAAAATTTTCAAAGTGGCCACTGAGGCAGCCATCTTGAATAACAGAACAGTAAGTCTGAATCTCCATGTCACCCCAATGCCTCCCATCAAGTTTAAGCTCAATTCGACTTGATGTGGCTTGAAGATTTTCAAGAGTGCCACTGTGGCAGCCATCTTGGACAATGGAACAGAATAATTTTAATTTAATTCGCCATGTCCCCCTGCTGTCTACCATCAAGTTTCAGTTCAATCAGAGATGTTGTTTGAAGAATTTCAAGATGGCCACCCTGGCAGCCATCTTGGATACTGGAATAGCATGAATTAAGTAATGCTGAATTATCATTTATCATATGACGTCGCGTCTGAGAGTGCAATAACGCCATGCAATATTTTCGATAATCCACTAGTGGATTAAATATGCAAATTACCTAGATACGTCCCGTAACGTTACATGTACGACATCCTTAACGACGTCACGTTTACAAATGGCGGAATATTGATATTTTTGTAAACAACCGAGAATAAAATGCGTTTTAAATGTCACATGATAAATAGAATCTTGCATTCTTGCTCATGTATTATTGAATTTATTAAACTCGTTGAGGAAAAGGGATAAAATGCTCGGCAAAGCCTCGCATTTTATCCCTTTTCCTCAACTCGTTTAATAAATTCAATAATACATGAGCACTCATTTAAGATCCCCTATGTCCCCCAGTTGGCTCTCATCAAGTTTCAGCTCAATCTGACTTATGCTCCATGTCGCCCTGATGCTTCCCATCAAGTTTCAGCTCAATCCCATCTTTGGTTCGGGAGGACCTGTTGCTTGAAGAATTTCAAGGTGGCCACCATGGTATCCCTCTTGGATATCAAAACAGAACCATTTTAGCAAATCTGAATCTCCATGTTACCCCCATGCCTCCCATCCAGTTTCAACCTGATCTGTTTTTCAGTTCTGGAGATGTCATTTAAAGAATTTCAAGATGGCCATCACGGTTGCAAATCTGAATAGCCATGTGGCCTAATGTCAAGTTTCATCTCTAGCCAACCTTTGCTGCCGGAGGACATTTGTTTGAAGAATTTCTAGATAACCGCCATGATGACTATCTTGGATATCGGAACTGAACAATTTTAGCAAATCTGAATTTCCATGTCACCCTGACACCTCCCATCAAGTTTCAACTTGTTCTGGGATTTATGTCTCTGATAACTTGACTCTGGGATTTATGTCTCTAATTAAGAACAATCTATCGGGCTTATATTCTCTCAAAACTTGACTCTGGGATTTATGTCTCTTTTTAGGAACAATCTATAGGGCTTTCATACTCTCATAACTTGGTTCTGTATGTTCCAATGATATGTTAACTTGGACCTCGGTTGTTATTAGTTGAGCTACTAGAAGCACAGTCCGTCTTAGAAGTGGTTGCTATAGCAACATTCTTCTTTAAAGAGTCTAAATATTCTTGTTGGGATTGTGCCATGACTTGTGCTAGCAGGTCATCCTCATCCCAGTTTGACAGATCAGCTGAAATGAAAAATAGAGTCACATTTCAATGTCTTGAACACCTTTGGGACCAAGGAAGAATGTTTGACTTAGGGGTAGTTTGAGCCGGCCCACTCATGGTTTATCACAGTGCCAGGTCACGGGGCATAATGGGTATGATTAGGGCATCTCTTTCTGATCTTCAATCAAATATGAACTATGTTGTATGTAATCATTAGAATTCTATATGTAATCATTACAATTCTAATGTAATCATTAAAATTCTATATGTAATCATTAAAACTCTATATGTAATCATTAGAATCCTATATATAATCATTAAAATTATATATGTAATCATTAGAAAGCTATATGTAATCATTAAAATTCTATATGTAATCATTAGAATTCTATATGTAATCATTAAAATTCTAATGAGTACACACAACATACATTTTCAAGACTAGAACTGTCAGAGGACTGCCAGAGGATCTGATCATGTCCCCACTTCTGCGCATTTTTACAGAAATGCACAACCTGTTGATCACCAGGCCGTAAGCTCACTTATCACGTGAACAAGTCCGTGAAATAACTAGAGCTGCCGCCTAACGGGCGCCAATTATACCCCCGCATTATACTAGTGGCAAGGTGTGTGGTGTGTGAATATTAAAGAAATCGGTCAAAGAATAAGGAAGTTATGAGCAATGTTAAAGTTTTTTGTAACGGACCGACGACAGACGACAAGCTGACTCCTATATACCCCCTTCAAACTTCGTTTGCGGGGGTATAATGACCCCACTAAACCCCACTTTATATAAACATTATTTTCCTTATTCCTGCTCAAAGACAGGTTGTGGGTACTCGTTAGAACCGCCTCATTGAGGTGGTTCTAATAAGCACCAAAAACCTATGTTTGGATAATAAGGCGATTCTAACGAGCACCCAAAACCTATGTTTGGAGTATAAATAAGAAAAATATCACAATTTTCATTAGAAAAATTACCCTTTTTTGAGGTTTGTAAAATGCACTATATCACACGGATGTGTTATCGTAATGTGTCTCTTGCAAGATATTACTAATCGTTACCACATTTCATACTGAAATGATGGCTTCCAGAACAGATAAACAAAACCAAGGAACCTCTACCATCATTATTGCATTGCATATCAAGTAAGAGGATTCCAGCTGTTGTATTTCCTGAGAAATCTTTGACAAAAAATTTAACACTGGCCTATATGGAGAGAAAGAAGTATGAAAGAACAAATGTACAACTAAGCCAAGAAAGCCCATTGTCTCTTACACAATATTAGCCATATTATTGCAATGCAAACCAAGTTTGAGGCTTCTAGCTTTTGTAGTTCCTGAGAAATCAATGAAGAAAAATTCAACACTGGCCTATATGGAAAGAAAGAAGTATGAAAGAATAAATAAGCCAAAAAGCCCACTGTCTCTTATTCCATATAAGCCATCATTATTGCATTGCATGCGACGCCTGAGGCTTCTAGCTTTTGCAGTTCCTGTGAAATCTTTGATGAAAAACTTAACATTGGCCTTTATGGAGAGAAGAATGAAAGAACAGATGAACAAATAAGCTGAGAAAAGCCCAATGTCTCTCACAATACAAGTCATCATCATTGCATAGTACACAAAGTCTGAGGCTTCTAGCTTTTGTAGTTCCTGAGAAATATTTGAAGAAATATTTAACTTTGGCCTCAGAATGAAAGAACTGATGAACAAATAAGCAGATAACGCCCAATGCATCTTACACAATACAAGTCATCATGATTGGTTAGTATGCCAAGTTTGAGGTTTCCGGCTTTCAAATAAAGGTTCTTGAGAAATCTTTGACAAAAAAGTAATCACAGATGGAAGGACAAACAGAGGGACGGAAGAACAGAATTTTTCAAAGGCAAAGGGGCACAACACTGGCAATATTTTGTAGACTGTAACCTCGAAACAAGATGTGCTGCTTCACATCATGGTATAATATAAATAAAGTTTAAGCTTGATTGGATGTTAACTTGAGGAATTAGCCGGAAAGGAAAAAAATTTCTCAGAGCCAGAGGCCAGACCTTGTTATTTCAGCCTTCCATCACCAGATGTATTTATTGCATTTTATTATCTTTTTAAAACCAAAATTTACAGAAATTTTCCAAAATTTAGTAGACTCTGCTACTCCAAATCCTGGTGAAACTATAAATCACGTATATGCTTGACTGGATGTTAACTGGAGGAGTTGGCCGGAAACAAAAAAGTTTATGGAGTGTCGGAGGCCAGACAATGTACCATAATACATCCTGTTTTTCAACATTACATCACCGGATGAATCAGTTTTATTGTTTATTTTCCTTTATTTTAATGTTATTAATCAAGTAATTTCGTATTGGCCCAGTTACAGCTCCGAGGTCTGCTGTATTGGGCCGAGGCCAAAGGCCGAGGCCAATACAGCTGACTGAGGACCTGTAAGTTGGCCAATACGAAAATACTTGATTAATGACAATTTTATTTAATGACATAGTTAAAAAACATGATTATTGATTTTTGACCTGGTGTTAATACAGATGACCCCAGATCAATACAGGATAGTCAATGAATAACCATTCATAATGACATATATTTTTTTCTGTCATTGTTTTCAAAGTTTGCAGCCATTGTACTTACCATAAATGGATTGTGGATACTGGTTCATCATGGAATGAGTTTCAAATTCAAACCCCCCAGTAGCTCCTCCGCCAACATCAGCCATGGCTCCTTGCCCGAGGGAGAGGGGGTCAGGAACAGACATGTGGTGTGGAGAAGAACCTATATAATTGAAAACAAACACTCAAACACCTTGTTATATTTTACCATATTTACTGTGTATAGTCAGACAGACAGGCCTGAGCAAACTGTGCTGACCCAGATGAGATACTGCAGAATGGGGCACCTCATCAGGGTCTACACTATTTGCCACTCATCCAGCTTTATTAAACATAACATCTGTTGGTAAATTGTACTTGTTCCAGACCAAGTATGGTAAGAAGCTGACTTGTCCGAATAGGGTAAATATGGTGTGTCCTTGGGCACAACACGTAATGACACTGCCCCACTCCACCCAGGTGTAAATGGGTAGCAGTGGTGTAAAAGCCACTGTCTCTCTCTCACACCCACACATGAAAACACCCAGAATGAGTGTTCAAGGGCGATTCAATAAGCTTGAAGCTTTCATCGCACTTGAACTAAAATAAAATAACTTAGTATAAACTAAATATGGTTATCATACTGGAAATGTATACACCTGGATTAATTTTTGCTGTTTCTTATACACTAGGGAGACAACTTTTGGGACTTCCTGTATGTTTTCTTGTTTGCTGAACCGCTATTCTTAACAGAAAGAAAAGCAAACTTTTCAAAGGGACACAACTCTGCCAATACATAATAGATTCTTACCTCAAAGTAATATGCCCTGCTCTACATCAGGGTGTAACTATAAATCAAGTTAACCATAGGAGTGAGCCAGAAATTAACCCATTTTGTACTGGAAATCCCAAAAAGGGTATTTGGCAAACAGTGCAGGTCCAGATCTGATGCCACATAATGTGACGTCTGATCAGGGCCTACACTATTTTCATTAGGTTCAGCCATTTTCCAAATAAATTTGAAGAAAACACAACCTGTCACCCCTAAATTTTGAAGTGGACTACAGCTGTATATAAGGAGGAAAATTCTATTTGGTACAAAAAGAGTTAAGAAGTGAATGGACCTATGGACACCAGACCCTGTACCATAATATGTCCTGTTTTTCAACCTAGCATCACCAGACGTATCAGTTTATTGCAAAGGCAAACAATACTAAATTAAGCACAGCAACATTGGATTATTCTTTCTTTGTCCGGATTCTCAACTTGCAGATAGATAATTCTGTCATTGCCTTACACAAGGTAGGTATTCTCACTTTATGCAACAAAGTGTGAATTCCAACTTTGTGCAGGACAGCTCTGGAAATGCACTGATTTCCACTTTGCACAAATCATGCATCAGCCTTTAAGGAGAATGGGAACATCTGGCAGATTTTTCCACCATTTTTCAAAGAAAGATAACTTTCGGGGCTTCCTGTTCACTTTTCTATCAGCCCTGTCCCACTGAAAAAGGGATCTCTCTTAAACGAAAGAATTTGCTCCTCAAATTCTTTCCTTTAAGAGTTGACCCCTATTGACATGGAATACAAACAAGAGGCCCATGGGCCACTATGCTCACCAGAGTTCAGGGGGGCACTGCCCACTGGCAGCCATGTATGGTTTCAATTTATCGATTATAAAGTCTCCCAAACGAACCCCCATTCCATGTGGACTCTGTATCTGAAATATTAGACCTTTTATGAAGTGGAGGGGTGGGACATGGATCCAACAGAGCCCAGGTTGGTGTCACTGAATGCGTTCATCATAAGGAACAAGAATATATATGGTTTAGGGGTGCGGATGTGTACAGTTCCAGAGATATAAGGCCTCTTAAGCTGTTGGAGCATGGCCCTGGCAGACACCAGGAAATCAAAGATTGTTGTCCTTGAATGTGTCTTATCATTAGGACCAAGAAAATATATTGTTTAGGAGTGGGGATCTGAACTGTTTCTGAGATATGAGGCCTTCTTATGAAGTGAAGAGGAGAGGAATGGCCCCTGTGGACCGCCAAGTTGGTGTGACTGAATGTCTAATCACAAGGAACAAAAATATATATGATTATGAGGTGGGGATCTTAATGGTGTCCGAGATATATGGCCTTTTATGAAGTGGAGGGGTGGGCCATGGCATCTACACATTGCCCTAGCACAAATACACCCAAGGTTGATGTGACTGAATGAGTCTTATCAAAAGGAACACAAATATACATGCCTTAGGGCTGGGGATCTGAATGGTTTCTGAGATATATGGCATTTTATGAAGTGGAGGGTTGGGACATGGCCCCAGCGCACTCTGAGAGACCCCTAGGTTGGTATCACTAAATGTGTCTTATCAAAAGGAACAAGAGTATATGTAGTTTAGGGATGGGGATCTAAATGGTTTCTGGAATATTGGGCCTTTTACAAAGTGGAGGGGGTGGGGCATTGCCCGGGCACATCCCAGGGGACACCAAAGTTGGTGTCACTGAATGCGTCTTATCATAAGGAACAAGAATATAATTATATGGTTTTTGTGGGGGGAGGGTGGGGGGGGGGGGGTTGGATCTGAATGGTTACTGACATATAACGCCTTTTATGAAGTGGAGGGGTGGGGCATGGCCCGGGCACATCCCAGGGGACCCAAGGTTGGTGTCATTGAATGTGTCTTATCATAAGAAACAAGAATATATATGGTTTTGGGGTGGGGATCTGAATGGTTTCTGAGATATATCGCCTTTTATGAAGTGGAGGGGTGGGGCATGGACCCGGCGCACCCTGGGAGACCCCTAGGTTGGTATCACTGAATGCCTCTTATCAGAAGGAACAAGAATATATATGGTTATGGGGTGGGGATCTAAACTTTTTCTGAGATATTGGGCCTGGGGTGGGGCATGGCCTGGGCACATCCCAGGGGACCCCCAGGTTGGTGTCACTGAATGCGTCTTATCATAAGAAACAAGAATATATATGGCTTTGGGTTGGGGATCTGCAAGGTTTCAGAGATATATCGCCTTTTATGAAATGGAGGGGTGGGTGGTAATCACTGAATGCGTCTTTTCATAAGGTACAAGAAAATATATGGTTTAGGGGTGGGGAGCTGAACGGTTGCTGACATATTGGGCCTTTTATGGGGTGGCGGGGATGGGGCAAGGCCCAGGCACATCCAAGGGGACCCCCAGGTTGGTGTCACTGAATGTGTCTTATCATTAGAAACAAATATATATGGTTTTGGAGTGGGGATCTGGATGGTTTCTGAGATATATCGCCTTTAATGAAGTGGGTGAGTGGGGCATAGCCCCGGCGCACCCTGGGAGACCCCTAGGTTGGCATCACTGAATGCGTCTTATCATAAGGAACGAGAATATATATGGTTTAAGGGTGGGGATCTCATCAGTTTCTGTGATATTGGGTCTTTTACAAAGTGGAGGGGGTGGGGGCATGGCCTGGGCACATCTCAGGGGACCCCTAGGTTGGCGTCACTGAATGCGTCTTATCATAAGAAAGAAGAATATATATGATTTTTGGGGTGGGGATCTAAATGGTTTCTGAGATATTGGGCCTTTTACCAAGTGGAGGGGGTGGGGCATGGGCCCGGCACATCCCAGGGGACCCCCAGGTTGGTATCACTGAATGCGCCTTATCATAAGAAAAAAGAATATATATGGTTAGGGGTGGGGATCTAAATGCCTTCTGAGATATATGGCCTTTTATGCACTTGAGGGGTGGGGCATGGCCCTGGCACACCCTGGGGGACCCCCAGGTTGGCATAAAAGTATGTATCTAAAAGAAGTTCACTCAAGGAATATTTCAATAAAAGTTTTGTCAAAATATCTGCAAAGGTTTGGCAGTAAATGCCATTTTTCTATTTTCCCCATTATAAGTCTATGGAAACTCTAAGTTGCCATAGCAACCAAACCAATGAGCCAATTTTCATTAAAAACACAAACTTTCAATCCCCCAGCCCAAGGATGCTACAGATGAAATTTTGGGCTGAAACCGCCCAGTGGCTTCAGAGGAGATGTCGTTTGAAAGTGTTGACGCCAGATGTCGACGATGCAGACAACGACGATGCAGACGACGACAACAGACAACTGCCTCTCCTATAAGCTCCCCCGGAGCCTTTGGCTCTGGTGAGCTAAAAATCTTTAGCAGGAGTTGCCTCCCCTGAAGGTGTATCCATTCCCCTTAAGCTGATAGATATGTAATTTGGTGTCTCAGATATCTGACAGAACTTGTTCAAATAAATGGATTGCCTAGTGGCCCATTTCTGGGATACTGGCAAACAGTGTTGACCCTGATCAGACACAGCAGAATGCAGCATCTGATCTGAGTCTACTGGTTGCTTAAAGTACATATATTTTTTTGTAAAACTTGCCACAGAACAATCCCCACACCAAATAATTGGAAATGGAGCACTCCACACTCATTAGGTGGAATATTCGATTGTCATAAATGGGTTAAACATCACATCATCAATGTCTATACTCTCCTTTCATCCTTTTTCAATTTTAGCAACATTATATTCCGTTCTACATTTTTAGATTGCATAAAATTTCATTCTGTCTGAAAACCAAGCTGTTGCACCATATTCATTTTATAACATCCTTACAGAGGGGCATGTCATTATACATATGCATAAACTAATAAATATGATCGATTTCCTATTTGTTAGAAGTCAGTTTTGTTTTATATGTAGTGTTACATGAAAAATACCTGTATTCTAAGCAAAACAAATAGACCCAAATGGATGCCACATTTTAAGACACCTGATCTTACAGCACATTCTTTGCCAATGAGATGTTAGATATATCAAGGCTCCAGAAAAAGAGGCGTTTACTAATGATCCTATGTACGACAGACAGGCCTATGCAAACAGTGCAGACCCAGATCAGACTGCTCCTAAAGGAGCAGTCTGATCAGGGTCTACACTGTTTGCCATTCCATCTGCACTTTTTGTACTCCTTGCTGAATCGTGAAACAAATTTGTTAAAATTTACGAGAATTACAGCAAGTCCTTAAGATGTCTGAATTTTTAGGATTTTTATTTTGGGACTATTCTTATTTCTGCATTATTAACCCTTATCTTGCTTAATATTCATTTAAGCCACACCCATTTCTGTCTATTAGCCAATCAAATTACTCAATATAATTTATTGCGACAAATTCATAAAATGAATGCCAAACAGTGTAGATCCTGATCAGATGGCTTCTTCAGAAGCCATCTGATCTGGATCTACACTGTTTGCAAAGATAGGGGTTGTTGTGAACAGCAAGATAAGGGTTAAACATATGTTGTGGGTACTTAATTTAAATGTTTGTTTGTGTTGAGGTTGTATGTCCCCATCAACACTATTGAGGTCAGTTTGGAGACACTGCTTCAAATTTGGTGAGATTTTTACCCGACATTTAGATGAAATGACATGTCAAGCCCTTCCGCTCAAATACACAGCTGGTGTTTATATGCAGTGACGATTCAACTTGCATGACATTGCCTGGGAAAGATTAGAACTTCTAAGCGGTTTACCAGTATGCATGTTGTTGATTTCAGTTCTGCGCAGAACCACCTTGCAGCCCAATCTATTTCTCCAGGTCCAAGTGGACAGAAATGTTTGGGATAAAACATATTTATTCAACATGTGATACATAATCGACAAAAATGAATGTAACATAACGTAAGGATTTGGAAGGAAAGCTACTGGTAGTTTTCAAGATCAAATCCTAGCACAGGACAGAGGTTAAACTCTAGCACAGTACAGAGGTTAAACTAAGATAATTAAGAGAAAAAAATCCTCTTTTTTTTTTCTTTGTAACAAACGTATGTTGTGGATGCAACATACAGGGGCTCTAACAAGCACCCACATGTTACAAACAAGAAATAAGGACAATTATTTTTTAGTTATCCTTGATACATATAGATTAACCAAAGCCCTGTTGAATAAAATAATTTTGCCACACCCATTCCTGACTATCAACCAATAAAATTACTTGACATAATGTATTCGTTCAATTCACAAACTAAATGACAAACAGTATAGATCCAGATCAGATGGCTTCTTCAGAAGCCATCTGATCAGGATCTACACTGTTTGCCAAGGTAGGATTTGAGTATTCAACAGAACAAGGGTTTATGTTTAACCCATTTTGTACCGGAAACCCCAAAATGGGTAGTTGGCAAACAGCGTAGGCCCAGATCAGATGCCGCAAAACGCGGCATCTAATCAAGGCCTACACTGGTTGTGAAAAGTTATGCCATTTTCAAAATAAATTTTGAAGAAAACACAAGCTGACACCTCTTAATTTTGAAATGGACTCCTGGTATATATAAGGAGGAAGATTCCATTTGGTACAAAAAAGGGTTAATAAGGTACACTGCCAGACGTACCAGATGGTAGTTTGAGTTCACAGGTTTGCTTGGGACTATGAGCAGATGTTTCCATCAGTAAGGGGCTATTCTGTGCACTATTTGGTGTAGACTTTGCCCTTGGAGACCTTCCAAGCCTAGTTTCTGGAGATGCGCTGTTCTCTAGTAACTTTGCGTACTCGCTGGATGAACTACAAGTGGCACTGGCAGTACGAGGCTGTCAATCACAAAGAGCAAACATAATAAAATGTGAAAGTCATGTGCTTTATTTATAGGGTTTCTTACTTCATGTCTGAAAATGTCAGAATTCTTTCTGAAAATCATAAACATGTTTAATTCATTACTCATTAGAAGCACCTCAGTGAGGCACTTCTTACGAGTACCATAACGTATGTTTTCACACGAGGCACGGCAAGGTATTTTAGGGGTCTTTTGCTTGTTTCATTTGTTGTAACCTTTACGAATATTTGTATATATTTTAGCAAAAAATGTAGACCCTGATCAGACACCACATTCTGTGGTCTTTAAGACCACTTTTCAACAGCCCCAAAGGTAGTTTGAATATATGGATTTTACTCTACTTTTTTTATTAAATGTAGCCAACACAATGAATATTTCTGGCTGCCTTGACAATTTCTGGTATTCAGAAATTTGTTTCAAGTTAAATCTATTTTTGGAGAAAATGTAGACAAGGAAGCCATGCATCATATTTTTGGTTGTATAACTGATTACACAAATACATGTATTACACACCGGCCCCGATAGCTCAGTTGGTAGAGTGTCCGCTCCGGGGAACGGGAGGTCTGGGGTTCGACCCCGGGCCGCGACATACCAAAGTCGTTAAAAATGGTACTAGCTGCTCCTCGTTTGGCACTCAGATTTACGGGGTAGAGCTAGGACTGGTCGATCCAGTGTCAGGATAATGTGACTGGGTGTGGTATCATGTAATGTGTCTGGGACATGATACTTCAGTGAGGCAGCACTATAAACGTGAGCATTGAGCTCCCTGTCGCAACCAGACACCGTCGTGATATGACTGAAAAATTGTTGAAAGCGACGTTAAACCCGAATTCACACACACACACACATGTATTACAACTCTCCTTCTCTCAATAAAATAGGTTTAGAAAATGGTCATCACTTAAGACAACTAAATATTAATTCAGAAATGCCTTAACCCATATCCTGCTAAACATGACAATCCCTTGCTAAACATGCTAAACCCTTGCAAACAGTTTAGATTCAGATCAGATGGCATCTGAAGAAGCCATCTGATCAGGATTTACATTGTTTGACATTCAGTTTGTGAACTTAATGAATATATTAATCAAGTTATTTGATTAGTTCATAGTCAGAAATGGGTGTGTTCAGCAGGATATGGGTTAATTACAAATTATTTATGGATTCTGATCACGATCTACAGTTTACTTATAGTGGTTTTGTTTGTTTGATTTGAGGTTTAACGTCCCCGTCAACACTGTAAAGGTCATTTTGGAGATGTTGCTTCCAATTTTGTGGGACTTTTACCCCACACTGAGATGAAACTAGAATTTGTTTTTCTACAAAAACACAGATGTCTCCCCCGTTTTTGACTGCTAAGTATAACCTTGACATTGGAGGTATTGAGCTGGGTCTTGTGTGCAACACATCATCTAATGAAGATGAACATTTCTGCATAGTAACTTTAAAAATGTTCATAGAAAAATAAAAAAGTTATTGGCCGTAAACAAAAAAAGCACTTTTTTACCTTTGACCTCTAAGTATGGCCTTAACCTTTGCGGTACAACACATCGTCTCATGATGGTTAACATTTCTGCCAAGTAATTTCATAATCCATCAAAGTGTGTGTGTGTGTGAATTCGGGTTTAACGTCGCTTTCAACAATTTTTCAGTCATATCACGACGGTGTCTGGTTGCGACAGGGAGCTCAATGCTCACGTTTATAGTGCTGCCTCACTGAAGTATCATGTCCCAGACACATTACATGATACCACACCCAGTCACATTATCCTGACACTGGATCGACCAGTCCTAGCTCTACCCCGTAAACCTGAGTGCCAAGCGAGTACCATTTTTAACGACTTTGGTATGTCGCGGCCCGGGATCGAACCCGAGACCTCCCGTTCCCCGGAGCGGACACTCTACCAACTGAGCTATCGGGGCTGGTAATCCATCAAAGAATAAGGAAGTTATTGAGTGTCCTTTTTTTTTACCTTTGACCTCTAGGTATGACCTTGACATTGGAGGTATGGACCTTGGTCTTGCACATGACTCATGGTCCAACTTTCAAGCCTCTAACTCCAATAGTTTTTGAGATATCTTGCTGACAAGATTTTATTTAAAAAAAAATCAAAGGGCAATAACTCTTGAATGGGGCATAATCCGGATGAGAAAAAAAATACACGTCAGCTTATCTTCCATTAGGAATGCATATATGAAATTTCAAAACCATAGCATACACAGTTCTAAAGTTATGCTATGCATCACTTTTAGCATTCATTACAATGGGCACAAATTACCAAAATGACAAAGGGCCATAACTCGCAAAGTATTTTTCGGAATTTTGTCAAAAAATAATCAGTTCATATACTCATCACCACCAATATACTCAACAACTTTCAAGGCTCTAGCTCCAATAGTGTTTGAGATATTTTGCTGACAAGATTTTATTAAAAACATTTCAAAGGGCAATAACTCTTGAAAGGGGCATAATCCGGACGAGAAAAAAAATATGCGTCAGCTAATTTTTCATGAGGAATCCAAATATGAAATTTCAAAACCCTAGCATACACGGTTCTAATGTTATGCTATGCATCACTTTCAGCATACATTACAATGGGCACAAATTACCAAAATGACAAAGGGCCATAACTCACAAAGTATTTTTCAGAATTTTGTCAAAAGTTAATCAGTTCATCTACTCATCACCACCAATATATTCAACACTTTTCAAGCCTCTAGCTCCAATAGTTTTTGAGATATCTTGCTGACAAGATTTTATTAAAAAAATTTCAAAGGGCAATAACTCTTGAAAGGGGCATAATCCTGACGAGAAAAAAAATAAGCGTCAGCTTATTTTCCATCAGAAATGCATATATGAAATTTCAAAACTATAGCATACACGGTTCTAAAGTTGTGCTAAGCATCACTTTTAGCATACATTACAATGGGCACAAATTACCAAAATGACAAAGGGCCATAACTCACAAAGTATTTTTCGGAATTTTGTCATAAGTTAATCAGTTCATCTACTCATCACCAACAATCTATTCAACAACTTTCAAGGCTCTAGCTCCAATAGTTTTTGAGATATCTTGCTGACAAGATTTTATTAAAAAAATTTCAAAGGGCAATAACTCTTGAAAGGGGCATATTCCGGACGAGAAAAAAATACGTGTCAGCTAATTTTCCATGAGGAATCCATATATGAAATTTCAAAACCCTAGCATACACGGTTCTAAAGTTATGCTATGCATCACTTTTAGCATACATTACAATGGGCACAAATTACCAAAATGACAAAGGGCCATAACTCACAAAATATTTTTCGGAATTTTGTCAAAAGTTAATCAGTTCATATACTCATCACCATCAATATATTCACCAACTTTCAAGGCTCTAGCTCCAATAGTTTTTGAGATATCTTGCTGACAAGATTTTATTAAAAAAAAATTTCAAAGGGCAATAACTCTTGAAGGGGGCATACTCGTCAGCTAATTTTCCATGAGGAATCCATATATGAAATTTCAAAACCCTAGCATAAACGGTTCTTTAGTTATGCTATGCATCAAAAGCGTAATGCACGGACGAACGGACGAACGAACAAGAACCAATTTGCCCCTCCAACTTTTTCAAAGTTGGGGGCATAATAAGAAAGTTATTGACAGAACATAAAAAAGGCCCTTTTTTTACCTTTAACCTCTATGTATGACCTTGATCTTTCAGGTATTAAACAATTTAAACTGGGTCATGAGTGCAACACATCATCTCATGGTCGTTAACATTTCTGCCTAGCAATTTCAAAATCCATCTAAAAATAAGGAAGTTATTGACCAAACACGAAAAAAGGCCCCTTTTTTACCTTTGACCTCTATGTATGACCTTGACATTTTAGGTACCAAACTGAATCATGCATGCAACACATCGTCCCATGATAGTTAACATGTTTGCCAAGTAACTTCAAATTCTATTTAGAAATAGGCAAGTTATTGACAAAACTCGAAAAAAGGCCCCTTTTTTTACCTTTGACCTCTAAGTATGACCTTGACCTTTGAGGTACCAACCTGGGTCATGCGCGCAACACATCGCCTTATATTGGTTCACATTTCTGCCATGTGATTTCGAAATCCATCTCAAAATAATAAAGTTATTGACCAAATACGAAAAAAGGCCCACTTTTTGACCTTTGACCTCTAACTATGACCTTGACCTTTGAGGTACCGACCTGCCTCATGTGCACCACACATCGTCTCATGATTGTTAATAATTATGCCAAGTAATTTTAAAATCCATCTCAAAATTAGAAAGTTATTCACCAAATACGAAAAAAAGGCCCCTTTTTTGACCTTTGACCTTTAAGTATGACCTTGACCTTTGAGGAACCAACCTGCCTCATGCGCACCACACATCGTCTTATGGTTGTTAATAATTATGCCAAGTAATTTTAAAATCCATCTCAAAATAAGAAAGTTATTTGCCCAAATACGAAAACAAGAGGGCCATGATGGCCCTGGATCGCTCACCTGATCCACAGAGTAACAAGTGGGTCCTGGGCAGGGCCATTATTGACCCCAGGGATAAAATGTGCATAATGTTGAGGGAGGTCTAAAAAGGTGAAGCTTCACACCAAATATCAAAAACATGGGCATTGCAGTTTCAGAGAAGAAGATTTTTAAAGATTTCCCTATATAAGTCTTGTTAAACCAAAGGGTCTCAGGGCGGGGGCATTTTTGGCCCCAGGGCTATAATTTGAACAATCTTGATAAAGGTCCACTAGATGAAATTTCACAACAAATATCAAAGACCTAGGCCTAGTGGTTTCACAGAAGGGTTTTAAAGATTTTCCCAAATTAAGTCTATGTAAAACCAAACGGCCCCAGAGTGGGGGCATTTTTGGCCCCAGGGCTATAATTTGAACAAACTTGATAGAGGTCCACAAGATGAAGCTTCATACCAAATATCAAAAACCTGGGCCTTGCCATTGCAGAGAAGAAGAATTTTTAAAGATTTTCCTTATATAAGCCCATGTAAAATCAAAGGGCCCGAGGGCGGGGGCATTTTTGGCCCAAGCACTATAATTTGAACAATCTTGGTAGGGGTCCACAAGATGAAGCTTCATACCAACTAGCAAAGACCTGGGCCTTGCGGTTTCAGAGAAGGAGATTTTTAAAGATTTTCCCTATATAAGCCCATGTAAAACCAAAGGGCCTCGGGGCGGGGGCATTTTTGGCCCCAGCATTATAATTTGGTCAATCTTGGTAGGGGACCACTAGATGAAGCTTCATACCAAATAGCAAAGACCTGGGCCTTGCAGTTTCAGAGAAGAAGATTTTTAAGGATTTTCCCTATATAAGGCCTATGTAAAACCAAAGGGCTGAAGTGGGGGCATTTTTGGCCCCAGCACTATAATTTGAAAAATCTTGGTAGGGGTAGACTAAATGAATCTTCATACCAAATATCAAAGATATGGACCTTGCGGTTTCAGAGAAGAAGATTTTTAAAGATTTTCCCATTATAAGCCAATGTAAACCAAAGGGCCCCGTGGTGGGGGCATTTTTGGCCCAGCACTATAATGTGAACAATCTTGGTATGGGTCCACTAGATGAAGCTTCATACCAAGTATCAAAGATATGGACCTTGCGGTTTCAGAGAAGAAAATTTTTAAAGATTTTCCCTATATAATCCTATGTAAAACCAAAGGGCCCTGGGGCGGGGGCATTTTGGGCCCCAGTACTATAATTTGAACAATCTTGGTAGGGGTCCACTAGATGGAGCTTCATACCAAATATCAAAGACCTGGGCCTTGTGGTTTCAGGGAAGAAGATTTTTTAAGTTTTCGGTGAAAAAAAACTATTTTTGGCTCGTGTGACCTAGATTTGCAGCAGACCAGAACCATTTGAACAACTTTGAAGGGGGTCCACCTAAGGATCATTCCTGTGAAGTTTGGTCAAAATCCGATCAATGGTTTATTTTTTTTTTTTTTTTTGGTTTGGGTTTTACGGCCCATTCAAGATTATTTCACTCATATCGAGCCGATCGTTAATCAGAGGTGGGCGAAAACCGGAGTACCCGGAGAAAAAACACCTGACCTTCCGTTGCAGAACTTGGCGTCTCACACGTGGCCCGAGCGAGGCTCGAACCTACGGCGGTGAGAGACCTAATGACTAAGAGTCAGCGCTCTTATCCACTAGGCCACGGAGGCCCGTGATCAATGGTTTAAGAGGAGATGTCGTTTGAAGAAATTGTTTACGCACGAATGACAGACAAAAAGTGATCCTAATATAAAACACAAGAGGGCCATGATGGCCCTGGATCGCTCACCTGATCCATAGAGTAACAAGTGAGCCCCGGGGAGGGCCATTATTGACCCCAAGGTTATAATGTGCATAATGTTGAAGGAGGTCTAAAAATTAGAAGCTTCATACTAAATATCAACAAAGGCTAGAATTGTCCACTAGATGAGGCTCCATACCAAATATCAAAGACATGTGCCTTGCAGTTTCAGAGAAGAAGATTTTTAAAGATTTCCCTATATAAGTCTATGTAAAACCAAAGGGTCTCAGGACGGGGGCATGTTTGGTCCAAGGGCTATAATTTGAACAATCTTGATAGAGGTCAACTAAATGAAATTTCACACCAAATATCAAAGACCTAGGCCTTGTGGTTTCAGAGAAGAAAATTTTTAAAGATTTTCCCAATATAAGTCTATGTAAAACCAAAGGGCCCCAAGGCTGGGGCATTTTGGGCCTCAAGGCTATAATTTGCACAATCTTTGTAGCGGTCCACTACCTGAAGCTTCATATTAATTATCAAAGACCTAGGCCTTGTGGTATCAGAGAAGAAGATTTTTCAAGATTTTCCCTATATAAGTCTATGTAAAACCAAAGGGCCCCAGAGTGGGGGGGGATTTTTGGCCCCAGGGCTATAATTTGAACAATCTTGGTAGAGGTCCGCAAGATGAAGCTTCATACCAAATATAAAAGACCTGGGCCTTGCAGTTTCAGAGTAGAAGATTTTTAAAGATTTTCCCTACATAAAGTAGAAGTAAAACAAAGATCAGGAATTGATACAATTAACTTACTCCATCCATAAAAGACACCAAAGGGAAAGAAATATAAACATTAAGCGACCAGACCATAATGGAAACCTAAACAAAGGAAGGCCATATGGACAGTTACTTTCCCACAAAATGGCCATATGGCCATCCAAAATTAAAAGACACAAGTGATACACACAGCAAGTAACAAACAACAACATAGATAAATCGCCACGGAAGAGCCGCCCTGGAACGGCCAGCGGAAGACTTCAACTGGGGGGCTTAAATCGATCCCACGCGGCCACAATCCTCGCCCCCACCTCCGTCGCGATTTAGACAAATAATTTGTTCAGTCCGCATGAAGGCCTCCTAACTCATCAGTGCAACATCTCCGTGAACACAGAAATCAAAGAACCACAGAGGTGAGACAACGGTGAGGACTCGACAGCAAGAAACCACTGAAATGCTGGAGCAAAAGAAAACCAACAGTTAGACTCCGATGAGCCCGACCAGAGACAGAGCATCAGGCACCAACCAACATTATCTCTTTAATTTTCAATAAGCCTTTACGTTGGAGCCGTCATAGAATCTAAGCCTATGTAAAACCAAAGGGCCCCGGGGCGGGGGCATTTTTGGCCCCAGCACTAAAATTTGAACAATCTTGGTAGGGGTCCACTAGATGGAGATTCATACCAAATAGCAAAGACCAGGGCCTTGCAGTTTCAGAGAAGAAGATTTTTAAAGATTTTCCCTATGAGCCCATGTAAAAACAAAGGGCCCCGGGGTGGGGGCATTTTTGGCCCCAGCACTATAATTTGAACAATCTTGGTAGGGGTCTACTAGATGAAGCTTCATATAAAATATCAAATACTTGGGCCTTGCGGTTTCAGAGAAGAAGATTTTTACAGATTTTCCCTATGTAAGCCCATGTAAAACCAAAGGGCCCCGGGGCCTGGGCATTTTTGGCCCCAGCACTATAATTTGAACAATCTTGGTAGGGGTCCACTAGATGACGCTTCATACCAAAAATCAAAGACCTGGGCCTTGTGGTGTCAGAGAAGAAGATTTTTGAAGATTTTCCTATATAAGCCCATGTAAAACCAAAGGGCCCCGGGGCGGGGGCATTTTTGGCCCCAGCACTATAATTTGAACAATCTTGGTAGGGGTCCACTAGATGAAGCTTCATACAAAATATCAAAGACCTGGGCCTTGCGGTTTCAGAGAAGAAGATTTTTTTTAGTTTTCGGTGAAAAAATCTACTTTTGGCTCCTGTGACCTATATGTGCAACGGACCGGAACCATTTGAACAACTTTGAAAGGGGACCACCTAAGGATCATTCCTGTGAAGTTTGGTCAAAATATGATCAGTGGTTTAGGAGGAGATGTCGTTTGAAGAAATTGTTTACGCACGGATGACAGACAAAAAGTGATCCTAATATAAAACACAAGAGGGCCATGATGGCCCTGGATCGCTCACCTGATCCATAGAGTAACAAGTGGGACCCGGGGAGGGCCATTATTAACCCCAGGGCTATAATGTGCATAATGTTCAGAGACGTCTAAAAAGGTGAAGCTTCATACCAAATATCAACAAAGGCTATAATTTGAACAATCTTGGCAAAGGTCCACTAGATATGCTACATACCAAATATCAAAGACCTGGGCCTAACGGTTTCAGAGAAGAAGATTTTTATTAAAGATATTCCCTACATAAGCCTATGAAATACCAAATGGCTCTGGGGCGGAGGCGTTTTTGGCCTCAGGGCTATAATTTAAACCATCTTGATAGAGGTCCACTAGAGGAAGCTTCACACCAAATATCAAAGACCATGGCCTTGCTGTTTCAGAAGAAGATTTTTAAGGAATATCTCTATATAAGTCTATGTAAAACCAAAGGGCCCCAGGTCGGGGGCAGTTTTGGCCCTAGCACTATAATTTGAACAATCTTGGTAGGGGTCTACTAGATGAAGCTTCATACCAAATAGCAAAGACCTGGCCCTTGGGGTTTCCGAGAAGAAGATTTTTAAAGATTTTCCCCATATAAGCCCATGTAAAACCATAGGGCCCCGGGGCGGTGGCATTTTTAGCCAAAGCACTATAATTTGAACAATCTTGGTAGGAGTCCACTAGATGAAGCTTCATACCAAATAGCAAAGACCTGGGCCTTGCGGTTTCAGAGAAGAAGATTTTTAAAGATTTTCCCTATATAAGCCCATTTAAAACCAAAGGGCCCCGGAGTGGGGGGGGGGGAGGGGGGGAGGGGGGAGGGGGGGGGGGGGGGAGAAGGACCATGGCCTTGTGGGATGAAGCTTCATACCAAATATCAAAGACATGGGCCTTGGGGTTTCAGAGAAGAAAATTTTTGAAGATTTTCCCTATATAAGCCCATGTAAAACCAAAGGGCCCCTGAGCGGGGGCATATTTGACCCCAGCACTATAATTTGAACAATCTTGGTAGGGGTCCCCTAGATGAAGCTCCATACCAAATATCAAAGACCTGGGCCTTACGGTTTCAGAGAAGAAGATTTTTAAAGCTCTTCACTATATAAGCCCATGTAAAACCAAAGGGCCCTGGAGCGGGGGCATTTTTGGCCCCAGCACTATAATTTGAACAATCTTGGTAGGGGTCCACTAGATGAAGCTTCATACCAAATATCAAAGACCTGGGCCTTGCGGTTTCAGAGAAGAAGATTTTTAAAGATTTTCGCTATATAAGCCCATGTAAAACCAAAGGGCCCCGGAGCGGGGGCATTTTTGGCCCCAGCACTATAATTTGAACAATCTTGGTAGGGGTCCACTAGATGAAGCTTCATACCAAATATCAAAGACCTGGGCCTTACGGTTTCAGAGAAGAAGATTTTTAAAGATTTTCCCTATATAAGCCCATGTAAAACCAAAGGGCCCCAGGGCGGGGGCATTTTTGGCCCCAGCACTATAATTTGAACAATCTTGGTAGGGGTCCACTAGATGAAGCTTCATATCAAATATCAAAGACCTGGGCCTTACGGTTTCAGAGAAGAAGATTTTCCCTATATAAGCCCATGTAAAACCACAGGGCCCCGGAGCGGGGGCATTTTTGGCCCCAGCACTATAATTTGAACAATCTTGGTAGGGGTCCACTAGATGAAGTTTCAGACCAAATATCAAAGATCTGGGCCTTTCAGAGAAGAAGATTTTTAAAGATTTTCCCTATATACGCCCATGTAAATCCAAAGGGCCTTGGAGCGGGGGCATTTTTGGCCCCAGCACTATAATTTGAACAATCTTGGTAGGGGTCCACTAGATGAAGCTTCAGACCAAATATCAAAGACCTGGGCCTTGCGGTTTCAGAGAAGAAGATTTTTTAAGTTTTTGGTGAAAAAAATCTATTTTTGGCCCCAAAAACCTAGATGTGCAACGGACCGGAACCATTTGAACAACTTTGAAAGGGGACCACCTAAGGATCATTCCTGTGAAGTTTGGTCAAAATCTGATCAGTGGTTTAGGAGGAGATGTCGTTTAAAGAAATTGTTTACGGACGCACGGACGGACGGACGCACGACGGACGACGGACGAAAAGTGATCCCAAAAGCTCACCTCGTCACTACGTGACGGTGAGCTAACAAGAGGACCATGATGGCCCTGGATTGCTCACCTGATCCATAGAGTAACAAGTGGGCCCCGCGGAGGGCCATTATTGACCCCAGGGTTATAATGTGCATAATGTTGAGGGAGGTCTAAAAAGATGAAGCGTCATACCAAATATCAACAAAGGCTATAATTTGAACAATCTTGGCAAAGGTCTACTAGATGAAGCTGCACAACAAATATCAAAGACCTGGGCCTTGCAGTTTCAGAGAAGAAGATTTTTTTTAAAGATATTCCTTACATAAGCCTATGTAAAACCAAATGGCCCCGGGCAGGGGCATGTTTGGCCTCAGGGCTATAATTTAAACAATCTTGATAGAGGTCCACTAGATGATCTTCACACCAAATATCAAAGACCTGGGCCTTGTTGTTTCAGAGAAGATTTTCAAAGATTATCTCTATTATAAGTCTATGTAAAACCAAAGGGCCCTGGGGCGGGGGCATTTGTGGCCCCAGGGCTATAATTTTAACAATCTTGGTAGAGGTCCACTAGCTGAAGCTTCACACCAAATGTCAAAGATCTAGGCTTTGTGGTTTCAGAGTAGAAGATTTTTCAAGATTTTTCCTATATAAGTCTATGAAAAACCAAAGGGCCCAGGAGCGGGGGCATTTTGACCCCAGGGCTATAATTTGAGCAATCTTGATAGAGGTCCACAAGATGAAGCTTCATACCAAATATCAAAGACCTGGGCCCTGCAGTTTCCGAGAAGAAGATTTTTAAAGATTTTCCCTATATAAGCCTATGTAAAACCAAAGGGCCCCGGGGCGGGGGCATTTTTGGCCCCAGCACTATAATTTGAACAGTCTTGGTAGGGGTCCACTAGATGAAGCTTCATACCAAATAGCAAAGACCTGGGCCCTGCAGTTTCAGAGAAAAAGTTTTTTTAAAGATTTTCCCAATATAAGCCCATGTAAAACCAAAGGGCCCTGGGGCGGGGGCATTTTTGGCCCCAGCACTATGATTTGAACAATCTTGGTAGGGGTCCTTTAGATGAAGCTTCATACCAAATATCAAAGACCTGGGCCGTGCGGTTTCAGAGAAGAAGATTTTTAAAGGTTTTCCCTATATAAGCCTATGTAAAACCAAAGGGCCCCAGGGCGGGGGCATTTTTGGCCCCAGCACTATAATTTGAACAATCTTGGTAGGGGTCCACTAGATGAAGCTTCATACCAAATAGCAAAGACCTGGGCGTTGCGGTTTCAGAGAAGGAGATTTTTAATGCTTTTCCCTATATTATCCTATGAAAAACCAAAGGGCCCTGGGGCGGGGGAATTTTGGGCCCCAGCACTATAATATGAACAATCTTGGTAGGGGTCCACTAGATGAAGCTTCATACCAAATATCAAAGACCTGGGCCTTGTGGTTTCAGAGAAGAAGATTTTTAAAGTTTTTGGTGAAAAAAAATCTATTTTTGGCTCCTGTGACCTACATGTGCAGCTGACCAAAACCATTTGAACAACTTTGAAAGGGGTCCATCTAAGGATCATTCCTGTGAAGTTTGGTCAAAATCCGATCAGTGGTTTAGGAGGAGATGTCGTTTGAAGAAATTGTTTACGCACGGATGACAGACAAAAAGTGATCCTAATATAAAACACAAGAGGGCCATGATGGCCCTGGATCGCTCACCTGATCGATAGAGTAACAAGTTGGACCCGGGGAGGGCCATTATTAACCCTAGGGCTATAATGTGCATAATGTTCAGAGACGTCTAAAAAGGTGAAGCTTCATACCAAATATCAACAAAGGCTATAATTTGAACAATCTTGGCAAAGGTCCACTAGATATGCTACATACCAAATATCAAAGACCTGGGCCTTGCGGTTTCAGAGAAGAAGATTTTTATTAAAGATATTCCCTACATAAGCCTATATAAAACCAAATGGCTCCAGGGCGGGGGCATTTTTGGCCTCAGGGCTATAATTTAAACCATCTTGATAGAGGTCCACTAGAGGAAGCTTCACACCAAATATCAAAGACCATGGCCTTGCTGTTTCAGAAGAAGATTTTTAAGGAATATCTCTATATAAGTCTATGTAAAACCAAAGGGCCCCAGGTCGGGGGCAGTTTTGGCCCTAGCACTATAATTTGAACAATCTTGGTAGGGGTCCACTAGATGAAACTTCATACCAAATAGCAAAGACCTGGCCCTTGGGGTTTCCGAGAAGATTTTTAAAGATTTTCCCCATATAAGCCCATGTAAAACCATAGGGCCCCGGGGCGGTGGCATTTTTAGCCCAAGCACTATAATTTGAACAATCTTGGTAGGAGTCCACTAGATGAAGCTTCATACCAAATAGCAAAGACCTGGGCCTTGCGGTTTCAGAGAAGAAGATTTTTAAAGATTTTCCCTATATAAGCCCATTTAAAACCAAAGGGCCCCGGAGTGGGGGGTGGAGGGGGGGGGGGGGAAGAAGGACCATGGCCGTGTGGGATGAAGCTTCATACCAAATATCAAAGACATGGGCCTTACGGTTTCAGAGAAGAAAATTTTTAAAGATTTTCCCTATATAAGCCCATGTAAAACCAAAGGGCCTCGGAGCGGGGGCATATTTGACCCCAGCACTATAATTTGAACAATCTTGGTAGGGGTCCACTAGATGAAGCTTCATACCAAATATCAAAGACCTGGGCCTTGCGGTTTCAGAGAAGAAGATTTTTAAAGATTTTCCCTATATAAGCCCATGTAAAACCAAAGGGCCCCGGAGCGGGGGCATTTTTGGCTCCAGCACTATAATTTGAACAATCTTGGTAGGGGTCCACTAGATGAAGCTTCATACCAAATATCAAAGACCTGGGCCTTACGGTTTCAGAGAAGAAGATTTTTAAAGATTTTCCCTATATAAGCCCATGTAAAACCAAAGGGCCCCGGAGCGGGGGCATTTTTGGCCCCAGCACTATAATTTGAACAATCTTGGTAGGGGTCCACCAGATGAAGCTTCATACCAAATATCAAAGACCTGGGCCTTGTGGTTTCAGAGAAGAAGATTTTTTAAGTTTTTGGTGAAAAAAATCTGTTTTTGGCTCCTATGACCTAGATGTGCAACGGACCGGAACCATTTGAACAACTTTGAAAGGGGACCACCTAAGGATCATTCCTGTGAAGTTTGGTCAAAATCCGATCAGTGGTTTAGGAGGAGATGTCGTTTAAAGAATTGTTTACGGACGCACGGACGGACGCACGGACGCACGGACGCACGACGGACAACGGACGAAAAGTGATCCCAAAAGCTCACCTCGTCACTACGTGACGGTGAGCTAACAAGAGGACCATGATGGCCCTGGATCACTCACCTGATCCATAGAGTAACAAGTGGGCCCCGGGGAGGGCCATTATTGACCCCAGGGTTATAATGTGCATAATGTTGAGGGAGGTCTAAAAAGGTGAAGCTTTATACCAAATATCAACAAAAGGCTATAATTTGAACAATCTTGGCAAAGGTCCACTAGATTAAGCTACACAACAAATATCAAAGACCTGGGCCTTGTGATTACAGAGAAGAAGATTTTTTTAAAGATATTCCTTACATAAGCCTATGTAAAACCAAATGGCCCCGGGCCTCAGGGCTATAATGTAAACAATCTTGATAGAGGTCCACTAGATGAAGCTTCACACCAAATATCAAAGACCTGGGCCTTGTTGTTTCAGAGAAGAAGATTTTCAAAGATTATCTCTTTTATAAGTCTATGTAAAACCAAAGGGCCCTGGGGCCGGGGCATTGTGGCCCCAGGGCTATAATTTGAACAATCTTGGTAGAGGTCAACTAGCTGAAGCTTCATACCAAATGTCAAAGACCTAGGCATTGTGGTTTCAGAGTAGAAGATTTTTCAAGATTTTCCCTATATAAGTCTATGAAAAACCAAAGGGCCCAGGAGCGGGGGCAATTTTGGCCTCAGGGCTATAATTTGAACAATCTTGATAGAGGTCCACAAGATGAAACTTCATACCAAATATCAAAGACCTGGGCCTTGCAGTTTCAGAACAGAAGATTTTTAAAGATTTTCCCTATATAAGCCTATGTAAAACCAAAGGGCCCCGGGGCGGGGGCATTTTTGGCCCCAGCACTAAAATTTGAACAGTCTTGGTAGGGTTCCACTAAATAAAGCTTCATACCAAATAGCAAAGACCTGGGCCTTGCAGTTTCATAGAAGAAGATTTTTAAAGGTTTTCCCTATATAAGCCTATGTAAAACCAAAGGGCCCCGGGGCGGGGGCATTTTTGGCCCCAGCACTATAATTTGAACAATCTTGGAAGGGGTCCATAAGATGAAGATTCATACCAAATATCAAAGACCTGGGCCTTGCAGTTTCAGAGAAGAAGATTTTTAAAGATTTTCCGTATATAAGCCCATGTAAAACCAAAGGGCCCCGGGGCGGGGGCATTTTTGGTCCCAGCACTATAATTTGAACAATCTTGGTAGGGGTCCACTAGATGAAGCTTCATACCAAATATCAAAGACCTGGGCCTTGCGGTTTCAGAGAAGAAGATTTTTAAAGATTTTCCCTATATAAGCCTATGTAAAACCAAAGGGCCCCGGAGCGGGGGCATCTTTGGCCCCAGCACTATAATTTGAACAATCTTGGTAGGGGTCCACCAGATAAAGATTCATACCAAATATCAAAGACCTGGGCCTTGCAATTTCAGAGAAGAAGATTTTTAAAGATTTTCCCTATATAAGCCCATGTAAAACCAAAGGGCCCTGGGGCGGGGGCATTTTTGGCCCCAGCACTATAATTTGAACAATCTTGGTAGGGGTCAACTAGATTAAGCTTCATACCAAATATCAAAGACCTGGGCCTTGTGGTTTCAGAGAAGAAGATTTTTTAAGTTTTTAGTGAAAAAAATCTATTTTTGGCTCCTGTGACCTATATGTGCAACGGACCAGAACCATTTGAACAACTTTGAAAGGGGACCACCTAAGGATCATTCCTGTGAAGTTTGGTCAAAATCCGCTCAGTGGTTTAGGAGGAGATGTCGTTTGAAGAAAAAGTTTACGGACGGACGGACGGACGCACGCACGGACGCACGCACGGACGACGGACAAAATGTGATCCCAAAAGCTCACCTCGTCACTACGTGACGGTGAGCTAACAAGAAGGCCCAGAGGGCCCTGGTTCGCTCACCTGATCCAATCTATAACAAGTGGGCCCCGGGCAGGGTCAATTTTGGCCCCAGGGCTATAATTTGAACAATCTTGGTAGAGGTCCACAAGATGAAGCTTCATATCAAATATGAAAGACCTGGGCTTTCTGGTTTCAGAGAAGAAGATTTTAAAGGTTTACCCTGCAAATAGAAGTCTATGTAAAACAAGATTTTCCCTATATATGTCTATGTAAAACAAAAGGGCCCTGTAGCGGGGGCATTTTTGGCTCCAGGGCTATAATTTGAACAATCTTGGTAGAGGTCCACTAGCTGAAGCTTCATAACAAATATCAAAGACCTAAGCCTTGTGTTTCAGAGAAGATGATTGTTAAAGATTTTCCCTATATAAGTCTACGTAAAACCAAAGGGCCACATGGCAGGGAGCATTTTTGGTCTCAGGGCTATAATTTGAACAATCTTTATAGAGGTCAACTAGCTGAAGCTTCATAACAAATATCGAAGATCTAAGCCTTGTAGTTTCAGAGAAGAAGATTTTTCAAGATTATCCCTATATAAGTCTATGTAAAACCAAAGGGCCCCGGAGCGGGGGCATTTTTGGCCCCAGGGCTATAATTTGAACAATCTTGGTAGAGGTCAACAAGATGAAGCTTCATACCAAATATCAAAGACCTGGGCCTTGAGGTTTCAGAGAAGAAGATTTTTAAAGATTGTCCCTATATAAGCCTATGTAAACCAAAAGGACCCCGGTGCGGGGGCATTTTTGGCCCCAGCACTATAATTTGAACAATCTTGGTAGGGGTCCACCAGATGAAGCTTCATACCAAATATCAAAGACCTGGGCCTTGCGGTTTCAGAGAAGAAGATTTTTCAAGATTTTCCCTATATAAGCCCATGTAAAACCAAAGGGCCCCCGTGCGGGGGCATTTTTAGCTCCAGCACTATAATTTGAACAATCTTGGTAGGGGTCCACTAGATGAAGCTTCATACCAAATATCTAAGACCTGGGCCTTGCGGTTTCAGAGAAGAAGATTTTTAAAGATTTTCCCTATATAAGCCCATGTAAAACCAAAGGGCCCCAGGGCGGGGGCATTTTTGGCCCCAGCACTATAATTTGAACAATCTTGGTAGGGGTTCACTAGATGAAGCTTCATACCAAATATCAAAGACCTGGGCCTTGCGGTTTCAGAGAAGAAGATTTTTTAAGTTTTCGGCGAAAAAAATCTATTTTTGGCTACTGTGACCTATATGTGCAACGGACCAGAACCATTTGAACAACTTTGAAAGGGGGCCACCTAAGGATCATTCCTGTGAAGTTTGGTCAAAATCCGATCAGTGGTTTAGGAGGAGATGTCGTTTGAAGAAAAGTTTACTGACGCACGCACGGACGGACGGATGGACGCACGACGGACAAAAAGTGATCCCAAAAGCTCCCCTTGTCACTACGTGATAGGTGAGCTAAAAAGGCCCCTTTTTTGACCTTTGACCTCTAAGTATGACCTTGACCTTTGAGGTACCGACCTGCCTCATGCGCACCACACATCGTCTTATGGTTGTTAATATTTCTGCCGAGTAATTTTAAAATCCATTAAAAAACTAGAGCTGTCAGAGGATCTGACTATAGCCCCGCTTCAGCGCTGTCAGAGAAGAAAGTTATTTAAGCTGCAGAGAAAACAGTTATGAACAAGAAATAACTGTTGAAAATTTTACATTATCTGGAAAAACTCTAAGAGTTGTGAGCCCTTGTCCCTCATTTCAATGAGCATGATACATTACCAGAATGTCCATGTTTATACTAAATTTCATCTTCCATTTTTCAATGTTCAAAGGGTAATAACTCCTAAAGTAGGCAAATCAGAGTCAGGGTTCCTGCGCTCTGCACATTGTCTCATGGTGCTTTACACTTGTGTGAAGTGTCATGAAAATATCTCAAATGGTTTGTGAGTTATGGAGCCGACACAGTCAAAATTGCCTTTTTAAATGTTCAAAGGGCAATAACTCCTAAAGTAGGCAAACCAGAGTTATGGTTCCTGCACTCTGCACATCATCTCAAGGTGCTTTTCATTTATTTGAAGTTTCATGAAAATATCAGAAACGGTTATGGAGCGGACATAGTTAAAATTGCCATTTTTTAATATTCAAAAGCCTATAACTGAAAAAGTAGACAATCCAGAGTTTGGGTTCCTGCGCTCTGCACACGTAATATGGTGCTTTACATTTGTGTGAAGTTTCATAAAATTATCTCAAACGGTTTTTGAGTTATCGAGCAAAGACGGCTAAAATTGATATTTTTCAATATTCAAAGGGAAATAACTCAAAAATTAGGCAATCCAGAGTTATGGTTCCTGCACTCTGCACACCATCTCATGGTGTTTAATGTTTGTGTGAAGTTTCATGAAAATATGTGAATGGGTTTTAAAGTTATGGAGCGGACACGAAAATTGTTAACAGACACAGACAGACACACAGACAGACACACAGAAAATACGAAAACCAGAGTTATGGTTCTTGCGCTCTGCACATTGTCTCATAGTGCTTAACATTTGTGTGAAGTTTCATGAAATTATCTCATTTGGTTTTCGAGTTATGAAGCGGACACTGTTAAAATTGCCATTTTTCAATGTTCAAAGGGCAATAACTCCAAAAATAAGCAATGCAGAGTTATGGTTCCTGCGCTCTGCACATCGTCTCATAGTGCTTAACATTTGTGTGAAGTTTCCTAAAAATATCTCAAACAGTTTTCGAGTTATGAAGCAGACACAATTAAAATTGCCATTTTTCAATGTTCAAAGGGCAATAACTCCAAAAGTAGGCAATCCACAGTTATAATTCCTTCGCTCTGCACATTGTCTTATGGTGTTTAACATTTGTGTGAAGTTTCATGAAAATATGTTAAGCAGATACAAAGTTATGGAGCCAACACAAATTAACGGAATCACGGAATTACGGAAAATGTTCAAAGGGCAATAACTCCAAAAGTAGGCAATCCACAGTTATAATTCCTTCGCTCTGCACATTGTCTTATGGTGTTTAACATTTGTGTGAAGTTTCATGAAAATATGTTAAGCAGATACAAAGTTATGGAGCCAACACAAATTAACGGAATCACGGAATTACGGAATGACAGAAGGACATGGCAAATCCAATATAGCCCCACTTTTTCAAAGCAGGGCTATAATAAGAAAGTTATTGACGGGACACGATTTGCCCATACATATATACATACCAACAAACTTCCAAGGGAGATAATTCAAAAAGTATAAATGCGAGAGTTATGGTTCTTGCGCACTGCACGTCGTCTAATGCTGATTAATATTTATACGAAGTTTCGTGAAGATAGCTCTAACGGTTTTCAAGTTACAGAGCGGACACGAATGTGTGCCAGACGGACAGATGGACAGACAGACGGACAGACAGACGCCCGGGGGAAAAAAAACAATATGTCTCTCCGAAAAAAAAAATTTCGGGGGATACATAATGACATCTCAAACCCTGTCGCCCAATGAAACCAATAGGGTTTATTAGCATGGACCGTCCACCTCGCACCGCGGGTCCTGGACAGGCTTAGATCCTCTAAGCGGTTTACCAGTACTAGTGTGCCGGCCGGATTCAGCTCTGCGTGGAAGCATCATGCAGCCCATATATTTCTTCAAGCCCCTATGGGCGGGGGCCGCTACTTATAGTGGTAGTTTCTTATATATCATCTTATATCATTAATAGATTAAATAAAATATAAAATGACATTTTGTGTATCAGAACAGTTGTGTAGAGGTTTGAGACATACAGTTTCATTAGTTCTGGCTCTCTTCTCATTATCTCTGAGCCATTGAAGGTAAGATTCTCTGGCCACCTGTTCCTCTATAGTCTCCTGAGTCACCTCCCAGTCCGTCTCACGTAACTTATCTTCTAACATAGCCTGCAATATAATCACTTGTATATAACTATAGTCTCCCCGGTCAACTCCCAGTCCGTCTATCTTCTAACATAGCCAGCAATATAATCACTTGTATATAACTATAGTCTCCCCTGTCACCTCCCAGTCCGTTTAACGTAACTTATCTTCTAACATAGCCTGCAATATAATCACTTGTATATAACTATAATCTCCTGGGTAGCCTCCCAGTCTGTCTCACCTAACTTATCTTCTAACATAGCCTGCAATATAATCACTTGTATATAACTATAGTCTCCTTGGTCAACTCCCAGTCTGTCTCACGTAACTTATCTTCTAATGTAGCCTGCAATATAATCAATTGTATATGACTATAATCTCCTGAGTCACCTCCCAGTCTGTCTCACGTAACTTATCTTCTAACATAGCCTGCAATATAATCACTTGTATATAACTATAGTCTCCTTGGTCAAATCCCAGTCTGTCTCACGTAACTTATCTTCTAATGTAGCCTGCAATATAATCACTTGTATATGACTATAGTCTCCCGGGTCACCTCCAAGTCTGTCTCACCTAACTTATCTTCTAACATAGCCTGCAATATAATCACTTGTATATAACTATAGTCTCCATGGTCACCTCCCAGTCTGTCTCACCTAACTTATCTTCTAACATAGCCTGCAATATAATCACTTGTATATAACTATAGTCTCCATGGTCACCTCCCAGTCTGTCTCACGTAACTTATCTTCTAACATAGCCAGCAATATAATCACTTGTATATGACTATAGTCTCCCGGGTCACCTCCAAGTCTGTCTCACCTAACTTATCTTCTAACATAGCCTGCAATATAATCATTTGTATATGACTATAGTCTTCTGGGTCACCTCCCAGTCTGTCTCACGTAACTTATCTTCTAACATAGCCAGCAATATAATCACTTGTATATAACTATAATCTCCTTGGTAGCCTCCCAGTCTGTCTCACGTAACTTATCTTCTAACATAGCCTGCAATATAATCACTTGTATATAACTATAGTCTCCTTGGTAGCCTCCCAGTCTGTCTCACGTAACTTATCTTCTAACATAGCCAGCAATATAATCACTTGTATATAACTATAATCTCCTTGGTAGCCTCCCAGTCTGTCTCACGTAACTTATCTTCTAACATAGCCTGCAATATAATCACTTGTATATGACTATAATCTCCTGGGTAGCCTCCCAGTCTGTCTCACGTACTTATCTTCTAACATAGCCAGCAATATAATCACTTGTATATGACTATAGTCTCCCGGGTCACCTCCCAGTCTGTCTCACCTAACTTATCTTCTAACATAGCCTGCAATATAATCACTTGTATATAACTATAGTCTCCATGGTCACCTCCCAGTCTGTCTCACCTAACTTATCTTCTAACATAGCCTGCAATATAATCACTTGTATATAACTATAGTCTCCATGGTCAAATCCCAGTCTGTCTCACATAACTTATCTTCTAATGTAGCCTGCAATATAATCACTTGTATATGACTATAGTCTCCCGGGTCACCTCCAAGTCTGTCTCACCTAACTTATCTTCTAACATAGCCTGCAATATAATCATTTGTATATGACTATAGTCTTCTGGGTCACCTCCCAGTCTGTCTCACGTAACTTATCTTCTAACATAGCCAGCAATATAATCACTTGTATATAACTATAATCTCCTTGGTAGCCTCCCAGTCTGTCTCACGTAACTTATCTTCTAACATAGCCTGCAATATAATCACTTGTATATAACTATAATCTCCTGGGTAGCCTCCCAGTCTGTCTCACCTAACTTATCTTCTAACATAGCCTGCAATATAATCACTTGTATATAACTATAATCTCCTTGGTAGCCTCCCAGTCTGTCTCACGTAACTTATCTTCTAACATAGCCTGCAATATAATCACTTGTATATAACTATAGTCTCCTTGGTAGCCTCCCAGTCTGTCTCACGTAACTTATCTTCTAACATAGCCAGCAATATAATCACTTGTATATAACTATAATCTCCTTGGTAGCCTCCCAGTCTGTCTCACGTAACTTATCTTCTAACATAGCCTGCAATATAATCACTTGTATATAACTATAATCTCCTGGGTAGCCTCCCAGTCTGTCTCACCTAACTTATCTTCTAACATAGCCTGCAATATAATCACTTGTATATAACTATAATCTCTGGTCACCTCCCAGTCTGTCTCACCTAACTTATTTTCTAACATAGCCTGCAATATAATCACTTGTATATGACTATAGTCTCCTGGGTCACCTCCCAGTCTGTCTCACCTAACTCATCTTCTAACATAGCCTGCAATATAATCACTTGTATATAACTATAATCTCTGGTCACCTCCCAGTCTGTCTCACCTAACTTATTTTCTAACATAGCCTGCAATATAATCACTTGTATATGACTATAGTCACCTGGGACACCTCCCAGTTTGTCTCAAGTAACTTAACTATAGTCTCCTGGTCACCTCCCAGTCTATCTCACGTAGCTTATCTCAGATCCTATTTACCATGTCATATGTGTGTTTGTAATTTGATATTTGCTTCAAATAAAATATTATCTACACCAAGTGATATTTTCACAGTATGAAAAATTACATGATCATGTTATTCTCTATTAAAGTAGCAGCCAGGACTGTTTTAATAAAAAGAAATATTTTTGTTTTTATATATTTCTTTTTTTTTTCCAATAAATACAAATACTTCATCGAATGTGATGGAGGAACACATTTCATTGACTGTGTTGAAAACACCAGAAATTTTCACGAGTGCAAAGCACTGCTAAACTAGAGCTGTCAGTGAAACTGACTAGGGCCCCAGCAGCGCTATCAGAGGAGTAGGAAAATTTGTGGATGGACAGATGGACAGACAGACAGACAGACAGATGGACGGACAGAGTGATTACTATAGGGCACCCACACTGTCAGTGCGGGGCCCTAATTACAGTACATCACCAAAGTCATTTATAAAATAAAAAGAAAATTTACTTTTTTATGATAAATACCAAACAATATTTCATCTCATGTGTTGAAAACATTTGAATTTTCACTCGTGAACAAGTGAAAATTCAAATGTTTTTCAACACATGTGATGAAATACTCACGAGTGAAAATTCAAATATTTTTCAACACACGTGATGAAATATGTTTGGTATTCATCTCAAGAAAGTAAATATCCTCTACATATCTCTTAATTTTTTTTTTTTTTTTTGGTTTGGGTTTTACGGCCCTTTCAAGATTATTTCACTCATATCGAGCCGATCGTTAATCATAGGTGGGCGAAAACCGGAGTACCCGGAGAAAAACCACCTGACCTTCCGTTGCAGAACTTGGCGTCTCACACGTGACCCGAGCGAGGCTCGAACCCACAGCGGTGAGAGACCTAATGACTAAGAGTCAGCGCTCTTATCCATTAGGCCACGGAGGCCCGTTCTAATATATCTCTTAATAGGGCTGCAACAAGTATGGGGGGTTCTTGGAGCATGTGTGTTCAGTTAACACACTAATGAGACAGGCCTCCGTGGTGTAGTGGATAAGAGCACTGACTCTTAATCACTAGGTCTCTCACCGCTGTAGTTCAAATATGTTCTATGAAAGGGTTATCCTTTGGTAGCAAGAAATACACCACAGAAATGGAAAATATAAAGTGTACATGTTTACTGGGCCAGACTAGCTTGTTTCGGCCAATTAGGCCTCATCAGTGACCCTCAAATATTTTCAAAATTCCACAATGGAATCAATGGCCGCAGGGAGACTTTTTTCAAGCCTGGCTCGGGTCACACGCGAGACGCCAAAATCTGCAATGCAAGGTCAGGTGGTTTTTCTCCGTTTTTTGCCCACCTCTGATTAACAATCAGCTCAATATGAGTGAATTAATCTTGAAAGGGCCATAAAGCAAAAACAACAAACCACCAAACCCAACACTCTAATGAGCATGTACACAATTTCATAGTGTAGTTTGTATTTTCTTGTCCTTTGGGATCATTGATTCCATTATGGAATTTTGAAAATATTTGAGGGTCACTGATGCGGCCTAACTGGCCGAAACTAGCTAGTCTGGCCCAGAAAAAATGTACACTTCATATTTTCAATGGTGTTTTCATTGCTTCCAAAGGATAACCCTTTTATAGAGCATACAACCTTCCTTGACTTCATGCGGAGATGCCCAGACTGATCCGAGTCTTTGCTGGGCACAAACACGAGGAAACCCTTTTTCATTTGATGAGATCTGATTATCCTTATCTTATTTTGCTTTTACATGCCTTTCTCGCTCTCCTGAGTTTTTCCCCACTTGCGTAAAGCCGATCATTAATCAGAGGGGGGATGTAAACTGGGGTATCTAGAGATAACCCACTGAACTTGACATTTCACATGACCTGACGGACCTCTTAACCCTTATCTTGCTGAATATTCATTTAAGCCACACCCATTTCTGTCTATCAACCAATCAAATTACTTGATGTAATTTATTGCTACAAATTCATAAACTGAATGCCAAACAGTGTAGATCCTGATCAGGTGGCTTCTTCAGAAGCCACCTGATCTGGATCTACACTGTTTGCAAATATAGGGGTTGTCGTGAACAGCAAGATAAGGGTTAATCGAGCTATGCGCAATAGGAGTTTGTGTTTGTAAGCATTTTGTTCTAGTTGTTCAAATCTAACAAAGCTGTTAGTTTATGTACCAATGAATTTTTGTTTCATAAGGCAAATACAATATTTTTGCTGAAAAGATGTTTGTTTGTTTGATTTTGAGGTTTAACGTCCCCGTCAACACTGTAAAGGTCCTTTTGGATATGTTGCTTCTAATTTTGTGGGACTTTTACCCGACATTGAGATGGAATTAAATCATAAGCCCTGCCGCCCAATGAAACCAATAGGGTTTATAAGCATGGACGGGCCGACTCGCACCGCTTTGCCTTGGCAGGCTTAGATCCTCTAAGCGGTTTACCAGTACTTGTGTGCTGGTCGGTTTCAGCTCTGCGTGGAAGCATCATGCAGCCCATATATTTCTTCAAGCCCCCATGGGCGGGGGGTGGCTGAAAAAATGTGTTGTTTTTTTTCAAATGCAAAAGCTACTCATATTTTTCTGGCAAAATTACATGCGATTGCTAGAACAGTAAATTAACTGTTACCAGCTTGACCACTATCAAGCTCATTAAACTAATGATGTGTTGAGATATTGAGTCTTGGTGTCTATACTGAAAATACTGAAAAAGTCAGTGCTACATGATGGAGCCGTGTCTAAGTCCTACCTTTTCTAAGTGTAAATCTTCTGATTGTCTTGTAGCATCTCGGACCAAATGTTTTTCCGCAAGCTGAAAACAATACAAAACTTGTTTTAACCCTTCCAGTGTTTATCATGATTGGCAGATAGCTTTTTTAAGTATTCTTACCATTTTTCAGAGAAAATAAGGCCTTACATTGAATGTGAACCTATTAACCCTTGTCCTGCTGAATATTTATATATGCCACACCCACTACCGATTATCAACCAATCAGATTACTTGATGCAACTTATTGCAACAAATTTACAACCTGAATGACAAACAATGTAGATCCTGATCAGATGGCTTCGTCAGAAGCCATCTGATCTGGATCTACATTGTTTCAAAGATAAGGCATATCCAAATTAGCAGGACAAGGGTTAAGCTTATTTTTTTCTGGAAAATAAGAAAAGGAAATAAGATTGTCATCTGCCCTTGCACTTTTAGCAGCACTTCAAGTGTTAACTTTGGAACTACACAGAAACTTATTTCTTCCCCCCCCCCCCCCCCCCCAAGCCTGCAAAGGCAAAGTGGTGTGAGTCGGCACGCCCATGCATATAAACCCTATTGGTTCCATTGGGCGGCAGGGATTCAGATGTCATTGCATTTCAATGCCGGGTAAAAGTCCCACAAAATTGGAAGCAATGTCTCCAAAATGACCTAAATAGTGTTGACAGGGATGTAAAATCTCAAATCAAACAAAACAAGAAACGTATTTCCATGCTGGAAACAACTGACAAGACTTTAATTGTGTCTAATAGAAGTTACCACGCCCTTTTACTTTCCATATGAAAATAGGAACCCGAATCTGGAAGCCAGTCAGGATTGTTGATAGTGATATGTCCAAAGATATTCATTCACCACTTATAAGGTCTAAGCCTGCCAAGGAAAATTCCTGCAAGCCGGACAATCTCTTAAACCCAAGAGATTTCTTAAGGCGGTAGGGCTTGAGATGTCATTTCATCTCAATGCCAGGTGAAAGTCCCATAAACTGGAAGCAACATCTCCAAAATTACCTAAACAGTGTTGATGGGGGACATAAAACCTTAACACAAACAAATTAAATGAGTGCCTTCAAGCTTTTGAAAGTTAACTTAACAATTTAGTTTGTGTTGAGGTTTAAAACTTTCAAAAATTTCACAATCTTATAGAAAGTTTACTTGTCAATTTTTTTTTTTTGTGTTGACAAGCTTAGACATTCTAAGCAGTTTACCACTACTCATGACCTGTCAGTTTCAGCTCTGCTCAGAAGCATCATGCAGCCTAATTTGTTTCTCCAAGCCATGATGAACAAGGGCCTTTTACTTATTGAAGCGTCTACAAACTTTTATACTTGTGTTCCTTCTTCCAACAGCTAATTATACACAAGGAAAACATTAACCCCTATCTTGCTGTTCACGAAAACCCCTATCTTTGCAAACAGTGTAGATCCAGATCAGATGGCTTCTGAAGAAGCCATCTGATCAGGATCTACACTGTTTGGCATTCAGTTTATGAATCTGTAGCAATATTATTATATCAAGTAATTTGATTGGTTGATAGACAGAAATGGGTGTGGCTTAAATGAATATTCAGCAAGATAAGGGTTAACTCTAGTTTGATCTCAAACATGTGTCTTTGTCAGTCAAACAGAAGACAGTACACATATGTGACAAAAGCTGCCTGGTTGTTTACGATATTTCTTTAATCTTGAGGCTAACCCTTAAGATGTCAATCACAAAAATTGTCATCTGCTTTGTTCTCTGCTGGTTACTTCAAAAGTCATTGTTGCAAACAGTGTGAAGCCAGTTCAGACTGCTCCTCACTGATCAGGGACCACACTATTTGCCTGTATAGTTTTTAAAAGTTTGCAAGAAGGTTCAGACACAAACAGGCAAATTTTCTGATGCAGGTTTTCTTGGTTAAGTTTATAATTTATTTCAGTTTGATTGCAATGAAAGCTTCAAGCTTATTTGAATTGCTCTCGAACACTCATTCTGAATATTATCATACACACAAGAGAGGCAGTGACTTTTACACCACTGCTACCCATTTACACTTGAGTGGAGTGGGGCAGTGGCATAACGTATCTTGCCAAAGGACACACTTCACCTCCGATAGCCGGATTCAAACCCACAACCCCTTGATTATACGCCGAATGGGCTAACCATTGAGCTATCGAGACTGCCGGTTTTTCTTGGCATCTTGAGGGTGAGAACTGTTATAATATCAACGTTTCTCAGTCCCAAATGTTTCAATGAGCATTTAAGCATTACAGCATGTGACATGCACAGTAAACCTCTTTAGAACACTGATCACTATTAAATAGATTTGGATATAACATTGTTAAAATATGGATTCCAAAATGAACAGTTAATATAGAAAAATCACAATTAATAGTTTTTTTTTTCTATATAATCTTTACCTTTCAGTTTGGATATAAAATAGCTGCTTAACCCTTCTCTTGCTGAATATTCAGTTTAGCCACACCCATTTCTGACTTTGAACCAATCAGATTACTTGATGTAATTTATTCCTACAAATTCATAAATTGAATGTCAAACAGTGTAGATCCTGATCAGATGGCTTCTTCAGAAGCCATCTGATCTGGATCTACACTGTTTCCAAAGATTGGGGTTGTCGTGAACAGCATGATAAGAGTTAAGTACAACAGTTTCTGCTTTAGACCCTGACACAGTGTTATGAAGAAGTTGTGGTGGTAGACTAACGAATACTAACCCCAGGCTGGAAGCTGGCAATTGGCAAGCCTAGACCCACACCAATGGTTGCCTTGTATGGGTCAATGACTGAATTGTAGTGAACATTTCTGTGATAGCTAATTCGTATTGGTTCATTATCAGTCTTGTAAGAGCTGTGGAAGGTGTTGATTGGATCTGAAAAACAAACAAACTAGAAAAAGTGTCCACAGGACACGGATGCCCCCGCCAAATGCCATTCATAAATCAGGCTCTACCTGTTACAAAAACTTTAACCTGAGGTTACAGGATCACGTACATACGTACGTACGTACACACACACGTACAGACGGACGTACACATGTACGCACGTACGGAAAACCGAAAAACTATATGCCCCCGGCATCATATGATGCGGGGGCATAAAAATTTAACTCCTAATATGCTAAATGTACATTTACAGATCAATTATTAATATTGTGAAGTCAACTGATGCACATGAAGTAAATGGCTACACCTGAACTGTTTTCAAGCAGTTTTTTTTTTTTTTTTTTTTTTTTGGTTTTTGCCCACTCTTTTTTATTTTGACTCCCAATTTGTGCCAGATTTCTCTGTTCTGCATTTCAGCAAAACTGACTAACAATAGCACAAACCCTGCAGCAATTTTCACAAGGGAGACAACTTTTCTGATTTTCTGTTTACTTTCTTATAAGCTGAGCCTTTCGAGAAAAGAAATCAACTCTTGGAAAGAAAAGAATTTGTTCCAAGGGAGAAAATTATTTTCTTTTCAGGAGTTGGACTTTTTTATAAGGAAGACAAGACAAGAGCTTTTCCCTTGAAATTGTATCCATTTTCCTTAAAGTTCATGTAACTTTGCCAGACAGCCATTGTTAATCATATGTGAGCTAATGCAAGACAAAACGGACATGTAAGATCACCAAAGACAAACAGGGGCCAGTTGTTCAAAGCATCGTTAGCTTAACGAGCTCGTTAGTGGTCATATTGTTAACTCTTCTAGCAAGTACAATATCGTAAATTTTGGTATTTTTGCTGAAAAAATGTGAGCAGCTTTTGCATCTGCAAAAGCTGCTCACATTTTTTCAGCAAAAATTTCAGCATATTTGCCATATTCAATGATCAAAGTTTTAACGATACGTTAACTAACGATGTCGTTAGTTTTGAACAACTGGCCCCAGATGTTCAAAACTTACGATGTCAATAGTTAATATATTGTTCAACCATATTGTCCTCATGATAGACAAACCTGGAGATCTGGTGTAAGATCTGTCATGCGTGCAGCAAGCCAGCTACCTGGAAAGGGGCCCACTTATGTGGATGTTGCCCCTGTACCTGCACGTTCATCAAAAATCCGTTGATAATGATGATTCAAAACTTTGATCGTTCAGTATGGAAAATAAATATGGAAGCTGCTCACATTTTTTAGCAAAAATACCAGAGTATCGCAAAATGTACTTGCTAGAACATTTTGACTGCTAACGAGCTTGTTAAGTTAACAATGCTTTGAACAACTGAGCCTAGGCCTTCACATCCACCCAATATGGCAAGAGTTGGTGTCCATCTCTCTATGTATAGCCCAGACTACAGAAGATTTGTGTGATCGACAAAGACTTTGGTCAGACTGCACAGAACTGCAGGCTGATCCGAGTCTTTGCTGATGTTTTATTAAAGGTTTTCAAACTTAAGACAGAAAAGCCCAGTTTGTTACTCATTATAATGTATCCTGCCACAGCTCAAGATAACGGCAATAAATAGATAACAACTAGTTTAGGGTAAATAGTAAGAATACAATATATTGGAAAATGGCTTCACAATCTGCTGTGTTGTCTTGTTTTTTAATTTTTCCTCAGCTTGTTTAAAAAAATTAAATAATACATGAGCACTCATATAAGATCCTCTATATAACAAGAGGTAAATATGCCATCATCAAGCTACAGATAGGAGGGGCAACAAAGAATTTCTCCTATGTTTTGTCTTAAACATAATTTAATGTGGTACTCAGCCTTGCCATTTGTCTACCCCGCAAGCACAGCCTTCTACTTTTGGTTCTTTTTGGACTACTGGCAGTGCTATGGAACCTTGAGAGGAATGGATATACTTTCAGGGGAAATAACTCTTTCCAAACATTTTTGTCGCTCTTAACAGGAAGGCGTCTCCTCTTCTGAAATGCCTAATTACACACTCCTTTTGAGTACTGGTAAACTCACATGAGTGAATCCAGGCAATGAGTCAGTTCAAACAAGTACCCAGATCATGTTTTTTATAGACAAGAAAAATAATCGCAAAATTATTCCCCTTCCTTATCATAACTTAAATATGAAGTTTCTTTAGCCTTGAAATTTACACTAACTGATTTTAAACTTTAACTGTAACTTGTGTAGATATGGTTATTCACCTTATTTGCATTATCTGCTGGTTCCTAGTCTGAAGGATATCAGTGTTGGAAAAACAGGTAACCGGATCCCCCTGACCTTTTAAGGTCAGGGGGTCTGGTTACCTGTTCTTCCAATATTGACAATGTGCAAGCTCGGAGCCAGCAAATAATGCAAATATGGTGAATACAGCCATTCAAAATTTACAGATACATGTATGCAGTTTGGCTAAACCCAGGTGGCAAACAGTAAACCATCAACAGGCAATATTATATAGCTCCTGATAAAGACGAGTGGTAAGGATAATTAAGAGGTAGTTTTCTTTATTTCTTGTTAAAAACATGTGGGTACTGTTTTTCAGCCGAAAAACCCCTAGAATCAGACCCATGACAACTGTTTTTTGAGACAAGTACTGTAATGATCCTAACTATTTGGACAGCTAGGCCTGAGCTTACAGTGCAGACCTAGATCAAACAGTTCCAGAAGGAGCAATATGATCAGTGTCTACACTATTTGCATCTTTTGGACTCCTTGCTGGATCATGAAACAAATTTGTTGACATTTTAGGAGAAATTCAGCAAGTCCTCAAGGCGTCAGAATTTTTAGGATCTTTACGTTAACTTATCCACTACATATGGTGGGCTTCTTGCCTCACTCAACCATATCATAGTAGATACTAGACTCTACTTCAATACAAACCTAGACTATATTGGTAGACTTCTATTGGCCTATTGTATATCTCGCACATGGCTTGCATTTCTAAATGGTTACCATGGCAATTGTCCAATCTCTTACGATTTAAATATGTTGTAAAATCTTCAGTCACATAGTGGGAATAATGGTCAGAATTCTTTGCCTGCAATAAAAAAAGAAACAACATATCTTGATAAAACTGGACATAAACACAAAAGCCTGGGCCCAAATGTGCAAAACTTTGTTAGCTTATGGGGAATGGGAACACCTGGCAGTTTTTCTGCCAGTTTTCAAAGGAAGACAACTTTTGGGAATTCCTGTTTGCTTTTCTATAAGCCCTGCCCCACAGAAAAAGGGGTCTACTCTTAAAGTAAATAATTTGCTCCTCAGGAGCAAATTATTTACTTTTAAAGAGTTGACCCCTATACTGGCCCTATTGCCATGGGAGACAAAAATACTTTTGCAGGAGTTACCTCCCCTGAAGGTGTATACATTCTTTTTAACAAGCCCAGCTAAATGTAATTTTAAAAGGCTAACCAGTGTTTCTTACTCAGTATAGGGTATTGCACGACCCGCAGAAAAAGCAACCGACTGAAGTCGGTTTTTTCTAAGAGTGCCCTAAAATCACCGTGTCATTCTGTCAGTCTGTCATTCTGTCAGTCTGTCATTCTGTCTGTCCGTCCTTAACCCGTTTGTGAAAATTGGTGATAGTGACTTAACCGCTTGGAATATTTAAACAATTGTTGGCATACTGATAGATATCAATGAGATATAACCAATGAACTTACGAAATATTACATTCCATTTAGTATAGCCTCGCCGAGGCGAAAAATGTGAAAATTTTCGAACATTTTTGAACTGCTTCTCCTGGGAAACCGTTGGGCCGATTGAAGTCAAATTTGATATGGAGCCTCTATGGGATGGGGGAAACCAAAATTTGCTCATGGGGTCAAGGTCACATGACCAAAATGGCCGCCAAGCCATATATGGTTTGTCTGTCTGTCCGTCCGTAACCTGTAAGTGAAAATTGGTGATAGTGACTCAACCGCTTGGAATATTTAAACAATTTTTGGCATACTGATATATATCAATGAGATCTAACCAATGAACTTGCGAAATATTACATTCCATTTAGTATAGCCTCGCCGAGGCGAAAAATGTGAAAATTTTCGAACTGCTTCTCCTCGGAAACCGTTGGGCCGATTGAAGTTAAATTTCATATGGAGCCTCTATGGGATAGGGAAACCAAAATTTGCTCATGGGGTCCAGGTCACATGACCAAAATGGCCGCCAAGCCATATATGGTAAAAACCCTTCAAAAATAGTCTTCTCCAGAACCACTGGGCAGATTTCTACGAAACTTGATAAATAGCATCTGGGATGTAGGCCTATCATAAATTGCTAAAATGGTGACCCTGGGTTGACCTTGACCTTCTTTGGGTCCGTCCGTAACCCGTTTGTGAAAATTGGTGATAGTGACTTAACCGCTTGGAATATTTAAACAATTTTTGGCATACTGATAGATATCAATGAGATCTAACCAATGAACTTACGAAATATTACATTCCATTTAGTATAGCCTCGCCGAGGCGAAAAATGTGAAAATTTTCGAACATTTTTGAACTGCTTCTCCTCGGAAACCGTTGGGCCGATTGAAGTCAAATTTCATATGGAGCCTCTATGGGATGGGGGAAACCAAAATTTGCTCATGGGGTCAAGGTCACATGACCAAAATGGCCGCCAAGCCATATATGGTTTGTCTGTCTGTCCGTCCGTAACCCGTTTGTGAAAATTGGTGATAGTGACTTAACCGCTTGGAATATTTAAACAATATTTGGCATACTGATAGATATCAATGAGATCTATCCAATGAACTTGAGAAATATTACATTCCATTTAGTTTAGCTTCGCCGAGGCGAAAAATGTGAAAATTTTCGAACTGCTTCTCCTCGGAAACCGTTGGGCCGATTGAAATCAAATTTCATATGGAGCCTCTATGGGATGGGGGAAACCAAAAATTGCTCATGGGGTCCAGGACACATGACCAAAATGGCCGCCAAGCCATATATGGTCTGTCTATCTGTCCGTCCGTAACCCGTTTGTGAAAATTGGTGATAGTGACTTAACCGCTTGGAATATTTAAACAATTTTTGGCATACTGATAGATATCAATGAGATCTTATCAATGAACTTGCGAAATATTACATTCCATTTAGTACAGCCTCGCCGAGACGAAAAATGTGAAAATTTTCGAACTGCTTCTCCTCGGAAATCGTTGGGCCGATTGAAGTCAAATTTCATATGGAGCCTCTACGGGATGGGGGAAACCAAAATTTTCTCATGGGGTCCAGGTCACATGACCAAAATGGCCGCCAAGCAATATTTGGTAAAAACCCTTCAAAAATAGTCTTCTCCAGAACCTACCGGCCCCGATAGCTCAGTTGGTAGAGTGTCCGCTCCGGGGAATGGGAGGTCTCGGGTTCGATCCCGGGCCGCGACATACCAAAGTCGTTAAAAATGGTACTAGCTGCTCCTCGTTTGGCACTCAGATTTACGGGGTAGAGCTAGGACTGGTCGATCCAGTGTCAGGATAATGTGACTGGGTGTGATATCATGTAATGTGTCTGGGACATGATACTTCAGTGAGGCAGCACTATAAACGTGAGCATTGAGCTCCCTGTCGCAACCAGACACCGTCGTGATATGACTGAAAAATTGTTGAAAGCGACGTTAAACCCGAATTCACACACACACACTTCTCCAGAACCACTGTGCAGATTTCCACGAAACTTGATATATAGCATCTGGAATGTAGGCCCATTATAAATTGCTAAAATGTTGACCCTGGGTTGACCTTGACCTTCTTTGTGCCTAGGTCAAACTTTGACACATATGCTTTTGTGTTGGATTTTATCCTGCAAACGATTCAGAATACAATACTAAAGTATAAGATATATTTTTGCTCCTTACGATAAGGCGCATTTATTGGGGGAACCGTTTTATGTCCAGGTCACATGACCAAAATGGCCGCCATACCCATATATGGTAACACTCATAAAGCTAAAAGCATCCGGCGGGTCGTGCACTTCAGCTGAAGCACTGGTTTTTGCCAACATTCAACAAGCAGACAGTGCGGACCCTGATCAGAGTGTGTTTAGAGAAGCAGTTTATCTTAGTCGACAGGGTTTGCAACAATGACTTTTAATGTGACAAACATGGTCCAGCAGCCCACCAAGCAGATAACAATTCTCTGATGCCTTTGGGGAGAGGGAATTGCCTCCCCTGGAGGTTTATCCTTAACACTTGGGCCCCGTCAAGCGATTTTGATACTTATCGCCTATGCGAGCAGCGAAGGTTCAGGCGAGCCTGCGCATCCGCGCAGTCTCGCCAGAACCTTCGCTGCTCGCTCATACAAGCAGTGAATCAAGAGGAACCTATAGACACAAAAGCCATATCCATGGCCCCTCTGAATGGCTTGGCATGCACAGTTAAAATTTGTCATGACGGAATGCTCGAAGACACAAATTCGCTTGGTGCGGCTCACTTAATAATAAAAAAAAAAATAACAGACCCAGTGTGCTATGTATGACAAAACTTACCATATAATCTATACAATGTTTTCTCACTGTGCCATGCATCTCTTGGTCTCCATACACCTGGTCAGCTGAAATAAATGAAAAATATTACTCAGTTTCATTTTATACATTTATAAAGTCACTTTACAACTGAAGCTATTGCAAATCCACAGAACCCTGATCCTACTAAACAAGAAAATCCCTACCTTTGCAAACAAAGAAGATCCAGCCATCTGATCTGGATCTACACTGTCATTTAGTTTTCAAATTTGAATGAATACATTATACCAAGTAATATGATTGGCTGTTAATTAGAAAGGGGTGTTGCTAAGCTAATTTATTCAGCAGGACAAGGGTTTGTATGTTTGCTAGTTTCAAATTTTACCAGGGTTACCAGCTACTCTAACATCAAAGCGACATGACACCACAGCAATTTGATGTCAATGATAGTGGGTAAACAAACTTAGATCCTCAGTGACCGGGCCCATCAGACATAATGGTGGGGCTGCTACAAGCAGTGGGTGATAATCTGTGACCTTGTAGCAGTAGTCATCCGTGATTGCAAGGTTCCATCTGACTGGAAGTGGAGTTTCATTGTCTGCCTCTACAAGGGCAAGGGGATGCATTAGACAGGGGAAACTACCATTGTCTCAAGCTGACAGAGCTGGTCATGAAAGTCCTGGAGAGGATTGTGGATGACCTCATCGGACATTTTGTGTCAATCTATTATTCCCAGTTTGGCTTAGTCCCAGGCAGAGGCACAACAGATGCAATTTTTGTTGTACTGCAGCTGCATGAGAAGTATCTGGTTGCCAACAAGAGACTCTATATGGCTTTCGTAGACTTGGAGAAGGTGTTTAATCGAGAGCTTGGTGGTCACTGAGAACACTTGCAGCGGTTGAGTGGACTGTGCGATTGGTCTAGGGAATGTATGCTGATATGTGGGGCTGTGTCTGTGTTGGTCACGGTTACAGCTCGATGTCAAGGCTTGGTACTCAGCTCGCTGCTTTTCATCAATGTGCTTAAAGCCTTGTCACACGAGTTCCATTGAGGACCTCTATACCAACGGCACTGTTTTCGTAGCTGAATCCCTCAAGGAGAAAGGGCTGAGAGTAAATGGCAGCGAGACAAAGATCATGACCTGTGGTACTGCAGAGTATAGGCCAGTTCCCATGCACTGTCTGTCACACTGGAGTGGGCAGTAATAGTATCTTTTGCAATGGCTGCAAGCTCTAGGTGCACAAGAAATGCAGTGGGCTCAATTGCTTGACAGAGGACCCTAATTACATGTGAACAGCTGAACCAGGCAGGTGTACAGGGAACTGCACACTCCTTAGACGGCAGACCACAGAGGGAAGTCTAAGTTGGACCTGACAAGGAAGTTGTCGCTTCCATTTGCTCAGCAGCTGGTGAATGTGATGTTTCGACCACATTATGTGTGAAAACAGCCTGGAAGAAGTTCAAAGAGCTGCTGCCAGTTCTCTCTTCCCGCCACCTGTTGCTTTAAACTTTATTTTAATTGCTTCAATGACAAGTATATATAACAGACAAATATATATTATCCAGGATTTGACATTAAGCCCAAGGCTTGTGCAGTGGCCATCTCCCGCCACCTGTTGTTAAAGACACCTGACCGTTTTCACAGCTCTTGATTCAGTAAGTACAGTACTTGCTCATTTTGAAAAAAAGGATAAACTTTAGCTTGTTTTTTCTGCATTTTGTCATCGAAAAAAAAATTGACAAAAAATAAAAAGTTTTTGCGACCTGCCGACCCATATCAGTTTTTGTTATGTTAGTAGAAACACAGCAAATTATTTTAGGCCAAATCGGGATTTGTCGAATTTTTGTTCGGATTTGACAGGAATTTGGAGTAGACAGTATTCTGTTTTCACAGGTTCCATTGGCATGTGCAAAGACCAGTGTGATAAAGAGGTTGTGGTGCCCTTACCAACAGCCCTAAAGAGACAAGCTCCATCTTCACCCATTCTCTTTATTGTCAGACCTTTCTTTTCTTTGATGGTGGATTCAAACCATTCCTCAAGCTGAAAAGAATGAAGCAAACTTCTTAAGGGGAATGGGAACACTTTCAGGGGAGGTAACTCCTGCAAAAGTATTTTTGTCTCCCATGTCAATAGGGGTCAACTCTTAAAGGAAAGAATTTGCTCCTAAGGAGCAAATTCTTTCCTTTAAGAGTTGACCCCTTTTTTCCGTGGGACAGAACTTATAGAAAAGCGAACAGGAAGTCCCAAAAGTTATCTCCCTTAGAAAAATAGCGGAAAAATCGGCCAGGTGTTCCCATTCCCCTTAAATCACTATCTATCTATCTGTCTATCTATCTTCTGATACTGCGTCGGTCACATTTGACCATTACCGCAGGTGTATATGACATACACTCCAGGTTTTGCAGGATGAAAGCCTACACAGTAATCATGTAATTACGGTAGGGATCTTTAACCTGCACAGGGGATGGTTCTCCCTGCACAGGGGGCCTCCAGTTAACGTCCCAATCCGAAGGACGGTGCACTTTATGACATTCATCCTTGCAAATGATGCCAATGGAGCGTGTTCGGACACCGAAATTTTATCGCCGCTGCCGGGGATCGAACCCTGGACCTCTAGCATCAGAGGCGAGTGCACTAACCACTGAGCTATCACGCTCCATTAATACCTACATGTAATAAAATTTATGACATTCATCCCTGCAAATGATGCCAATGGAGCGTGTTCGGACACCGAAATTTTATCGCCGCTGCCACGGATCGAACCCTGGACCTCTAGCATCAGAGGCGAGTGCACTAACCACTGAGCTATCATGCTCCATTAATACCTACATGTAATAAAATTTATGACATTCATCCCTGCAAATGATGCCAAAGGTGCGTGTTCGGACACCGAAATTTTATCGCCGCTGCCGGGGATCGAACCCTGGCCCTCTAGCATCAGATGCGAGTGCACTAACCACTGAGCTATCACGCTCCACTAATACCTACATGTAATAAAATTTATGACATTCATCCCTGCAAATGATGCCAATGGTGCGTGTTCGGACACCGAAATTTTATCGCCGCTGCCGGGGATCGAACCCTGGCCCTCTAGCATCAGATGCGAGTGCACTAACCACTGAGCTATCACGCTCCACTAATACCTACATGTAATAAAATTTTCTAGGTTATACATGTACACAGCAACAGATAAGGTAAATATTTTATGATTTGTTGTTGTTGTTTATTTACAAAGCATTTTAACGCTGCTTATAAACACTATGTGCTTAAGTAAAACGCTTTTGCATTACTTGTGCAATAAACATTAGGTGCTTAAGTACTCACTGTGCAAAACTCAATTCCACCTTCCTTCTAGTCCTGCCTGTTGGGACTGGCAACATTCTTTCATGGAGATATGACAATTTTAGGATGGTTTTTGTCAATTCTCAAAAAAATATGTTATGGGTATTTATTAGAACTGCCTCGCTGAAGTTCTAATGAGTACCCATTACATAGGTTTATATGGAGAAATAACGATAACTATCCTTCACTTATCACAAAATACTTACCAATCCGTTGCTATATATATGCATCAGGGCTTCCATTAACTCCCAAATTCAGAAAGTTCCAGACTTCCTACCCTTGAAATCTGGAAGTCCCACTGGAAAATTCAGGAAGTCCCAATTTTGAAGCAAGGTGTTTGCGGATCGTAAAATTGTTTTGATGAAGAAATATATATTATTTAATCTATTGCATGCAACGTATTTACCATAATACTTTGCACAGATAGACCTCAACAAACATCTGAATTTTGCCTGCTCTTTTTTCAGTTTCAAAATTTCAACAGTATTTCAATTACATTAATACAGCTATCTGTGGTCAGAGTTTCAGGAAAACCGGTACCTGAAACAACAAATGTGACAAAAGCAAACTGGACAGGTGACCAAAGTTCAGTTGGGAAACACATTTGACGAGAGAGGTCTCTCACCTGTTTTGTATGAATGTCATTTGTTTATTTGTTTGTTTGATTTGAGGTTTAACGTCCCCGTCAACACTGTATAGGTCATTTTGGAGATGTTGCTTCCAATTTTGTGTGACTTTCACCCGATATTGAGATGAAATCATTGAAATGACATCTCAAGCCCTGTCGCCCAATGAAACCAATAGGGGTTATAAGCATGGATGGACTAACTCACACTGCTTTGCCTGGGCAGGCTTAGATCCTCTAAGCGGTTTACCAGTACTTGTGTGCTGTCGGTTTCAGCTCTGTGTGGAAGCATCATGCAGCCCATCTATTTGTTCAAGCCCTGATGGGTGGGGGCCAGAATGTCATTTGATGAGTCACAAGTAACAATTCTGATTTAGTTGGGTCCTCTGGGTGAATTACTGATGTTGGGGTTTTAAATATTAAATAGCCTGCAGCACTAAATTCTATAAGTTACAAATATGAGAATGTATGACCTTATCTGCATCTCAATTGCAGAACAGGGGCAAATGTAGAAAACTGAAATGTATGACCTACATATCATAAGGTAATGTTCATATAGTTAGATGATCTTGTTCTTTTAAACAATCATAGTTTGATCATTTGCTCACTTAATTGACTATTTATTTTAAGACTGTTCTTGGTCTTTTGTTGTTCTCCCTGTACATTAATGGTATTTCCACTGACATTGACTCAGAAATAAGACTGTTTGCAGATGACTGTGTTTGCTATCGGGAAATCAGAGACACAGAGTACTCAATGAAACTTCAGAAGGACATAGATAGATTAGAATGTTGGGCACATGTTTCAGCCTGTTTCATGCAATATTATGCAGGTAACTACTAACTAGGAAGACAACAACTAAAAATTGAGGCTTCATACACCTTAGAGGGAACCATCCTCGAAAATGTGAAGTCCATTAAATACCTTGGTGTGACAATCACACACGATTTGAGATGGAATACACCCATTAGCAATATGTGTACAAAGGCAAATAGAACACTTGGGTTCCTGAGGTGAAATCTTCATCAGTGTCCTCACCGACCCCGATAGCTCAGTTGGTAGAGTGTCCGCTCCGGGGAACGGGAGGTCACGGGTTCGATCCCAGGCTGCAACATACCAAAGTCGTTAAGAATGGTACTAGCTGCTCCTCGCTTGGCACTCAGATTTACGGGGTAGAGCTAGGACTGGTCGACCCAGTGTCAGGATAATGTGACTGGGTGTGGTATCATGTAATGTGTCTGGGACATGATACTTCAGTGAGGCAGCACTATAAAAGTGAGCACTGAGCTCCCTGTCGCAAACAGACACCGTCGTGATATGACTGAAAAATTGTTGAAAACGGCGTTAAACCCGAATAACACACACACACACACACACATCAGTGTCCTCAGGATGTGAAGGAGACAGCATAATAAAGGACTTATTCGCCTAATCGTGGAATATGGTAGTTGCATCTGGGACCAAATGGAGTGGTCCTAATTGAAGAAATTGAAAACGTTCAGAATAGAGCTGCTAGATTTGTAATAAGCAATTACTGTTTTGAAACTGGAAGCATGACTGGAATTCTATGAAAATTAAGATGGGAGTCTCTCAAGAAAAGGAGAAGAGACAGTGAGCTCATACTTTTATACAAAGGTCTATTAAAAAGGGTGCCCCCAGCATTCCAACAGATGACCTTGCTAGCCGCTAGGCACTGTAGAAGGCACCATTCAATGGCTTTTAAGACCCGTACTGCAAGAACTCACATTTATAAAGAGTCATTCTTCCCCTGACAGAACCATTAGAGATTGGAATGCTCTTCCTGATTCAATTATTTCAATAGCTGAAGGTGCTGATGATTGTGTAGCTAAGTTGACCTCTTTGGTTAGAGCTACGGACTAACATCCCATATCACAGGTCCGTGTATGAATGTCATTTGACGTATCACCAGTAACAATTCTGATTCTGAGAAAAATTGAGGCAGGGGGTGCCAGTGCCCAAAACAGGTGTACTACACCGACCGTGACCACGTTTGTACCAAATGGAATCTTCCTCCTTATACATGTATAAACCAGTAGTCCAATTCAAAATTTAGTGGTGTCAAGTTGTGTTTTCTTCAAAATTTATATGGAAGATCATTTGATGTATCACCAGTAAAAATTCTGATTCTGAGAAAAATCGAGGCAGGGGTGCCAGTGGCCAAAACAGGTGTAATACACCGTGACCACGTTTGTACCAAATGGAATCTTCCTCCTTATATAAACCAGTAGTCCAATTCAAAATTTAGCGGTGTCAACTTGTGTTTTCTTCAAAATTTATATGGGATTGACTTAACTTTTTGCAAACAGTATCTGTTTCTACAAGATCCATTCTGGTACAGTATCAATTGACAAGGATAGGTACTTGACCCCTGCAACAGTGTCAACCCGGACAAGGGCATCAAGAGCAAATAACACACAGTATTGTTGTTGTTGTTTCCAGTTTCCCCGTGTCACGGGTCGTCAGCTGGTGGGGTCCCAGGGAACGAATCCATTCTGGCACTACACCGTAGCCGTTCGGTGGTATCCCCATTCCACGTTGCCGGTGAATGGGGAGACCATCGCTCGGCTCCAGCCCCGTCCGTCCGTGTCTATCGTAAGTCCGCTGCAGTCGGTCCATTTTGTCTTCTACTCGACGTTTTAATTTTTTGCTTGTTAATATGCCGAACCGTGTCAGAGCAGGAAAGGGTCAATTTTGATATTGGTATTTTTGTTTTTTATTTTTTTTTTATTTGATTTTTGTATATTTATGTAACGTTTGTACATTTTTACATTGTTTGGTCTGTTTCCCCAGCTTGTTGAGTGGTCTATTTTTTAATATATATATGCAGACGGATGTGCTTACCCCGCCACGGACCTGTTTTGTTCATTTTTCTTGTGCCTTAAAGGTGGTGTTGTCCGTTTTAGGGCAACCCCACCCGCTCACAGTTGCTGGGGGTGACAGTTTTTGTACCTGCAAGATTTTGCTAGTGGTTTATATTTTGTGTTTTTTTTTTTTTGTTTTTTTTTATCTGTACATACAATATGTAACATAATGACATGAAGTGCCAGCCTACGCGGTCTCGGGCTTGAATTCGTATTCATTTTGTTAGTGAGTGACTTCTATCGCGGAGGATGTGCAAAGTAGGTCAATCCCTTTTTATGCATTTGCTGTTTTAAGTTAAGAAAAAGTGATGCCTTCCTCGAGGTAGGATGCCGCACTCTGCGGGACCATAAGTGGGTCAGTCGCCATGTTTGCATATCATTTACGCATCCTACGTGAAGGAAGGCACCATAGGAGGAAAGTGTATTCCTGCCTAGCCATTTGGAGGCCCGAGACAACGTTTGCCGATCTCGTTTGTGTTGTTGTCCTTTCTGGGACAAGCCCATCCGCCCACAGTTGCTGGGAAGGACAATTTTTGTACCTGCAAGGTTGTGCTTGAAGATTATATTTGTGTTTTGTTTTTGTTTATTCTGTACATACAACATATAAAATAGTAACATGGTGTGTTGGCTTCCGCCGTCTCGGGCCCAAATTCGTATTTATTTTAGTTAGTGGGTGACCTCTATCGCGGAGGATGTGGAAAGTAGGTCAATCCCCTTTTATGCTTTTTCATTTGAAATTAAGAAAAGGTGATGCCCTCCTCGACGCAGGATGTCATATTCTGTGGGACCGTAGGAGAGTCATTTTGTGTCGCCATGTTTGCATATCACTATCGCATCCTACGTGTAGGAAGGCATCATAGTAGAAAAAAAAAGTATTCTTGCCTAGCCGTTTGGGGACCCGAGACAACGTTTGCCAATCTCTTTAGTCAAAGTGATTAGTGCAAATTGTTATATAATCATGTAGGTCGCATACAAGCGTCCGCCTGCGCAGTCGAGCGCTCCTATGCGATCTTGTCTTTAATGTTTCATATTTACACAAATAAAAATGTTTGAAATCGCTTTTTTGAGAAAACTCTTCTTCTTCTTCTTCTAACTCCAGGTTTTTTATCTCTCTTTTCTATACTATCCAGTATCCTCTCTACTGTATTCCTATCCTACAACTATTGCTATATCTACCTATCTAGTGTGGTTGTATGTTGTTTTAGTTTCGCGTGGGTGGTTGTGTGTTTTAAAACCCTTCCTTCAGGTCGCGCTAAGTCATGCCCTAGTTAGTTAGTTAATTGCCCTTGTCTGTATTGATATGTGGCCATCTTGACCGTCTGTCTTTATTACGGTCATGGCGCAATTTGCTGTTTTCGGTGATTTTTATGTTATGGGACAAGGGCAGTACGGAGGGCTGTATGATATACCGGGCAAGATGCAGTTTTTCAGTCGTGATGGTATGCAAAAGGCCCTTTTGAGGGCCCCCAGGTCATTCCGTTTGGGTAACCTTATAATGTACATCCTTTATTCGAAAGCGAAAGTTGCGAAAAAAGAAAGAAAAAGATGTCATAAGGCGTCTTGTTTCTTATTTCTGTCCCACTTTCTATATGCGTTCCTGAAGGAGAGGCTTTGTTTGCTAGTGTGCTGTTGTGCCGTTCTCCTTTGGGTTGTGTGGCTCTCGATCAGCCAGGCTTTTGACGCAACGCTCCTAAGTGCAAAGTCCAAGGACCGCAACCACAGCGCTACGTCTCGTTCTGACTTCCCATTTGCCTCACCCCCGCAGGAGGGGCTGGGCGACGGATTTTCCTTGTGGTGGGTCCATGCCCAGTCCTGGCGTGCTTTCGTGTGGTCCTCTTTCGGGCTGTGTGGCTCCCGATCAGCTAGGGCTTTGGTGCAGCGTTCATAAGTGCAAAGCCAGTGGGCCGCAACCACAACGCTACACCTTGTCTTAACTTCTCGCTTGCCACACCCCCTCTGGAGAGTGGGTCGGGGCCATGGATTTTCCTTGTGGTCCTTATGGTGTTCTCAGTGATCCAGGGATCGCTGTACCGATAGGCACTCGTAAGTGCAAAGCCGAGGCCGCAACCACAGCGCCCATCGTTGACTTTGTTCCCCTTTTCGCTGTGAGACGGCCGCCCTTTGATCACTACGGCTTTTTGGTTGGTAGCGTCTAAGGTGCGGTTCGAATATTTATTTTTACTGTTCTGAACTCGGATCTCTAGAGATTTTGGGTTAAAGTATGTATTTTCGTACGGGGTGTGTTTTACGGTACAATGCGATTAAATTTAGTCTGCGCCCTTAGTTTTCCCCTATATTTTGTCCAGGTAATTTGTTTTCTCAAAGAATTTGAAGACCGCGTCCCTCATTTCCTGTGAATTTAGATTGAGCAGAGAAACCGCGTTTATCTCCCCTTGGTATCCTAATGTTGTAAGTTCTCCCTTTAGTTCCCTTCTGGCGGGGCCGTGTGCGGGGCACTCTGCGAGGTAGTGTTGAACACACTCTACCCCGCCACAGTGCCCGCATAATGGATCGGCCTCGCTATAGAAGATGTTGTGTGCATTTAGTCCGTTGACCCCGAGTCTTAGTCGTGTATATATGCAATGGAGCTTTCGGCTGTCGCTATATTGTACCAATTACGGGGTCAAGGACTGACAGATCGAGTGTCTAAAGCCGTGTTATCCCTGCCACATGCCCGCCCATTCCTTTTTGATGCTGGTCTTAATGATTGTGTATACTTCTTGTGGGGTGGGGAGGTAGTCAAGTGCCTTTCCCCGGGTCAGAGCTTCTTTGGCCAGTGTGTCTGCGCGCTCATTCCCCTGCACGTTGCAGTGGGAGGGGATCCAATCTATGTTGAGGGTGATACCTTGTTTTAGAATTTTGTGTATTAGGATATGAATGTCCTGCAGTATATCTGGTCTTGTAGTGCTATTCCCAGAGTTTATGCTTTGTATTGAGCTTAATGAGTCTGTTAGTATAACAACACTAACACACAGTATCCTAGGTACCAGTCCTATATATATAGTGATGCAGGGGTGTAAAATTCCACTCGCCCGCTCGCATTTGCGAGTTAGTTTTAAGGCAGGGCGGATAAGATTTTCAAAACTGACCTTACTTTTTCTTCATTTTTAGCATCTAAATGAAAAGTTTAGACAATAAGGGCGAGTAAGTTTGAGGGAAATTTTACACCTCTGTGATGCCCTGAAAAACTCTTTCTTCCCTAGAACTATTCCTCAGTGGAATGAATCCGAGTCGTTTCGCCCCCAATCCATTTCCTCCCCTAGTCGTTTCACCCCCAAGACATTTCCTCCCTGGTCGTTTCGTCCCTAGTCGTTTCGCCCCCCTGGTCGTTTCGTCCCCCTAGTCGTTTCGCCCACTTTTCAAGGTAAAACTAATTTCCACTGCAGAACTTTCATTCATCTTAAAAGGACAGAGTTGAGGAGAGGCAAATATTTAAGTAGCATCATCGGCCTGTCACATCAGCCTAAGGATAACTTATCCTTAGTCACTGTGCCTTAAAAATGGCCACTCGGAGAGCCGTGACTAGGACTTGTTATACTAAAATTATTGAAGTTGTTTTCTATCTATCTATATATCCTGCAGCACCCTCTCGCGAGGATTATGTGCAGCTGCGCGCGCCAGAAAAAGAAAAGTGTGATAGAAGAAAAAGTATTAGATTTAAGGAGAATTGAAAGTAAAAACAGTGTTAAAAAGTAGAGATTAAAAGCAGATAAAAACAATGTTTCACGGTTCATGGCATTGGGTGATGGAGGGTGCATATGGTCGATCTGAAAGAATCCAGATCGGAGCACACAACAGCATGAGGAGGAAGGTGATTCCATTGTACCACAGCCAAGGGGAAGAAACTGTATTTATAGTAACTGGCAGTAGTAGGGATCTTCCAACAATTTTCATCATTGTAAAAAAATCACATTATGTTGCATAGACATGTTTATGTAAGGAAGGTCACTTTCTCGTCTGTTGCTGAATTCATTGTTTGATTCAATTTTGGGGTTTGCGGGGGTGTTCATTATTTTATTTTTCTTATTTATATTCCAAGACATATGTATTCGTTAGAACCGCCTCAGTATGGCAGCTGTAACGAGCACCCACAACCTATGTTTGCCATGTAAAGCTTCAATGGTACTTTGTCTGGTCTGAAAAAAATGTAATAACAAAACAGAGTACAATTAACAAAGAGAAAAAAAAAGAAAAAGAAAGAAAGAAGGAAAGCACAAACATAAATCAGTAATGGTAATAAATAACTAATCAAGAAAGTCTAGCGTCATGGGTAATTTGTGTGATCAGAAAACAAAAAATGCCTAAAACGCTATATAATGAAAAAAAAAAAAAAATAAATGAATAAATAAATAAACTTATAATGTGAAAAAGATATAAAGAGTTAAAAGATAATAAAATTTTCATAGAGCACGTCTTTTCATCCTCACCATTAATCGTTGCCAGCCGAGACTTTTAACGAACCAATTGACCAATTTAAAACAAAACTGATTAAGATGCTAAAAAGATCATTAAAGATGTTTAACTTTGCTAAGAGCATGTGTTTTCGGTGCACACTAATGTCCGGGAAATGTCCGGGAATTCGCCGGGAAATGTCCGGGAAATTGGAGGTAGTGGTGTGTTGTCGCTAATATCTCCACTTCGGGTTGTCAGAAATCAATTAAATTAGTATCAAATAAAATTTTTAGCTCTATGTTAAAAGATAAAAAAATAATAATTTACTTTTTTAACGTTTTAGGGGTTCATTTTTAAGTTAATTTGTCCGGGAAATTTTCGGATTTTGTCCTGGCTGTTGGGGTATTGATGCGTTAACCCTAATATCTCGACTTTAGGTGGTCAGAAATTAATAAAAGTAGTATCAAATAAAAATTTTAGCTCAATTTTAAAAGAAAGTTAAAAAATATTTTTCATTTTGAATATTTTTAGGGTCCATTTCTGAAGTTAATTTGTCCGGGAAATTCCCGAATGTGTCCTGGATCTTGTGGTAGTTGTGCGTTTTCATAATATCTCGGTTTGTGGTGATCACTTATTGATAACAATTGATCTATGTTAAAATATTAAGTTCAATTCTAAAAAAATATAAAAAAAATCTCTTTATACACCTCAATGAGGCAGCTCTAATGAGTACCCACAACCCGGATTGTATCCAGGATGCCGGGGTATTGGTTCGTTTTCCTTAATATATCGTCTTGTGAGAACGAAAGAAAGACTGCACACCCCTTGTAAATCCTACTTTTCTCTGTATAAAGTTGGATTTACATGGCTTTCCATTACACATCTTTCTATGATGTCACACATGTTGCTGCTCACAAGACGGACACTGCCATTGATTTGATGATGAATTCAGACCTAAACATATTCTATAAAACCAAATTTTGCACTTACGATTTTCACAGCAAATCATGTTATCACTATACTCAGGCATTTTGCAGAATCTACAGACTGGAATTTTTACGATTTTACAAGTGAATGAATGAAGTCTTTCTACTATTTCAATAGAGGTAAGCAGCACACGCCAACTTATTATGAGTTAAAGCAATTATCTTAACACATTTTTAATCTCGTTAGAAAATTAATGGCCCGTAAAATCGCATTAAAGTCCGTACGCCTAATTCATCGTCAGGAAGAAATGGATGCGCTTAAATTTCGTTGTTTAAGCAAACAGTATAGAACCAGATCAGATGTCGCATTTTGCGGCCGAGATCAGACGCCAAGTTTTGCAGCGTCTGAGCATCATGGTCCGTCAAATCAGTCAAAGTCCGTACATCTAATTCATTGCCAGCAAGAAATGGATGCGATTAAATTTCGTCGTTGATTAAGCAAACAGTGTAGACCGAGATCAGACGTCGCACTTAGCGGCCCAGATCAGATGCCAAGGTTTGCGCAGCTACTGATCATAATGGTCCGTCAAAGTCCGTATACCTAATTCATTGCTAGCAAGAAATGGATGCGGTTAAATTTCCTCGTTGTTTAAGCAAATAGTGTAGACCCGGATCAGATGTAGCATTTTGCGGCCCAGATCAGACGACACGTGTTGCAGCGTCTGATCATTTGAGTCTACACTGTTTGACTATGTCCCACAAATGGGACGCTAGGCATATATGGATTAAATATCTCGGCTAAATATCTGATCTGCCAGTGGATCTACACTATCTGCCAATGTCCCACAAGTGGGACTCAAGGCATATATGGGTTAAACCTTTGATCAAGATCTGCACTGTTTGCCAATGACCCAACAATGGGGCGCTAGGCACATATGTGTTAAACCGTTGACCAAGTTCTACACTGTTTGCCGTAATTAAAGATTCTTTGAGATCTTCTATAAATTAGTCATGTTGTGTGCACTCATTAGAGCTGCCTCAATGAGGTGTATGAAAAGATTTATTTTATATTCTTTTAGAACTGAACTTAAAATTTTAATATATATCAATCGTTATCAATTATGGATCACCACAAACAGAGATACTATGAAAATGCATAACTACCCCAACATCCAGGACACAACCGGGAATTTCCCGGACAAATTAACTTCAGAAATGGACCCCTAAAATATTCAAAATGAAAAATATCTTTTAATAATCTTTTAGAATGGAGCTAAAAATTTTATTTGATACTAATTTTATTAATTTCTGACCATCCGAAGTTGAGATATTAGGGTTAACGCACCACTACCCCAAAATCCAGGACAAAATCCGAGAATTTCCCGGACAAATTAACTAAATAAATGGACCCCTAAAACGTCTAAAAAGTAAATTATTTTTTAATAATCTTTTAGAATGGAGCTTAAAATTTTATTTGATATTAATTTTATTAATTTCTGACCACCCGAAGTGGAGGTATTAGGGATAACGCATCACTACCCCCCATTTCCCGGACAATTCCCGGCGATTTCCCGGACATTAGTGTTCGCCTGTGTTTTCACACCTCATCATTAATCGCATCAACTGCGTGATTAATGAGTCAACTGAGTCACACCAAATAAACAATGCGATTGATCATTTTGATCAAAACAGGTAATACTTATCATCAATCCTAATTAACATTTCCATTCCATAAATCTTTTATACAAAACGACTAGGGGGAATATTTTGGGGGCGAATCGACTAGGGTTTGGGGGCGAAACGACTAGGGGCCAAAAAGGGAGGCGAAACGACTAGGGGGGAAACGACCAGGGAGGAAACGTCTTGGGGGCGAAACGTCTTGTTACCAGTGGAATAGTCTTCCATCTTCTGCGGTGAATGCCAAGACCGCAGAGGAGTTCAAAGCCCGCACAGTATAAGATTGAGACTCAAGAGGTTTTAGGATACCTCTGTGATCGGATTGTAAATAGTTTTAAGGGCTCATCCAGTGATTTTTTTTTATGCTAAATTCTAAATTTAGCCACCCACCTGACTGAGCTAATGGCCAAATTTGACCGACTCAGTATGAGAAGATAGATAGATAGTTTTGGCCCTGATCAGACGCCACATTCTGTAGCGTCTGATCTGGGCCTGCAGTTTGCCAGGGTACCCGTTAACAAATGGGTTAAACTACCAGCTATTTTACCTCTTCAATATTCTCTGGGTGTGATGGTGGAACATATTCATCACCACTGTTGTTTTCTGTCTCCTCATACTCTGCTGCTACAGTGACAGTCTGCTGTGGAGGATGAGTTGCACTTGCCCCAGAGTGAGCCCCACGGTGCTTCCTACTGTGGTTCCTGTGGGGTGACGATCTGTGACGTCGTTTATTCAGATTATTGTGGTTCGATACGCCCTCGTGAGGGTCAAATCCACCACCAGGATCATGGTTCTGTTTCTTATCTTCTCTGCTCGCTGTGGGTAGCCATCTCGTGGGAGAATTTCTTGCAAGGCGAGTCTCCGACGTAGAAGGATGATGGTGTGAATGACTGTGATGGGTCAAAGAATGGTCCACTGTTTCGGTTTCATTTTTCTCTTTCGTTACCTTCTTTTTCGGTAATATAGTCATATTTAAATAGATTAACTATCAGACAAAAGCTTTACAGAAATGAAATGCCTATTTTTGATACATGCAATATTTAAAATAGATTTTTTGTAGGTGTATTTCCCTATCGAAAATCTCCGAACATGGCGACGTCCATTACGTGACGTCAGAGATTATTTTGATTTGGAGCGCCACTCTAAGGGACGCAACTGGTCAGAGGGAATCTTCGCGAGCCAAGGGTACTAAGTCCACTACATTCCTTACGCACGTAGTGGACTTAGTACCCTTGGCTCTTATTTATTATATAAGATATCTTATATATTATATTAGATATCTTATTTATTGTATTAGATATCTAATGTATATAAGATATCTTAAATAATAAATAAGATATCTTATATAGCATATAAGATATCTGATATATTATATAAGATATCTTATATAGCATATAAGATATCTGCTATGTTATATAAGATATCTTATGTTCTATATTAGATATCTTATATAGGATATAAGATATCTAATATGGGATAAAAGATATCCAGTAAAATATATAAGATATCTTATTTACCAAAATATATAAGATATCTTATATGCTAAATAAGATATCTAATATAGCATATAAGATATCTTATATTACCTATCAGATATCTTATATATTATATAAGATATCTTATATAATATATAAGATATCTTATTTAATAATGGAAATAAGATATCTTATATGATATATAAGATATCTGATATATTATATAAGATATTTTTTATGTTATATTAGATATCTTATTTGGTATATAAGATATCTTATTTAGCATATCAGATATCTTATATCCTATATCAGATATCTTATTTAATATAATAGATATCTTATATAGCATATAAGATATCTTATATAATATATAAGATATCTTATTTACCTAAATATATATGATATCTTATTTGACAAATAAGATATCTAATTTATTTTACCTAAAAAAAATTATGAAGTCTCCCCCAATCTGCCAACCCTAACATTCCATAACTCATTTTGTACCGGAAACCCTGGCAAACAGTGCAGGCCCAGATCAGATCAGGGCCTACACTATTCGTAAAACGTTCAGCTATTTTCAGATTACACAACCTCTCATCATGTGTCATACCTAATTTTCGAAATGGGCTCCTGCCATATATAAGGAGGAAGATTCCGTTTGGTAAAAAAAGGATAAAAGGAACAAAGAAAAATTGAACTAATTATGCGAAAAGTAGAGGCAGAAACCAGGCTGAATATATGCACAGTCTGGTGAGAGTCTTTGTTGTTGTTTTTTTTTTTTTTTTGTCAAAATACATGCAACGAGCAGTGCTTGACATAACTCAAGTTTGAAGTTCAATCAACACTTCCACTATCTTGTAAGGGAGGGTTATTAAATTATACAAACAAATGCAAGTTGGATTTATTCTCTTTCTCTCTCTCTCTCTCTCTCTCAAAAAAAAAAAAAAAAAAAAAAAAGATGTAGACTTTTATCTGATCGCACCTGTTTGGGAACCCCCGTTTTATGTACGATTACAGTTTATAGTCCTCATGGAGACGGAGTGACTATTATTTGTCATTTTTTTTCCAATTTATATAAGATATCTTATATGTTAATTAAGATATATTATTTATCAAACGTATATAAGATATCTTATATGTTAAAGAAGATATCTTATATGCTATATAAGATATCTAATATGTTAAATAAGATATCTGATATACCAATTAAGATATCTTATATACAAATATAAATAAGATATCTTATGTAATATATAAGATATCTGATATGTTATATAAGATATCTTATATGCTATATAAGATATCTTATTTAGTATATTAGATATCTAGTATAGCATATAAGATATCTTATATGTTTTAGTAAATAAGATATCTTTTACGTTATGTAAGATATCTTATTTAACATATAAGATATCTTATATGTTATATTAGATATCTTATTTAACATATAAGATATCTTATATATCATATCAGATATCTGAATTGCAGAATTAAATAAGATATCTCATATAGGATATAAGCTATCTACTTTAGGATATAAGATATCTTAATTGTTATATCAGATATCTTATATAGGATATAAGATATCTTATATAGGATATAAGATGTCTTATATCCTATATAAGATATCTGATATAATATATCAGATATCTACATTCCATAATAAATAGTAAAATTGCTTGCCATACGCTTTGGTGTATGAATGTCATTTGACATGTCACCAGTAACAATTCTGATTCTGGCATCATTTGCAGGGATGAATGTCATAAAGTGCACCGTCCTTCGGATCGGGACGTTAACTGGAGGCCCCCTGTGCAGGGAGAACCATCCCCTGTGCAGGGAGAACCATCCCTACCGTAATTACATGATTACTGTGTAGGCTTTCATCCTGCAAAACCTGGAGTGTATGTAATATACACCTGCGGTAATGGTCAAATGTGACCGACGCAGTATCAGAAGATAGATAGATAGATAGATAGATAGATAGATAGATAGATAGATAGATAGATAGATAGATAGATAGATAGATAGATAGATAGATAGATAGATAGATTCTGGTAGCGCATCGGATTTGTGATCGAGAGGTTGTAGGTTCGAGCCTCACGCTGACCAAAGTGTTGTGCCCTTGAGCAAGGCACTTCATCCACATTGCTTAAAAAAAGTACTGGTTACCACCCAGGAAATACTGCTCGTAATGCTCAGATGTGAGCGAGTAGCAGTAATAGGAGGGAAAAAAAATACTGTATTTACTGTATTTACTGTAGTAGACGCCGAATAGGTAAGCCCTCGACTTCTTTAGGCGCATTTGTATATTGTCCAATCCTTGTAGTTGGACCTGCTTGGCTTTGATAACATGCAGCTTCAAACTTGATAGGATGCTTGGACCAATGTTTGTTTAGACGGCTTTGAAACGCGTTTACGGAGGGTGCATTAGCTACTGTTTCAGGAAGCTGATTCCATGTATTAATCATTCTATCGCCAAAACTGTTTGCTCTGACATTTAGTCTGCTCCTTTGTTTGTTCAATTTATATGAGTGACCCCTTTGTTGCTCCACATTGTGTTGGCTTAAAAAGTTTGTCTTTCTATACTATATCGATGCTATGGGTTATTTTATATACTTGAATGAGGTCAGCTCGCTCTCTACGGTATTCCAGTGTAGGGAGTCCCAGTTGTTTTAGACGCTGTGTGTAAGTAAGGCCCTTTAGGGATGGTACTAATCTGGTGGCTCTTCGCTGAACATTTTCAATGATGATACGATCCTTTTTGTAAAATGGTGACCAGACTGGGGTTGAATATTCGAGATGGGGGCGGACCAAACTTTTATAGAGGTTCAAAAAGATTTCCTGGTCGAGGTATGTAAAAGTCCTAAAAATAATACCGAGATTCCTGTTAGCCAAATTAACCTTTGTGGTGATATGTTCTCTAAATGTTAGTTTACTGTCAATAGTGACTCCAAGATCTTTTTCATGCTTGACTTTGATTATTTCATGTGTCTCAGCTCCTGATTTCATTGTATAGGTTGTTGGTATTTCAAAATTGCCCACCTGTAGGTGATGGCATTTTGTTGAGTTAAAGAACACAAGCCAGTCTTCTGCCCATTTCACACCCCCGTTTAAGCTACTTTGGATTTTATTTGTTGCCGTGTCTATGGGATCTCTACGTCTGACTACATCATAAACCTTTGCGTAATCTGCAAATAGTTTGACAAAAACTGTAATGACATCTGGTAGATCATTTATGTATATTAAAAATAGCACAGGACCTAGGACGCTGCCCTGGGGGATTCCACTGCTTACATCAGACCAATCTGATTGAGAACCGTTTTCCACTACTCTCTGTTTTCTGTCACTCAAAAAGTCTTTCACCCATTCATGTATTTGTCCTGATATGCCATATCCTTGAAGCTTTTTAAGAAGCCGCTGATGTGGGACTTTATCAAAGGCCTTTTTGAAGTCCAAATAGACTACATCTACAATGTCCCCCTGATCTATGGCTTGACTGGTGTCTTTTAAGAACTCTAATAACTGCGTAGGGCATGATTTCCCTTTTATAAAGCCATGTTGGGCGGTTGAAAAAAGCTTTTTTTATGGCATGTGGTTTACTAAAGCATCTCTTATTATTTTTTCCATGGTTTTTCCGGGGACAGATGTCAAACTTATTGGTCTATAATTTTCCGGTTTATGTTTTTCTCCCTTTTTAAAGATTGCGCTAACATGAGCTTGTTTCCATGCCTCAGGAAGATTCCCTTCGTTTAGTGACTTTTCGAATATTTTCTTAAGTGGTGTTATTTGATTTTGTTTTGTTTCCTTTAAGTATTTGGGGTGAAAATTATCTGGCCCTGGACTTTTACTCGGGTTGAGTGAGTTTAAGATTTTCTCTATTTTTATTTCTGTAATTTCTGTTGTGGTCAAGAGTTGATGGTAACCTCTGAAAGGAAAATCAGGCAGTGGTCCTTCTGGCTCTTTTTCAAAAAACTGTAGTGAAGTAGTCGTTTAGAGTGGTAGCTGTTTCTTGGTCGCTTAAACTAAGGGATCCATTTTCAGTTTGAAGTTTGTTTACTGTTGATTTTGTTTTTGTCTTATTCCTGACATATTTCCAGAAGATTTTGTTATCTGTTTTAATCTTGGTAGCAAGGCTTTTTTCATAGTTGTACTTTGCTTGTCTCAACCCAAGCGTAACTTTATTTCTAGCAGCTTTTTAGTTATTAAAAGCACTATCTGTTTTCTTGTATTTATATCTGAGCCGTTCTCTTCGTTTGATCTTGATTGCCTGAATACAATATCTTGTTATGAATGGTTTACATTTACTGCTGTCTTGACGGGGTTTGCTCACCGGTATGTGTTTATTCATTAAATCGATATTGATTTCAGCAAACCTCGACCATATGACCGTAGGAGATCCAGACCATTTAGTTCAGTATCGCAGTTGATGCCAGATAGTTGTATATTAATGGCATTGTAATCAGCTTTAAAAAAGTTTAACATACTTTTGTGGGCATTACTGTAATCGAGTCTTGTGTAGCATTTAAAATCAAAGGTTAAAATCAAATGGTCACTTTTACCTAAACTTGAAAGGTAGTTTATATCATTTATCATTTCCTCTTCATTCGTAAAAAGAATCTGTCTTCCACGTTTCAAAGTTTCAAGTCTCCAAGACTTTTTGGACTTGGGATATTTTGCTGACAAGGTAAAAAACAAATCCCCAAATTTATAAAGGGCCATAACTCATGAACCTTATTTTCTCAGTATTTAAGAATGATAGGCAAAAAAAGCATGATTTGTATTTGAATAACTTCCTATGTGATGTAAAGGCAAACATCACGAAAACAGGCCTATATAATACTGACCCCCCTGTAACCCCACTTTTATACAGAAAAAACTTGGGTTTACAGGGGTATTCATTATTTTTCTTAATTGTGCTGAAAATATAGAGTGTGGGTACTCGTGAGGCAGTTCTAACGAGTACCCACAATCTATGTTTGGGGCAGATATATGGAAAATAACAGAATTTTTATCTGAAAATTTTCAATTTTGGTGGTAAATTTTTCCAATATATTTGAATAGGCGTGCTTTCGTAATGTCCCAGAGACTTCTACAGATATCAATACCCAGAAGGAAGACAGACAAGGTATCTCGCCCCTAATAAAAGGGACCAGACTCTGAAAAGGCAGAGGAACTAGACGGTCCATCACGTGAACAGGTCCGTGAAACGAACACCCACAGAAGGCTATTGTATAAATTGGATTACTATGGGATAAGAGGATCCACACATAGGTGGATTAGCTCATGGCTCTCAGGGCGCTCTCAACAAGTTGTACTTGATGGCCAAGCGTCTGATCCAGTCCCTGTTTTATCTGGTGTCCCCCAAGGTTCGGTTCTTGGACCGGTCCTTTTCTTGGTATTCATTAATGATCTCCCTGATAATATCAGGTCATCTGTCCGTTTGTTTGCTGATGAGTGTGTCCTTTATAGGAATATATATTCTCCTTCTGACTGTCTTATTCTACAAGATGACCTGAATCAACTAGCACAGTGGGAGGCCGATTGGCAGATGAATTTCAATGTGGCCAAATGTCATTCAATTAGGGTGTCACGACAAATCACGACACCCTCCGGACAAACAAATTAAGTTTGACTATACACTACACCAGCAAATTTTGGAGCAGGTTCAATCCGCCAAGATTTTAAAAAGTAGGTAAAACGTCAAGATCAAAGTCACGAGGTCAACAATTATGGTACCACTAGAAAGATCTTGTGACAAGGAGTGAAATATGGAAGCTCTACCACTTACCAATCGAAAGTTATGGCCAATGTTAAAGTTTTAAAAAATAGGTCAAACATCAAGTTCAAGGTCGCAAATTATGGTACCACTAGAAAGGACTTGTGACAAGGAATGCACATGTGAAATATGAAAGCCCTATCACTTACCAATCGAAAGTTATGGCCAATGTTAATGTTTAAAAAAATGAAACAAGAGGGCCATGATGGCCCTGGATCGCTCACCTGATCCATAGTGTAACAAGTGGGCCCCAGAGAGGGCCATTATTGGCCCCAGGGCTTTAATGTACATAATGTTGAGGGAGGTCTTAAAGGTGAAGCTTCATACCAAACATCAACAAAGGCTAAAATTTGAACAATCTTGTCAAAGGTCCACTAGATGAAGCTACACATCAAATATCAAAGACCTGGGCCTAGCGGTTTCAGAGAAGAAGATTTTTAAAGATTTTGCCTATATAAGCCTATGTAAAATCAAAGGGCCCCGGGACAGGGGCATTTTTTGCCCCAGCACTATAGTTTGAACAATCTTGGTAGGGGTCCACTAGATGAAGCTTCATACCAAATATCAAAGTTCTTGGCCTTGTGGTTTCAGAGAAGAAGATTTTTAAAGATTTTCCCTATATAAGCCTATGTAAAACCAAAGGGCCCCGTGGCAGGGGGGGATTTTTTGTCCCAGCACTATAATTTGAACAATCTTGGTAGGGGTCCACTAGACGAAGCTTCATACCAAATATCAAAGTCCTGGGCCTTGTGGTTTCAGAGAAGAAGATTTTTAAAGATTTTCCCTATATAAGCCTATGTAAAACCAAAGGGCCCCGGGGCAGGGGCATTTTTGGCCCCAGCACTAAAATTGGAACAATCTTGGTAGGGGTCCACTAGATGAAGCTTCATACCAAATATCAAAGTCCTGGGCCTTGTGGTTTTAGAGAAGAAAATTTTTAAAGATTTTCCCTATATAAGCCTATGTAAAACCAAAGGGCCCCGTGGCGGGGGCATTTTTGGCCCCAGCACTATAATTTGAACAATCTTGGTAGGGGTCCACTAGATGAAGCTTCATACCAAATATATAAGACCTGGGCCTTGTGGTTTCAGAGAAGAAGATTTTTAAAAATTTTCCCTATATAAGCCAATGTAAAAGCAAAGGGCCCCGTGGCGGGGGCATTTTTGTCCCAGCACTAAAATTTGAACAATCTTGGTAGGGGTCCACTAGATGAAGCTTCATACCAAATATCAAAGTCCTGGGCCTTGTGGTTTCAGAAAAGACAATTTTTAAAGATTTTCCCTATATAAGCCCATGTAAAACCAAAGGGCCCCGTGGCGGGGGCATTTTTTGTCCCAGCACTAAAATTTGAACAATCTTGGTAGGGGTCCACTAGATGAAGCTTCATACCAAATATCAAAGACCTGGGCCTTGTGGTTTCAGAGAAGAAGATTTTTTAAGATTTTCCCTATATAAGCCTATGTAAAACCAAAGGGCCCCGGGGCGGGGGCATTTTTGGCCCCAGCACTGTAATTTGAACAATCTTGGTAGGGGTCAACTAGATGAAGCTTCATACCAAATATCAAAGACCTGGGCCTTGTGGTTTCAGAGAAGAAGATTTTTAAAGATTTTCCCTATATAAGCCAATGTAAAACCAAAGGGCCCCGTGGCGGGGGCATTTTTTGTCCCAGCACTATAATTTGAACAATCTTGGTAGGGGTCCACTAGATGAAGCTTCATACCAAATATCAAAGTCCTGGGCCTTGTGGTTTCAGAGTAGAAGATTTTTGAAGATTTTCCCTATATAAGCCTATGTAAAACCAAAGGGCCCTGGGGCGGGGGCATTTTTGGCCCCAGCACTATAATTTGAACAATCTTGGTAGGGGTCCACTAGATGAAGCTTCATACCAAATATCAAAGACCTGGGCCTTGTGGTTTCAGAGAAGAAGATTTTTAAAGATTTTCCCTATATAAGCCAATGTAAAACCAAAGGGCCCCGTGGCGGGGGCATTTTTCGTCCCAGCACTCAAATTTGAACAATCTTGGTAGGGGTCCACTAGATGAAGCTTCATACCAAATATCAAAGTCCTGGGCCTTGTGGTTTCAGAGAAGAAGATTTTTAAAGATTTTCCCTATATAAGCCTATGTAAAACCAAAGGGCCCCCGTGCGGGGGCATTTTTGGCCCCGGCACTATAATTTGAACAATCTTGGTAGGGGTCCACTAGATGAAGCTTCATACCAAATAACAAAGACCTGGGCCTTGTGGTTTCAGAGAAGAAGATTTTTTAAGTTTTTGGTGAAAAAAATCTGTTTTTGGCTCCTGTGACCTAGATGTGCAACGGACCGGAACCATTTGACCCATATTCAAACTTGACCGAGATATTGTCATGATGATCATTCTGAGCAAGTTTGATTAAGATTGGACCAAAATTGTGGCCCCTAGGGTGTTCACAAGGTTTTTATATGATTTGACCCGCTGACCTACTTTTTAACCCGATATGACCCATATTCGAACTGGACTGAAATATTGTCACAATGGTCATTCTGAGCAAGTTTCATGATAATTGGACCAAAACAGTGGCCTTCAGAGTGTTCACAAGGTTTTTCTATGATTTGACCAACTGACCTACTTTTTGACCGGACATGACCCATATTCGAACTTGACCAAGATATTGTCATGATGATCATTCTGAGCAAGTTTGATTATGATTGGACCAAAATTGTGGCCTCTAGGGTGTTCACAAGGTTTTTCTATGATTTGACCCGCTGACCTACTTTTTAAGCCGACATGATCCATATTCAAACTTCACTAAAATATTGTCACAATGATCATTCTGAGCAAGTTTGATGATGATTGGACCAAAATTGTGGCCTCTCGAGTGTTCACAAGGTTTTTCTATGATTTGACCTACTGACCTACTTTTTTACCCGACATGACCCAAATTCGAACTTGACCGAGATATTGTCATGATTATCATTCTGAGCAAGTTTGATGATAATTGGACCAAAACTGTGGCCTCTAGTGTGTTCACAAGAAAAAGTTTACGCACGACGGACGACGGACGACGGACGACGCACGACGACGCCGGACATCTTACTGTCACAAAAGCTCACCATGACCTTCGGTCAGGTGAGCTAAAAAGTAGGTCAAAGGTCAAGGTCACGAGATCAAAAATTATGGTACCACTGGAAAGGTCTTGTGATAAGGTATGCACATGTAAAATATGAAAACTATCTATTGCCATTCAAAAGTAATGCCCAATGTTAAGGTTTTTGTAGACAGACAAACGGACAAACAGACAGACAGACCAAAAACTATATGCCCCCCCCCCCCCCCCCCGAATCTGGATTCCGGGGTGCATAAAAATCACGGATCTTCATCAGAAAAGTAGCCATTTTGGAAATGGGAAAAATACACCATGCGGCACGGGTGTGTTATCTAAATGAAATCAATGATGCGTTTAATAAAACTGAGTTCGTGGAGGTTCCACTGATTGGAAGATTGGCCCCTTTCATGTATAATATTGCTTTCATCGGTGGGAGTGATCGAGTTAATTGAATCCATCTAAAGCTTTAAACAGGACCTAATGAACTTCATCCTAGAGTCCTGAAGGTAGTAGCAACATACGGGATAATTGGGATCATGTCTCATGTCAAATGAAGGGAACATCAAGGGAACTAGCCTGTACTGGCAGTTTTTCCAGCTCCGAAAGTCCCGAAAAAAAAACCTCAGAATGGCCCAAATTGTTTTTATTTGATTTTCTTAAATTTGACATTGGAGGAAAGAAAAATCATTTTTTCTACTTAAATTTCCAGTCACATTTTTCAATGCATGCATACATGATGAATGTTTTAATTACTACAATTTAAATCAGATACTGTTGCGTATTTTTGTTAATTTACTACTGAAATACATGAGAACCGGCCCCATTAGCTCAGTTGGTAGAGTGTCCGCTCCGGGGAACGGCAGGTCACGGGTTCGATCCCGGGCCGCGACATTACAAAGTCGTAAAAAATGGTACTAGCGACTCCTCGCTTGGCACTCAGATTTACGGGGTAGAACTAGGACTGGTCGACACAGTGTCAGGATAATGTGACTGGGTGTGGTATCATGTAATGTGTCTGGGACATGATACTTCAGTGAGGCAGCACTATAAAAGAGAGCATTGAGCTCCCTGTCGCAACCAGAAACCGTCGTGATATGACTGAAAAATTGCTGAAAGCGACGTTAAACCCGAATTCACACACACACACACACACACACACACAAACACACACACACACACACTGAAATACATGAGACATAGGGTCCTATCTTTAGCTCACCTGTCACATAGTGACAAGGTGAGCTTTTGTGATCACATTTTGTCCGTCGTCCGTTGTGCGTGCGTGGGTCCGTAAACACTTTAAAATAAGTATATCTCTTATTCCCCATGGCCAATCTTGATCAAATTTCACGAGAAGCATCATCAGGTAGGGAGAAAGACTCCATAAGATTTTGGGGCTGATCAGATTGGAATTCCATAGACTTATAATGGGGAAAACGACGTCTCCACTTTTTCTGGGCCATTTCTGATCCGATCTTCATCAAACTTGCAGATAACCAGGATGGGCTTATAGTCTACGTCGCGTTCGAATTTGAGCTTCACGGGACAAACAGCTTTGGAGTTACCTGCCCTTGAGCATAAATATAAGTGAAAAATGATGTCTCCAGCTTTTCTCAGCCGTTTATGATCTGATCTTTTTGTAGCTTTTCATAAACGAGGACAAGCATAAAATCTCGGACGAGTTCGAATTTGGTTTGAATCTGACCAGCGGTTTTCCATTTACATCCCATTGAGCATGAAAAATTACCATAGACTTATAATGGGGAAAACGACGTCTCCACTTTTTCTCAGCCATTTCTAATCCGATCTTCATCAGCTTGCAGATAACCAGGAGGGGCTAACAGTCTACGTCGAGTTCGAATTTGGGCTGCACGGGACAAACAGCTTTGGAGTTACCTGCCCTTGAGCATAAATATAAGTGAAAAGTGATGTCTCCAGCTTTTCTCAGCCGTTTATGACCTGATCTTTTTGTAACTTTTCATAAACGAGGACAAGCATAAAATCTTGGACGAGTTCGAATTTGGTTTGAATCTGGCCAGCTGCTTTTCCAGTTACATCCCCTTGAGCGTGAAACATTTTCCCATAAAGTTACGATGGGGAAAACGGCGTCTCCGCTTTTTCTCAGCCATTTCTGATCGGATCTTCATCAAACTTGCAGATAACCAGGAGGGGCTTAGTGTCTACGTCAAGTTCGAATTTGGGCTACACGGGACTAACAGCTTTGGAGTTACCTGCCCTTGAGTGAAAACTGGTGTCTCCAGCTTTTCTCAGCAGTTTATGATCTGATGTTTTTAGCTCACCTTAGCCGAAGGCTCACAAGGTGGGCTTATTGTATGGGTAGGCATCCGGCGTCCGTCCGTCCGTCGTCCACACCTTTGAACTTGAATATCTAAGTGACTAGCTGGCCTATCCCAATCAAATTTTATGTGCAGCATCACTGGGTTGGGGGATTGACTAAATTAGGTTTTGGACCAGTTTTGATCAGAACTGTGGTTGCCATGGAAACAAAATGGTTCCATAGACTTATAATGAGGAAAACGACGTCTCCACTTTTTCTCAGCCATTTCTGATCCGATCTTCATCAAACTTGCAGATAACCAGGAGGGGCTTACAATCTACGTCGAGTTCGAATTTGGGCTGCACGGGCAAACAGCTTTGGAGTTACCTGCCCTTGAGCATAAATGTAAGTGAAAAATGGTGTCTCCAGCTTTTCTCAGCCGTTTATGATCTGATCTTTTTGTAACTTTCCATAAACGAGAACAAGCATAAAATCTTGAACGAGTTCGAATTTGGCTTGAATCTGACGAGCATTTTTGTCAGTTACATCCCCTTGAGCGTGAAAACATTTTCCCATAGACTTATTATGGGGAAAACGAAGTCTTTACTTTTTCTCCGCCATTTCTGATCCGATCTTCATCAAACTTGCAAATAACCAGGAGGGGCTTACAGTCTATGTTGAGTCCAAATTTGGGCTGCACGGGACAAACAGCTTCTGAGGTACCTGCCCTTGAGCATAAATGTAAGTGAAAAATGGTGTCCCCAGCTTTTCTCAGCCGTTTTTGATTGGATCATTTTGTAACTTTTGGTAAAGGGGACAAGCATAAAATCTCGAGCGAGTTCGAAGTTGACTTGAATCTGACCAGTGGTTTTCCAGTTACATCTCCTTGAGTGTGAAAGATTTTCCCATAGACTTACAATAGGAAAACGACGTCTCCAGCTTTTCTTGACCATTTCAAATCAGATCTTCATCAAACTTGCCGATATCCAGGAGAGGCATACAGCCTATGTTGAGTTTGAATTTAGGCCACGCAGGTCAAATGACTTTTGAGTTACCTGCCCTTGAACATAAATATTAGCGGAAATGGTGTATCCACCTTTCCGCAACCGTTTTTGATCTGATCTTTTTTTTACTTTTGGTAAACGACGATAAGCATAAAATCCCTAAGAAGTTCGATTTTGGCTTGAATCGGACCACCGGATTTCCAGTTACACCCCCTTGACGGTGAAAAATTTTCCCATAGACTTACAATGGGAAAACGATGTCTCCGACTTTGCTTGGCTATTTCTAACCTGACCTTCATCAAACTTCCAGATAACCAGAAGGCGCGTACAGTCTATGTTTAGTTCGAATTTGGGCCGCATGAGAAAAAAGGCTTTCGAATTACCTGCCCTTGAGCATAAATCTTAGTGAAATATAGTCTCCACCTTTTCTCCGCCGTTTCTAATTTGATCTTTTTTGAAACTTTCAGTAAACGAGAACAAGCATAAAACCTCAGATAAGTTTGAATTTGGCTTGAATCTGTCATTCGGATTTGCAGTTACAGCCATTAGAGCGCGAACAATTTTCCCATAAACTTACAATGGAAAAACGACGTTACCAACTTTTCTCCGCCATTTCTGATCTGATCTCCATCAAACTTGCAGATAGCCAGGAGGGACATACAGTCTACATAGAGTTCGAATTTCGGCTGCATGAGAAAAAACACCTTTGGAGTAACCTGCCTTTGTTTATTGATTTGAGGTTTAATATCCCAGTCAGCAGTGTTTTGGAGACGTTTTAGTTTGTTTGATTTGAGGTTTAACGTCTCCGTCAACACTGTAAAGGTCATTTTGGAGACGTTGCTTCCAATTTTGTGGGACTTTTACCCGACATTGAGATGAAATGTCCTCTCAAGCCCTGTCGCCCAATGAAACCAATAGGGTTTATCAGCATGGACGGTCCGCCTCGCACCGCGGTTCCTGGACAGGCTTAGATCCTCTATGCGGTTTACCAGTACTAGTGTGCGGGCCGGATTCAGCTCTGCGTGGAAGCATCATGCAGCCCATATATATTTCTTCAAGCCCCTATGGACGGGGGCCGGTTTTGGAGACGTTGCTTCTAGTTTTGTGGGATTTTTGCACGACATCGAGATGAAATTGTATCTTAAGCCCTTTCCATCCAATGGAACCAATTGGGTCATTATGCATGGACAATCCAACTGGCACCACTTAGAACCTGTTTACCAGTACTCATGTGTGGTCGGTTCCAGCTCTGCAGAGACGCACCATGTAGCCCAGTCTATTTATTCAAGCCTCGATGGGCATTCTTAAAACATCATTAATGATTTTCTGGTACACAGGTGAGCAATATAGGGCCATTTGGCCCTCTTGTTATTCTAAAATTGGCGAATCTTAATTTGATGATATATGTATATAATTCTATTCAAATTAACGGTAAAATAATGAATTTTTATAATCTTAAACCACATTTTCGCCATGTAGCGTAGTAATGCAAACAATTATGTCAGAGAAATATGTTCCCTATTAACTTCTATATATAGCTTGTCGCGTAACTTAAATCGGACACATGTAATTTAGTGGATAATAATTGGCCCACGTGATGAGTTAAGTCCAGTTTTTGTACACCTGTTCCAACAGTCTCTCGATACGGATGAAATCCCCAAAGAATGGCCCTTAGCGAACATTTGCCCACTCTTCAAAAAGGAGAGGGGGCTCATGCTCATAATGATCGACCGGTGTCCCTGGTGAATGAATGTCATTTAACGTGTCACCAGTAATAATTCAGATTCTGACCCGTGTTCTGTGTAAACTGCTTGAACACATAGTCTGCTCAAACATCATGGTTTGTTTTGTTTGATTTGAGGTTCAACGTCCCCGTCAACACTGTAAAGGTCATTTTGGAGACGTTGCTTCCAATTTTGTGGGACTTTTACTCGACATTGAGATGAAATGACATCTCAAGCCCTGTCCCCCAATGAAACCAATAGGGTTTATTAGCATGGACGGTCCGCCTCGCACCGCGGTTCCTGGGCAGGCTTAGATCCTCTAAGCGGTTTACCAGTACTAGTGTGCGGGCCGGATTCAGCTCTGCGTGGAAGCATCGTGCAGCCCATATATTTCTTCATCATGGCCAACTTGGATAAACATAAACATTTGTCAGATAGACAACATGCATTTAGCGAAAGGCGTGATTTTGAAACTCGGTTGAGCACGGTTAATAATGACTGGGTAAAAATCTTGGACAAAGTGGGGCAGGTGGACACATTTATTCTGGAGTTTGAGAAGTCTTTTGGCACCCCACCTCATGGACTACTTAAACCCAAATTATTTGGTTATGGAATTGGGGCGAAGACTCTCAAATGGATAGATTCCTTTCTTTGATACAGAAAACAGCGTGTTGTTGTTAATGGCGAATCTTCAGTTTGGGCTCCAGTTTTGTCTGGTCCCACAAGGCCACAAGCGACTGTTCTTGGTCCACTGTTGTTCTCCCTGTACATTAATGATATTTCCACTGACACTGACTCAGAAATAAGACTGTTTGCAGACGACTTTGTTTGCTATCGGGAAATTAGAGATACAGAGGGTTCACTGAAACTTCAACCACGAAAATGGGACAGGAGATTTAAATCCGGTAACTGCAATATTATGCAAAATTCTCATCACGAAAGCACGCCTATATAATTTTGACCCCATTGAACCCCACTTTTATATAGTAAAACTGGGGTTTCCGGGGGTATACCTTATTTTTCTTATTTCTGCTCTAAAATATAGATTGTGGGTACTCGTTACAACCGCCTCGATGAGGCGGTTCTAACGAGTGCCCACAATCTATATTTGGAGCAGAAATTAGAAAAATATCACAATTTTTCATCATAAATTTTCATTTTTTCGGCGATAAAGGTGGTAATGTATTTGTATAGGCGTGTTTGCGTAATGTAGAAAGAGGACCAATAAATTTTAGGCTTCTTACACCTTGGAGGGAACGGTTCCCGAGAATGTGAATTCTATTAAATACCTTGGTGTGACAATCACACACAATCTGAGATGTAATGCACACATTGGCAACATGTGTACCAGGCAAGTAGTCCGCTTGGTTTCCTGCGGCGAATCCTTCATCAATGCCTTCAGGATTTTAAAGAGACAGCACATAAAGGACTTATTCGCCCAATCTTGGAATATGGTAGTTGTATGTGGGGCCCAAGTGGAATGGTCCAAAATACATAGCTAGTATCGAAGACTATCACAGTCCTTCTACCTTAGAATAAATATTTTATGAGGAAATTACGGAACCCGGGAAGGGACATGATTTTTTTTTATTTTATAAGTTGTGCGCACAAGATAATATCTTGTGCGGACAAGATATTATCTTGTGCGGACAAGATATTATCTTGTGCTGACAAGATATTATCTTGTGCGGACAAGATAATATCTTGTCCGCACAACATAATATCTTGTCCGCACAAGATATTATCTTGTGCGGACAACATATTATCTTGTGCAGACAAGATATTATCTTGTCCGCACAAGATATTAAGTTGTGCGAACAAGATATTATCTTGTCCGCACAAGATAATATCTTGTCTGCACAACATAGATCTTGTGCGCACAAGATATTAAGTTGTCCGCACAAGATATTATCTTGTCCGCACAAGATAATATCTTGTCCGCACAAGATAATATCTTGTCCGCACAACTTCCCAAGATCTATGTTGTGCAAACAAGATAATGTGTTATGCGAACAAGATATTATGTTGTGCGAACAAGATCATATCTTGTCTGCACAAGATAATATCTTGTCCGCACAAGATAATATGTTGTCCGAACAAGATAATATCTTGTCCGCTCAAGATATTATCTTGTTCGCACAACATAATAATAAAAAAAAATCATGTCCCTTCCCGGGTTCCGTAGGAAATACATGTATATCTAATATTTTCTGATAAAAATATATTTACACTTTTGGTTCAATTAAAGGGTTTATATCATTATTTATACACTTGAATGTCAAGACGAAAATCCGTCAGTTTTTCGGAACACTGCTCGTTTTCTTCTTACAGGAGTCCCACATATTTATGCCCTTTACAAGTCTATCATCTCTAGGAAGCACAAATTTTCCCTTGATGTTTAGCACAACAAAAGACGACCTTCAGCTGACTTCTACCTCTGATTTTATATTTCTGCTGGATAATTGCTTTTGCTCTTCTTTCATATTTTGTCGATACTCAAAATCGCCATACTGACATGGAAGAACTTCCCTCGGAGACATGAAATTTTTATTTCTGATCGTCCTGTCTCTTTCAGCATTATGCTTGCTGAACATTTTGAGGTGGTATTTCTCATCCTTAGCAAAGAATTTTCCACAGAAACACACATGTACTTTATTGAATTTGTTATTAACTTTCGTCCAGTGCGTGATAAAGTCCTCAAAGTTCCAGTACAGTGTGGTTGGTTGGCAGGTTTAACAGGACACGGGGTTGGAATACGTGGCCATATCGGTCGATTTTGGTACATGAACTCTGAGCATTCGCTTTCTGGTACAGTGATGACAATCTCAGCCATGATCTGAAAAGTTCCACATACAGCCATTCACCATTTTTGCATTATTTGCTGGCTCCCAGCTTGCACACTGTCAATATTGGAAAAACAGGTAATCAGACCCCCCCCCCCCCCCCCCCCTGACCAGAGGTAGGTCAAGGGGGGGGGGGGTCTGGTTACCTGTTTTTCCAACTCTGATAACCTCCAGACTAGGAACCAGCAGATAATGCAAATAAGGTGAATACAGATACACTGTAGTGAGCACACTGATCCTGGATGGTGATAACGATGTAGTTTTGGATGATAGTGCTGATTATGATGGAATTTGTTTTTTCATTCTTCTATGAAAAAGTCGATTTTTTTATCTTTTTTCCGCGTTTTCAGCGATAACTTTTTATCTTAGCAATGCATGCAGCGAGAAAGTTGTGCAGTTGAAGCTCCGCCAACTTCTCGTTAAGGACTCAGTCAGCCTCCAGTTTGGTTTACTTATTCCTCTAATAAGGTTGACTTTTTACAATTTTCCAATTTTTCGACAAAAACTATGTATAATTCTGTCACTTACATCACCGAGGCACTTGAATGAAGACGGTCAAAAAATGAAATACATGGTTGTAGTCAGCAAATCCGTAGGAGAGACAGTACAGATCCAGCATATTTGATCTACATTGTTCAAATATTAAAAAAGTACGCCAGAAATTGCGACATTCTTATTCACCCTCAAAGTGTGCACATTGTAAACCTACAGGATATTTGAATGACCCCATAATTTCCCATCAGTCAAAAACTGACCAGACGACAAATCGTCAAACCACACCATCAACGCGGGACTTGTTGAAACCGAAAGTTTGAGACAATGTTGAAATCGCAGAAATATCCATCTGATTGTAGCTTTTCTGAGGTTACTTTAGGACATGAATCCTTTTCGAGAAGTTGGCGGAGCTTGTCCTGTATAACTCTCTCGCTGGACGCGACAAAAATTAAAAAAAAATCGACTTTAGTATGTTTCACACAACCTTTCTTCAGTTTAAACAGCATACATTTATTTTGTGGAACATACTTTTCTACCTATGAAGTCATTTTATTCTCATGTATATAGTTTTTGTCTGTCTGTCTGTCTGTCCGTCTGTTTGTCTGCACGCAAAAACCATAACATTGGACATAATTTTTGAATGGGGACTGCTAGGGCTTTCATATATCACATGTGCATTCCATGTCACAAGACCTTTCCAGTGGTACCATAATTTTTGACCTCATGACGCAGGCCTTGTCTTTGACCTACTTTTTAAACTTCTACATTTGCCATTCCTTTCAATTGGTAAGTGATAGCGCTTTCATACTCTACGTGGGCATTCTATGTCACAAGACCTTTTGAACGGTACCATAATTTTTTACCTGTGACCTTGACCTTGACGTTTGATCTACTTTTCATAAAACTTTAACGTTGGCCATAACTTTCGATTGGTAGGTGATATGCATCACGTGAACAAGTCCGTGAAATCAGCCCCCCCCCCCCCCCCCCCCTAAACCCCACTCTTTTGCTTAATACTTGCTCTGTTGTGTGAAGAATGCACATGCATATGTATGTATGTATGTATGTATGTATGTATGTATGTGCATACGTATGTTTGTTTTTCTGCAAATCTGTTTGCATGTGTGTGCTTGTGTGTGTGTGTATGAGTGTGTGCATGTGTGCGTGCATGGCAACCCTCTTCTAGTTGAGTCAATAATTCAACTACATATACAAATTAGTCATATTTATTGTTCTTTGATGATTATCTGCACATTTGTGTACAGCCACATAGTTTGTTAACAAGTGCAATCCCAATCTGAATTTGCCAGTTCTTTTAATTACTCAAAATTTCTACTTTGCTTAAGCAATTAAATTTGTAATTATATACACAGTTATTGAACTAAAAACATACAAAATATACAAAACCAGTGCTTCAGCTGAAGTGCACGACCCGCCGGATGCTTTTAGCTTTATGAGTGTTACCATATATGGGTATGGCGGCCATTTTGGTCATGTGACCTGGACATAAAACGGTTCCCCCAATAAATGCGCCTTATCGTAAGGAGCAAAAATATATCTTATACTTTAGTACTGTATTCTGAATCGTTTGCAGGATAAAATCCAACACAAAAGCATATGTGTCAAAGTTTGACCTAGGCACAAAGAAGGTCAAGGTCAACCCAGGATCACCATTTTAGCAATTTATGATGGGCCTACGTTCCAGATGCTATTTATCAAGTTTCGTGGAAATCTGCACAGTGGTTCTGGAGAAGACTATTTTTGAAGGGTTTTTACCAAATATTGCTTGGCGGCCATTTTGGTCATGTGACCTGGACCCCATGAGGAAATTTTGCTTTCCCCCATCCCGTAGAGGCTCCATATGAAATTTGACTTCAATCGGCCCAACGATTTCCGAGGAGAAGCAGTTCGAAAGTTTTCACATTTTTTGCCTCGGCCAGGCTGTACTAAATGGAATGTAATATTTCGCAAGTTCATTGATAAGATCTAATTGATATTTATCAGTATCCCAAAAATTGTTTAAATATTCCAAGTGGTTAAGTCACTATCACCAATTTTCACAAACGGGTTACGGACGGACAGATAGACAGACCATATATGGCTTGGCGGCCATTTTGGTCATGTGTCCTGGACCCCATGAGCAATTTTTGGTTTCCCCCATCCCATAGAGGCTCCATATGAAATTTGATTTCAATCGGCCCAACGGTTTCCGAGGAGAAGCAGTTCGAAAATTTTCACATTTTTCGCCTCGGCGAAGCTATACTAAATGGAATGTAATATTTCGCAAGTTCATTGGTTAGATCTCATTGATATCTATCAGTATGCCAAAAATTGTTTAAATATTCCAAGCGGTTAAGTCACTATCACTAATTTTCACAAACGGGTTACGGACGGACAGACAGACAAACCATATATGGCTTGGCGGCCATTTTGGTCATGTGACCTTGACCCCATGAGCAAATTTTGGTTTCCCCCATCCCATAGAGGCTCCATATGAAATTTGACTTCAATCGGCCCAACGGTTTCGAGGAGAAGCAGTTCAAAAATGTTTGAAAATTTTCACATTTTTCGCCTCGGCGAGGCTATACTAAATGGAATGTAATATTTCGTAAGTTCATTGGTTAGATCTCATTGATATCTATCAGTATGCCAAAAATTGTTTAAATATTCCAAGCGGTTAAGTCACTATTACCAATTTTCACAAACGGGTTACAGACGGACCCAAAGAAGGTCAAGGTCAACCCAGGGTCACCATTTTAGCAATTTATGATAGGCCTACATCCCAGATGCTATTTATCAAGTTTCGTGGAAATCTGCCCAGTGGTTCTGGAGAAGACTATTTTTGAAGGGTTTTTACCATATATGGCTTGGCGGCCATTTTGGTCATGTGACCTGGACCCCATGAGCAAATTTTGGTTTCCCTATCCCATAGAGGCTCCATATGAAATTTGACTTCAATCGGCCCAACGGTTTCCGAGGAGAAGCAGTTCGAAAATTTTCACATTTTTCGCCTCGGCGAGGCTATACTAAATGGAATGTAATATTTCGCAAGTTCATTGGTTAGATCTCATTGAAATCTATCAGTATGCCAAAAATTGTTTAAATATTCCAAGCGGTTAAGTCACTATCACCAATTTTCACAAACGGGTTACGGACGGACAGATAGACAGACCATATATGGCTTGGCGGCCATTTTGGTCATGTGTCCTGGACCCCATGAGCAATTTTTGGTTTCCCCCATCCCATAGAGGCTCCATATGAAATTTGATTTCAATCGGCCCAACGGTTTCCGAGGAGAAGCAGTTCGAAAATTTTCACATTTTTCGCCTCGGCGAAGCTATACTAAATGGAATGTAATATTTCGCAAGTTCATTGGTTAGATCTCATTGATATCTATCAGTATGCCAAAAATTGTTTAAATATTCCAAGCGGTTAAGTCACTATCGCCAATTTTCACAAACGGGTTACGGACGGACAGACAGACAAACCATATATGGCTTGGCGGCCATTTTGGTCATGTGACCTTGACCCCATGAGCAAATTTTGGTTTCCCCCATCCCATAGAGGCTCCATATGAAATTTGACTTCAATCGGCCCAACGGTTTCCGAGGAGAAGCAGTTCGAAAATTTTCACATTTTTCGCCTCGGCAAGGCTATACTAAATGGAATGTAATATTTCGCAAGTTCATTGGTTAGATCTCATTGATATCTATCAGTATGCCAAAAATTGTTTAAATATTCCAAGCGGTTAAGTCACTATCACCAATTTTCACAAACGGGTTACGGACGGACAGATAGACAGACCATATATGGCTTGGCGGCCATTTTGGTCATGTGTCCTGGACCCCATGAGCAATTTTTGGTTTCCCCCATCCCATAGAGGCTCCATATGATATTTGATTTCAATCGGCCCAACAGTTTCCGAGGAGAAGCAGTTCGAAAATTTTCACATTTTTCGCCTCGGCGAAGCTATACTAAATGGAATGTAATATTTCGCAAGTTCATTGGTTAGATCTCATTGATATCTATCAGCATGCCAAAAATTGTTTAAATATTCCAAGCGGTTAAGTCACTATCACCAATTTTCACAAACGGGTTACGGACGGACAGACAGACAAACCATATATGGCTTGGCGGCCATTTTGGTCATGTGACCTTGACCCCATGAGCAAATTTTGGTTTCCCCCATCCCATAGAGGCTCCATATGAAATTTGACTTCAATCGGCCCAACGGTTTCGAGGAAAAGCAGTTCAAAAATGTTTGAAAATTTTCACATTTTTCGCCTCGGCGAGGCTATACTAAATGGAATGTAATATTTCGTAAGTTCATTGGTTAGATCTCATTGATATCTATCAGTAAGCCAAAAATTGTTTAAATATTCCAAGCGGTTAAGTCACTATCACCAATTTTCACAAACAGGTTACAGACGGACCCAAAGAAGGTCAAGGTCAACCCAGGGTCACCATTTTAGCAATTTATGATAGGCCTACATCCCAGATGCTATTTATTAAGTTTCGTGGAAATCTGCCCAGTGGTTCTGGAGAAGACTATTTTTGAAGGGTTTTTACCATATATGGCTTGGCGGCCATTTTGGTCATGTGACCTGGACCCCATGAGCAAATTTTGGTTTCCCTATCCCATAGAGGCTCCATATGAAATTTGACTTCAATCGGCCCAACGGTTTCCGAGGAGAAGCAGTTCGAAAATTTTCACATTTTTCGCCTCGGCGAGGCTATACTAAATGGAATGTAATATTTCGCAAGTTCATTGGTTAGATCTCATTGATATCTATCAGTATGCCAAAAATTGTTTAAATATTCCAAGCGGTTAAGTCACTATCACCAATTTTCACTTACGGGTTACGGACAGACAGACAGACAAACCATATATGGCTTGGCGGCCATTTTGGTCATGTGACCTTGACCCCATGAGCAAATTTTGGTTTCCCCCATCCCATAGAGGCTCCATATGAAATTTGACTTCAATCGGCCCAACGGTTTCCGAGGAGAAGCAGTTCAAAAATGTTCGAAAATTTTCACATTTTTCGCCTCGGCGAGGCTATACTAAATGGAATGTAATATTTCGTAAGTGCATTGGTTAGATCTCATTGATATCTATCAGTATGCCAAAAATTGTTTAAATATTCCAAGCGGTTAAGTCACTATCACCAATTTTCACAAACGGGTTACGGACGGACAGACAGAATGACAGATTGACAGACTGACAGAATGACAGAATGACAGAATGACACGGTGATTTTAGGGCACTCTTAGAAAAAAACCGACTTTAGTCGGTTGCTTTTTCTGCGGGTCGTGCAATATACATGTATTGGATTATACATGTATAAGATTTTAGTCAAAAACACGTTGATAAAAACAGTGTCTTCTCATGTTGGTTTGCTTATGGCTCATACGATTTACAATGTTTTTGTGGTTGTTGTTCACGATATTTTTCTTTTGTACATGTTGCATTAATTAAGCAGTCAACATTGCTAAACGTATTTCTACATCATAGTCAAAATATTTTTTCCAATGATTATTCATCTCAAGAATAAAATAATAAGTGGGCCAGATTTGTGGGTAACTAATCATGTTGTGATTGGGGGCTTGGATTTGGTGCTCAATCACGGGTAGAATATTTCCTCGCAATTCGGCCACTGGCACAAGGCATAATAATTTGTTTCACTATAGAATGGAACACCTATGTAAATCATATTTTCCACTAGCTGTATGACTTTTGGTATAAAACCTCCTTACGTTTATTATGGCATATGCAGTGTTTTTCTGTATCATTTTTGGTGTTTTCTTTTGGGGAAATGGGATGGGGGTGTAGACACATGGGGTTATCTGTTTGAATTTTGTTGAAGTTTATATGCTTGGCATGGCGGAGCTTATCTTGTTTCTGGTGTTTTTAGCATCTATCACATGATACAGTTACTTATGCAAGATAAAACAACTGTCGTGCCAATGTGTCGCCGGATACACAGGTTTACATTTCTGCCGCATATTTTTATGCTTTTCGCATTATGTCAAAATATCTTCCATGCGTATTCAATGTTGACGAACTTACAAGATGGTGAATATACTAAACTCAAAATTCACATGCATGGTATCTCCAAACGTGTGACACCAGGTAAATCGTCAAGAGCAAACCTCAACTTTTCAGTGGTTATGATATACAGTTTACTCGCCATTGACTTTGTAACTTGGTTAGCCATACTAGTGCTCTGTGCTGGAGATGTTCACCCCAATCCAGGGCCTTTGTCAGCATCCTCCACCATGAGTCTATCTAGAACATCTTTAAGCTCGTCGTCCTCTACACGCAGTTCTATCACCACTGGTCATAATTTATCATTTGTCCATTACAATGTGCAAAGTATCATTTCAAAATTGGACGTCTTGCATACTGAACTAATTGACTTTGATATCTTGGCCTTTTCAGAAACATGGCTTAATCCTGATACCGAAACAGATGATTTAATATTTAACTCGTACTACAAACCCGAGCGCAAAGATAGAGTAGGTGACAGTCACGGAAGGGTTATTCTATATGTAAAGGAAACTTTAATGTATAAGCGTAGAGAAGATTTAGAAATCAGGGGCATTGAATCTATTTGGATTGAATTAAAAAATAATCATCAACGTATATTATTTGGTCTATTTTACAGACCGCCTAACTCAGATACCAATTATTATTCTAGTATTGAAGACTCTTTGGCCTTAGCAATGGACACAGGCATCTCAAATATAATAATCACAGGCGATTTCAATTTCAATATGTTAAATCCACAAACATCGCGCAAAATTGAATCGTTTTGTACACAGTTTTCTCTATATCAAGCAATTGAAGATCCCACACATTTTAACGAACATTCATTCTCATTGATTGATATCCTTCTTGTTAGTGACAAGGAACGTTTAATTATGAGTGGAGTTAGCGACCCTTTTCTGGATCAACCTACAAGGTATCATTGCCCAATTTATGGGATTTTTAAATTTGCAAAGCCAAAAGTTAAATCCTTCATGAGGCATGTATGGTATTATGAAAGAGGCAATTATGATCTTATGAGGGAAAAAGCTTCAGCGATTGACTGGAACTCCCTGCAACATGAAAATATTGATGTCTATGCTGATAATATACATGCAACAATTAATTCAGTAGCTAGTAAATGTATTCCCAACAAACAGGTTCGTATCAAACCTTTAGATCCACCATGGCTTAATTCAGTTATAAAACAATATATACGCAAACGGAAACGGAGTTACAAGAAAGCAAAAAGAACCAATTCAGATGAACACTGGCGAGCATTTAAGAAATTACGTAATAAAGTAATAACACTAGTTCGTAATTCGAAAAAGTCATTTTATGACAAACTTAAAGACAAACTTAGGTCTGGAAACCTCTGCTCAAAAGACTGGTGGTCTACTCTACAATGCTTTATAAATCCCACATCTACATCCTCTATACCACCCCTTGAATATAATGGTACTGTATATACAGACGATGTTGACAAAGCCAACACTCTGAACATTTTCTTCCAAAGCCAAACTTTGTTGAATGAAGACGGAGCTGTTTTGCCCGATTTAGAGCAAGCTATAGTTGAAGCACAGTTAGACCATATTGTACTAACTCCCGTAGACGTCCAATCGATTCTCGAAATTTTGCCTGTTGGGAAAGCTTCAGGACCAGATGGGTTGAGTAATCGTATTCTTCGTGAGTTGTCTGCTCAAGTATCTGGTGCTTACTGTCGTCTTTTTAACCAGTCTATAAGAGTAGGTAAAGTTCCAACACCGTACAAAGAAGCTAACGTCTGTTCTGTTCCTAAGAAGGGCGATCTGTCAATAGTCTCTAATCATAGGCCTATATCTTTATTAAACGCCGAAGATAAGCTTTTTGAAAGACTAGTTTTCAAACATTTATTCAGTCATCTTCAAAATAACAACTTATTGTCATCTCCACAATCTGGCTTTATTCCTGGCGATTCTACCGTAAACCAGTTAGCATTTCTTTACAATACGTTTTGTCAAGCGCTTGACTCTGGTAAAGAGGTAAGGACTGTCTTCTGTGACATCAGCAAAGCATTCGATCGTGTTTGGCACCGTGGTCTTATACATAAACTTCAAATATGGATGGCCATATGGCCATTTTGTGGGAAAGTAACTGTCCTTATGGCCTTCCTTTGTTTAGGTTTCCATTATGGTCTGGTCGCTTAATGTTTGTATTTCTTTCCCTTTAGTGTCTTTTATGGGTGGAGTAAGTTAATTGTATCAATTCCTGATCTTTGTTTTACTTCTACTTTGCAAGCAGCTGGTGTCACAGGAAAAGTTCTTTCGTGGTTCAAGGACTATCTTTTTAACAGGAAACAAAGAGTGGTTCTTCCAGGCGCTACTTCTGACTGGGTTTACGTTAAAGCTGGTGTTCCACAAGGATCAATACTGGGTCCGCTTCTTTTTTTTGCTATATATAAACGACATTGTGATAGACATAGGCTCGAACATAAGAATCTTTGCCGATGATACTAGTCTTTATATAATCGTTGATAACCCTGCAACAGCAGCTGGCTGTCTGAACATGTACCTTAGCAAACTCTTGAGATGGGCTGCAACTTGGTTAGTGAATTTTAACCCCTCAAAAAACGAATCTCTTTTAATTTCTCGTAAACGTAATCAACCTCAACATCCACCTATTTTTATGCAAACCGTTCAGGTAACTGAAGTAGAATCCCATAAGCATCTTGGTATACATTTTTCAAATGACTGCACATGGCATCATCACATAAATTATATTAAGCAAAAAGCCTGGTTAAGAATTAATGCTATGAGAAAACTGAAATTTAAATTAGATAGAAAATCCCTGGAAACTATCTACATAGCCTTTATTCGACCAATTTTAGAATATGGGGATATCGTTTGGAGCAACTGCACACAGTACGAAAAATTAGAACTAGACAAGATTCAAAATGACGCAACAAGGATAGTAACTGGTGCTACAAAGCTTATCTCTTTAAATGACCTCTATCGTGAAATTCATTGGGAATCATTATCTCAGAGAAGAGAAAACCATAAGATTACTTTATTCTACAACATGATTAATCAGCTTACACCCTACTACCTATCATCCCTAATTCCACAGTCTGTCGGTAACATTTCTCGCTACAATCTTAGAAATTCTAATGACCTACTAACTATTGACGCGAGGACAAGCCAGTATCATAATTCCTTTTTACCCTCATCTGTAAGAGCCTGGAATAGTTTAACTCCTGAAGCTAAACAATGCACTTCTGTTAATTCCTTTAAATATTATCTTAGAAAAAACAAAATACCACTTCCTAATCATTTCTACTTCGGCAACAGGAAAGCCCAGATTCTACATACAAGACTGCGCACCAACTGCAGTTCACTTAATCTTCACTTATTTCTGAAAAATATTTCTGAATCTCCTTTATGCCGTTGCGGAAGTATTGAAGACACACAACACTTCTTCTTTCACTGTGGGCTATTCCAAGCACAACGTGCTGTACTTCTTAATGCAGTGTCGCTGTATCAACCGCCCTCTTTAAATATGTTCTATTAAAGGGTTATCCTTTGGAAGCAAGGAATACACCACAGAAGTGAAAAATAAGGAGTGTACATGTTTTCTGGGCCAGACTAGCTAGTTTCAAACCTTGTTATATGGCGACCTATCTTTATCTCAGGAAATTAACAATCTTATATTTGAATCTGCACACACTTTCATACTGAATTCTAAACGCTTTTAAATAATTGGAATGGTATTAGTATACGACGGAATTATGAACAAATAAAAACAGAAATGTAATCTCTTTAATCTCTTCGTTAGTCTGCACCCTCTCTCTCTCCCCCCGTTTTTATCCCCCGACCGAGTAGGTTCGGCGGATATAGCGATCAGCCTGGCGTCCGTCCGTCTGTCCGTCTGTCTGTCCGTCCGTCCGTCCGTAGACACAACCTTGTGATGACCATAACTCCTATACCATTTGAGATTCATTGATGGTTCTTGGCACAATTGTTCACAAGGCTGAGACGGCGTGTCATGCGCAAGAACCAGAACTCTGGATGCCATACTTTTTGAGTTATCTCCCCTTTTAATAAAATAGAATGACTACTTTGTGATGGCCATAACTCCAACACCCTTAGAGATATATTGATGGTACCTGGCACAGTTGTTCACAAGGCTGAGACGGCGTGTCATGCACAAGAACCACAACTCTGGTTGCCATGGATTTTGAGTTATCTCCCCTTCCAATAAAATAGAGTGACAGCCTTGTGATGGCCATAACTCCAATACCCTTTAAGATATATTGATGATACATGCCACAGTTGTTCACAAGGCCAAGACATTGTGTCATGCACAAGAACCACAACTCTGGGTGCCATGGTTTGTTAGTTATCTTCCCTTCCAATAAAATAGAATCACTACATTGTGATGGCCACATCTTCAATACTCTTTGAGATATATTGATGGTACTTGGTACAGTTGTACATGAGGTTAAGCAGGTGTGTCGCGTGCAGTAACCACTACTCTGGGTGCCCTGGTTTTTTAATTATCTCCCCTGACAATATAACCTTGTGATGGCCATAACTCCAATACCCGTTGAGATATATTGAGGGTACTTGGCACAATTGTATACAAGGTTGAGACAGCACTTCATGCCTAAGAACCACAACTCTGGGTGCTATGGGTTATCTGAGTTATCTCCCCTTCCAATATAACAGTATGAGCACCTTGTGATCACCATACCTCCGATACCCTTTGAGACATATTGGTGTTACATGATGCAGATGTACATGAGGTTAAGCAGGTGTGTCATGTTCCAGAATTACAACTCTGTGTGCTCTGGATTTTTAGTTATCTCCCCTGACAATATAACCTTGTGATGCCCATAACTCCAACACCCTTTGAGATATATTGAAGGAACTTGGCGCAATTGTATACAAGGTACAGAAGGGGTGTCATGTGCAAGAACCACAACTGTTGGTGCTGTGGTATTTGAGTTATCTACCCTTCCAATATAACAGTATGACCAGCTTGTGATCACCATGTCTCCAATAGCCTTTGAGACATATTGATGGTACTTCATACAGAAATATATGAGCTTAAGCAGGCATGTCATGCACAAGAACCACAACTCTGAGTGCCCTGGTTTTTTAGTTTTCTCCCCTGACAGTATAATTTTGTGATGGCCATAACTGCAATACTTTTGTGATATATTGCTGGTTTAATTCTGGTGCACTGTCTATTGGTGAACAATCTTCTGAAGGCCATATTGGCTTTTGGTCGGGGGATTTGCCATCTCTTCCGATGGCTATTTTTTTTTTTTTTTTGTTTCGTTTTAAGTTTGACCATTTTTACTTCCAGACTGAAATTCAGAATTTTTTAGATTAACTTCGATGATTTATGTATTGGTATTATGTACTTATTTATTGGAATTTTGTTGCATTTCACTACTCGAAATTATAATCAACTTGCAGCTTAAATTCCTTTGTGAAATCTAAATACATATATAATTATATGAACCTAGTTGTTGCATAAGATGTACTGATACTCTGCCATATTGTACACAAGCATATTATGTTTCCGGAAAGGAGCAGAACTCTATAAGCATTTTGCTTTCGTTCTTATCCTTTAAATTGTTCACTGTTGCATATTTTTGTATGATGTATTGTTTGTACGAAATAAATATGTTTAAACTAAACCCCACTATATATACAGAAAACTGGGGTTTACGGGGGTAAACATTATTTTCCTTAATTCTGCTCCAAGACATAGGTTGTGGGTACGCGTTAAGAACGCCTCAATGAAGCGGTTATAACGAGCACACAAAACCTATGCTTGGAGTATAAATAAGAAAAATTAATATCACAAATTTTCATCAGAAAAATTGCCTTTTTAGAGGTTTGAAAAATGTACTATATCACACGAATGTGTTATCGTAATGGCTTTCATATTTTACATGTGCATATTTTGTCACAAGACCTTTCGAACGATTCCATAATTTTTTACCTTGTGACCTTGACCTTGACGTTTGACCTACTTTTAAAAACCTTAACATTGGCCATAACTTTTGATCGGTTAGTGTTAGGACGATCATATTTCACTTATGCATTCCATGTCACAAGACCTTTCCATTGGTACCATAATTTTTGACCTTGTGATATTTACATTGACGTTTAACCTACATTTTACTTTCGATTAGTAAGTGATAGGGCTTTCATATTTTACATGTGCATACCTTGTCACAATACTTTCCAGTGGTATCAGAATGTTTGACCTTGTGATCTTCACCTTTACGTTTGACCTACTTTTTTAAAAAAACTTTGAAATTGACCATAACTTTCGATTTGTAATTGATAGGGGAGGTAAGTCTGTATTTCCATTTGAATGATTTTGACCTCGACTTACGTTTGTTTCAGTCTGTTCGAGTGCATTTAACCAGCTAGATGTGGTTAAATCACCTTCACATAGTTTTATATCATCTACATGGACATTTATGACTGTTTTTCAGGATCTCTCTGAATGATGTGAATGGACTTTGACATGCATTTAAGGACAAGATTTGGACCTGTCCATCCTTGATTTAATTTCTAATTTGCAGTAGGCGGATAGTAACTCCAAACCCCCCACCCCCCTTTAATAGTGTCTAAGTTTCAATCCCTGATCATAGTCAGACCTCTGCCTTTTTGCAGCTTGGCCTACATTTCTTAAGACCAAGTCATTTGTCATAACCATTGCTGATTTAACCCATTTTATATATTGTACAGGACACGCCTCATTAATTGTATTTGAAGGCTGACCTATCATTAAATCAGGAGTGCAAGAAATTTAGGCGGACTAAAACAAATTATTTATCTAAATCGCGACTGATGTAAGGGCGAGGATTGTGGCCAGGTAAAATCTATTTAAGCCACCCAGTGAAAATCGTTTCACTGACCGCTCCAAGGCGGTTCTTCTGTCGCGGTTTATTTCTGTTATAGCATGTCTTTGAGTGTGTGTATTGCTTATACTATTTTGTTTTGGGTAGCCAACTGACCATTTGGTGGGAAAGTAAATGTCCTTTTGGCTTTCCGCTATTGATGTTTCCAGTAGGGTCTAGTTGTTTCATGTTTGTGTTTCTTTCCCTTTGGTTTCTCTGATGGGAGCTGTGGATTAATTGTATCGATTCCTGATCATTGTCTTCACTTCTATTCTCTATTTAAGAAAACCAAAATTGGCGTGCAGTCAGTACTTTTGTTTTTAGTAGCTCGGTATGTCATAAGAATGTACGGGAGATAATCATCCCAGTTCTGCGGATTTTCAACTGCGAATGAGCTCAGCATCTGTTTCCGTGTTCAGTTGAAGCTTTCAACTAAGCCATCAGAATTTGGCCGGTAAGGAGCTGTCCTGGTTTGTTTAATGCCAAAGTTTTTGCATAAAATTCGAAATAACTCTGACTGAAATTCTCTACCTTGATCGGTATGTATTTGTTGAAGACATCCGTATTTTGTGACGATTTCGCATACGAGTTTATCTGCTACGGTCTTGGCTGTGTGATCAGGTAGTGCCCAGGCTTCAACCCATTTCGAAAAATGTTCTTCTAGTTCGATTATATATTCACTCCCATTTTCTGAAATTGGTAATGGGCCGAATATGTCTACTGCGAAACATTGCATTATAGCATCAACTTTAAATTGTTGAAGTGGAACCTTTCCGCGACCTGGTCCTAGTTTAACGCATGCGCAAGTGTCACAAGATTATATCCATCTTTTGACGTCTTCTCTTACACCGGGACAATAGAAACGACATTTAATACTTTCTAGGGTCTGTCTCTTCCCAGCTGATAAGTGCGAATGTAAATGATTGAAAATGACTTTCTGGATAACATCAGGGTGGGGAACCCACGTGACCATTTGATATAGTAAACGGAATTTTATGAGAAAAATCGCTCGCTTCAGGTACGGTTTTCCCCCCGATATTTTGGTTGTTACAGCACGCATTTTTTCGAGTCATATACCAAAGTACTCCGCTCAACTTCCGATTTTTAGCTCACCAGAGCCGAAGGCTCCGGGGGAGCTTATAGGATAGGCAGTTGTCCGCAGTTGTCTGCGTCTGCGTCGTCGTGTGACGTCAACACTTTTAAACGACATCTCCTCTGAACCCTCTAGGCCCATTGGGCCCAAATTTCATCTGTAGCATCCTTGGGTTGGGGGATTAAAAGTTTGTGTTATTAATGAAATTCGACTCATTAGTTTGGTTGCTATTGCAACTTAGAATTTCCATAGACTTATAAAGGCAATCTACTATCTACCATATGATTTTAGGCCTACTGCTCATTTGTTTTGGTTGCCATGGAAACCAAAATGAAAAAATAGAAAAAAAAATACTTAAAAATCATCTCCTCAGAAACTGTATGCTCTATGAGGCTGAGAGTTTATGGAAATATTCACCATATTTGCCTTTACAGGTTTTGTGTTTTTTATGAAATTCGGCTCTTAAGTTTGGTTCCTATGGTAACTTAGATTTTCCATAGACTTATAATGGGGAAAATTGAAAAATGGCATTAACTACAAAGCCTTTGCAGATATTTTGACAAAACTTTCATAGAAATGTTCCTTCAGTAAACTTCTCTCAGCTATATGCTTTTATGTCAACCTGGGGGTCCAGTAGATTGTGCCGGCGCCATGCCCCGCCCCAGTACTTCATAAAATGCCAATATCTCAGAAACCTTACAGATCCACACCCCTAAACCATATATATTCTTGTTCCTTATGATAAGGTGCATTAAGTGACACCAACCTGGGGATCCCACCGGATGTGCCGGGGACATGCCCCACCCCCTCCACTTCATAAAATGCCATTTATCTCAGAAACCATTCAGATCCCCACCCCTAAACCGTATATATTCTTGTCTCTTATGATAAGACGCACTCAGTGACATCAACCTGGGGGTCCCCCGGTATGTGCCTGGGCCATGCCCCACCCCTCCATTTCGCAACAGGCCCAATATTCCAGAAACCTAACAGATCCAAACCCCTAAACGAAATATATTTTTGTTCCTTATGATAAGTTGCATTCAGTGACACCAACCTGGGGGACACCCGGGATGTGCCTGGGACATGCCCAACCTCCTCCACTTCATAAAAGGTTGGCTCCGCCCATAGGGGCTCGAAGAAATAAATGGGCTGCATGATGTTTCCATGCAGAGCTGAATCCGGCCCGCACACTAGTACTGGTAAACTGCTTAGAACCGTGGTGCGAGGCGGACTGTCCATGCTAATAAACCCTATTAGTTTCATTGGGCGGCATGGCTTGAGATGTCATTTCATCTCAATGTCGGGTAAAAGTCCCACAAAATTCACATAAAAGGCCAAATATTCCAAAACCTTACAAATCCCCACCCCTAAACCATATATATTTTTGTTCCTTATGATAAAAAGCATTAAGTGACCCCAACCTGGGGGTCCCCCCAGATGTGCCGGGGACATGTCCCACCCCCTCCATAAAATGCCATTTATCTCAGAAACCATTCAGATCTCCACCCCTAAATCATATATATTCTTGTTCCTTATGATAAGACGCACTCAGCGACACCAAGCTGAGGGTCCCCTGGGATGTGATGGGGTCATGCCCCACCCCCTCCACTTCAGAAAAGGCCAAATATTCCAGAAACCTTACCGATCCCCACCCCTAAACCATATATATTCTTGTTCTTTGTGATAAGATACATTCAGTGACACCAACATAGGATTCCCCCAGGGCTCGTCCGGGGCATGCTCCACCCTTCAACTTCACAAAAGACCATATATCTGAGAAACTGTTCAGAGCCCTACCCCTAAGCCATATATATTCTTGTTCCTTATGATAAGACGCAATCAGTGACACCAGCATGGGCCCCCCCCCCCCCCCCTCACTGTGGTGCCACGGGCCATGCCCCACCCCTTTACTTCATTAAAAGCCATATATCTCAGAAACCGGTCAGATCCCCACCCCTTAACCACATATGTTCTTGTTCCTTATGATAAGACCCCATTTCATAATAGGCCATATATCTCAGAAACTATTCAAATGCCCACCACATAATCACATATATTCTTGTTCATTGTTATTAGACACATTCAGTCACCCCATCTTGTGGGGTCTGCAGGGGCCATTTCTCTCCCATCCACTTCGTAAAAGGGCCTCATATCTCAGAAACTGTTCAGCATTAGGTTGCAACAATCTTGGGCTTTTCTGGAATCCACCATGCCCGAATCCCTCCACTGCTTAAAAGGCCTTACATCTCAGGAGCAATACATATCCCACCGCTAAACCATATATGTCACTGTTCTTTTTAGCTCACCAGAGCCGAAGGCTCCAGGGGAGTTTATAGGATAGGCAGATGTCCGTCTGCGTCTGCGTCGTCTTGTGACGTCAACACTATCAAACGACATCTCTGAAGCCGCTAGGCCGATTGGGCTTAAATTTCATCTGTAGCATCCTTAGATTGGGAGATCGATAGTTTGTGTTTTTTATGAAATTCGGCTTGTTAGTTCGGTTGCTATGGCAACTTACAGTTTCCATAGACTTATAATGGAGAAAATTGGAAAATGGCATTTACTGTCAAGCCATTGTAGATATTTGGACAAGACTTTCATAGAAATGTTCCGTAAGCAATCTACTATCTGCAATACGATTTTAGGCCTACTGCTAATTTTTATTGTTGCCATGGAAACCAAAATGCGAAAAATTAAAAAAGAAAAATACTTAAAAATCATCTCCTCAGAAACCATAGGCTCTATGAGGCTGAGACTTCATGAAAGTATTCACCGTATTTTCCTCAACAGGTTTTGTGTTTATCATGAAATTCGGCTTTTTAGTTTGGTTGCTATGGCAGCTTAGAGTTTCCATTTACTTATTATGTGGAAAATTGGAAAATGACATTTACTGCCAAGCATTTGCAGATATTTTGACAAAACTTTCATAGCAAGATTCCATAAGCAATCTACTATCTGCCATATGATTTAGGCCTACTGCTCATTTTTAATGTTGCCATGGAAATCAAATGCAAAAAATAGAAAAAAAAAAATCTTAAAAAATCATCTCCTCAGAAACCATATGCTCTATGAGGCTGAGACATCATGAAACTATTCACCATATTTTCCTCAATAAGTTTTGTGTTTTCAGCTCATCAGAGCCCAAGGCAGTTGTCCGTGTGTCATGCACAAGAACCACAACTCTTGGTGCCATGGTTTTTGAGTTATCTCCCCTTCCAATAATATAGAATCACTACCTTGTGATGGCCATATCTCCAATACTCTTTGAGATATATTGATGGTACTTGGTACAGTTGTACATGAGGTTAAGCAGATGTGTCAAGAACCACAACCCTGGGTGCCCTGATTTTTTAATTATCTCCCCTGACAATATAACCTTGTGATGGCCATAACTCCAATACCCTTTGAGATATATTGATGGTACTTGGCATAATTATATACAAGGTTGAGATGGCACTTCATGCCTAAGAACCACAATTCTGGGTGCTATGATATTTGAGTATCTCCCCTTCTAATAAAATGGTATGGCCACCTTGAGATCTCCGTACCTCCAATACCCTTTGAGACATATTGGTGGTACTTGATGCAGATGTACATGAGGTTAAGCAGGTCTGTCATGCTCAAGAATTACAACTCTGGGTGCTCTGTTTTTTTAGTAATCTCCCCAGACAATATAACCTTGTGAAGGCCATAAGTCCAACACCCTTTGAGATATATTGAAGGAACTTGGCACAATTGTATACAAGGTACAGAAGGGGTGTCATGTGCAAGTACCACAACTGTTGGTGCTGTGGTATTTGAGTTATCTACCCTTCCGATATAACAGTTTGACCAGCTTGTGATCCCCATATCTCCAATACCCTTTGAGACATATTGATCGTACTTTGTACAGAAATACATGAGCTTAAGCAGGCATGTCATGCGCAAGAACCACATTTCCGAGTGCCCTGGTTTTTTAGATATGTCCCCTGACAGTATAATTTTGTGATGGCCATAACTGCAATACTTTTGTGATATATTGCTGGTTTAATTCTGGTGTATGTTCTATTGGTGAACAATCTTCTGAAGGCCATATTGGTTTTTTGTCGGGGGATTTTCCATCTCTTCTGACGGCTTTTTTAATGGTTGCCATGAAAACCAAAATGAACAAAACAATCAAGAAACATAAAAAACAAACAAAAAATACTTGTTATTTTTTTGTTGTTGTTGTTTTTTTTTTTTATTTTGTTTATTTTGGTTTTCATGGCAACCAGTAAAAATGAGCAGTAGGCCTAAAATAATATGGGGGATAGAAGATTGCTTAAGGAAAAAATACTTAAAAAAATACTTAAAAAATCATCTCCTCAGAAACCATATGCTCTATGAGGTTGAGACTTTATGGAAATATTTGCTATATTTTCCTTTACAGGTTTAGTGTTTTTTTTTTATGAAATTAGGTTCTTAGTTTAGTTGCTCTATCATAAATTAGAGATCATAGACTGATAACAGGGAAAATTCAAATGATGACATTTACTGCCAAGGTTTTATAGATATTCTGACAAAACTTTCAAGAAATGTTCCTTAATCAATCTTTAATCTGCCATATGAGTTTAGACCTGCTACTCATTGAAAGATGGTCATATTATGTTATGTCTTCTGTCCATCCATACGGCTGTCCATCCGTCTGTAAACTTTTCATTTCCGGATACATACAGTTTACATCGGGTCAAGCTGAAACTTCATACATAGTTAGACCATGATGTGGGGCAGCACATATTGTTTTGAGGTTACGGTCCACCAAATATTGATAGGGTTATGCCTCTGTGAATTTTTTTGTATACTGTTCGTTTCCGGATAACTTCTTCTACAGTTTTCATCCAATCAAGCTGAAATTTCATACATAGTTAGACCATGATGTGGGGCAGCACATATTGTTTCGAGATTAAGTAAAACCTGTCTTTGTGGTCACCTTTATTAAGCAAGCAGCTTGTCTTAAGCAAGCAGGCATTCAGTTCCAGAAAAAGGAAAATGCATTAAAAGTCACCTGTGTTAAGTAAGCACCTGTCTTATGCAAGCACTTCATGAATATCCCATAGGCGCTTGCTTAAAACAGGTTAGACTGTACTTTCCACCAAATAATAATAGAGTTCCTCATCCTAAGTAAAAGCCAGTACTAAGTACATTTGTAATGTGGATAAAGTCTCTTGCTCAAGGAAACAACACTTGGCGCTTGTGAGGATTGAACTGGCTACCTTTCGATCTCAAATCGGATCCTTTACCACTGCACCACTGCGCTCCACAGATGTAAATTTCATTCAAACTTCATTGGAATGTTCTCCTAAATAGCTAAAAGGGTTTCCCTTGATGAGCAAAATGACCCCCAGAGCTAAAAGTACAAAAAATGTCAACAATATGCATTTTTAAGGACAACTCAATTCAAACTTCAAAGGAAAGTTGTCTAGCTTACGCCCATAAAATAGCTGAAAAAGTTTGCTCCAGTGAACAACTATGTCACTAGAGCTAAAAATGGAAAATATCCTCCTACATCTGCACTTTAATTTCAATCAAACTTCACAGGACTGTTGCTAAGGGACTTTCTTCCAAGAAGCTAAAATGGTTTTGTTCCAATGAGCAAGGTGCTCCCTAGAGCTTTAAATAGAATAAACCTTTAAATAACAATTCCTCTTATACCTTGGGTCCAATAATATTACCTAGGTGGTTCTCTTTCAATGCTGGTTGGATGAATATAATCAAGACCAGACTTTAAAATAGAAAAGTCTATATAAATGACAACTACAGTTGGGTCAATTGTAGAAGCTATGCCCCACCTTAATTTATTTATCAGTATATTGTGTCTCATTTCAGATCAAGAGAGAAGTTGATGAATGAAAGACCCAGTTTTCATGTTGAAATGGAAAAAAATAATGCTGACTGCTTATGAACATTAGAAAGTCTGGAGAAGCCAAGAACCAAACCTACCCTGGTTTATTGGGCTTGTATTTTTGGATTTACATCTATCTATTGTAGATGGATTTGTTTCGTGCAAAATTTATTATAAACGCGATGACTTTGATTTTGAGATTGTAAATTTTCCTTTTTTGGATGGTGATGTTCCTCGTGCGCCATCCTATGGCGTTTATATTTCGCAATTAATTCGATTTGCTAGAGTGTGTAGTCATGTAGCTGACTTCAACACTCGTAATAAATTATTAACGGCTAAACTCCTTAATCAGGGTTATCGGTACCATAAACTACGCAAAGCCTTTTCAAAATTTTATAGACGCCATTCTGATTTAATTTCAAAATTCAATATTGGACTTAAATCTCTTCTGCAACAAGGTCTATCGGAACCCGAATTTTATGGTGACTTAGTATATAAATTCAGAAAAATATATAACCGCAATGACTTCAGCACCCAATTTCGTAAAATCATTCTTCGATATAAAAAGATTGGGTACAACATGGATATTATACGACAGACTGCATGCATGGTAGTTAACCCAATCACGGTTGGCAACTTTGCTTCCCTCTTTAATTGCACGCCGGTGGGTCAGGCCTCAGATTCTATGACGGCTCCAACGTAAAGGCTTATCGAGAATTAGAGAGATAATGTTGGTTGGTGCCTGACGCTCTGCCTCTGGCCGGGCTCATCGGAGTCTAACTGTTGGTTTTCTTTTGCTCCAGCATTTCAGTGGTTTCTTGCTGTCAAGTCCTCACCGTTGTCTCACCTCTGTGGTTCTTTGATTTTTGTGTTCACGGAGATGTTGCACTGATGAGTTAGGAGGCCTTCATGCGGACTGAACAAATTATTTGTCTAAATCGCGACGGAAGTAAGGGCGAGGATTGTGGCCACGTAAAATCGATTTCCCCCAGTGGAAATCTTCCACTATCTTCCACTGACCGTTCCAAGGCGGCTCTTCTGTGGCGATTTATTTATGTTTTTGTTTGTTACTTACTGTGTGCATCACTTGTGTCTTTTAATTTTGGATTGCCATATGGCCATTTTGTGGGAAAGTAACTGTCCTTATGGCCTTCCTTTGTTTAGGTTTCCATTATGGTCTGGTCGCTTAATGTTTGTATTTCTTTCCCTTAGGTGTCTTTTATGGGTGGAGTAAGTTAATTTTATCAATTCCTGATCTTTGTTTTACTTCTACTTTGTAGCTTAACTGCTACACCACAGAGGCTACTATATAGACATCAGAATCATGTCATAAAATGTCGTACCCGAGTGAAATCCACTTCAGCTTAAAATATCTCTTCCATCTTGCTTAATATTTTAAAATATATTTATAGCAACAGATTCACTGAAACAAAAAAAACGCATGCTTCAAAAGTTAAGATTTTTAACAAAGATTCATAATTCTATGCACAGTTTAGAGTATCCTTATGCAAGACCTATTTTCATCATCATTGTACATGTTTTTATATCATGGACCATCAAGTTTTATCTTGGAAGAGATATTAGTATATGGGTATCACAGATGTACCAGGTAATGTGCCATGGGTGAAGATTATCATTTTCTGCATGTTTTTATAATCAAAAATTTCAAAATAGACCTATTTCAATATTAATGAATACAAAGCGATCATCTGAGATGATGACATTATTCGCTAGTGTTACCACATTTTAAGCTAGCAAAATAAATTCATGGATGTATAATGGCTAAATAGTTGTAACATTCTATCTTCACCTATATGGTATATGGGTCTCTTCCTGGGATGTAACTGCCTTCTTGACCACTATGGGAAGTATTATATATATATGTATACCATTTATTTCTGTCATTTTGTACTAGCGTTAATTAAATATTTAGGATGGCAAAAAAGATAAAAAAAATATCCCTGAAAACCACAAAGAACATTACAATATTATTCCACAGAAAGAAGCAAAAGATTTAGCAGCTTGAACACACACACAATAACAAATATCATGGCACCAACATACAATGCAAATTACCATACAAAGAACTGCAAAGGAACAACCACATTGGAATGGTCAGTAGAAAACCCTACTGGGATCTTCAACCTGGAGTTTTATGAGTATTCATACTTCTCACTCAACTACAATGCAAATTCCAGCAAAATGACAAAGAATTTGTCAGGAAGGCCAGTAAGCTCATACTTTTAAGAATGTTTGTCTCCACTAAGCTATTTTTTCCCCTAACAGATCTACAGTTTAACATGTATTGGATTTTTTCCTGATATACACTGGAATAGGGCTGAAAACATTGAGGAAGTATGAAATTGCTCATGATGTTCTCACTGTTTTCAGTAGTTGTCTGCTTTACAAGCATCTAATATTCCAGCATTAGGGATAGAGTTAGTACATATTGGCTATATGTACTTTTATGTTTTGTCTATTTTAGGTAAAAAACATTCAAGATTCAATTTGTGAGACATTAATATAACTTTACTTCAATTGTGTTTTTATATGAACTTGATTTATTTGAAGACTTTAGTGTGTCAGACAATTGAGTGTCACAGATTCACCTGAAGTGGATATTCTTAACAAGTGACTAGAACTATCTTTCTGGACATACTTGGTAATTATTTTTTTTTTAAACATAATGCCCTTTAATCCATTTTAATTGCAAAAAAAAAACATTTTTATACATTTCATTAAAATAATTCAGAAACTTGGGAGTCTTGAAACCATCTCTGAATAAGAATTAGTATTTAAGCATATGATCATAAAGCTGTTCAACCACAAAATATTCAAAATCAATCAATTTATAAGAAGTATTCCATCTTGAGGCCTGCATTAAATATCTAATTTAATGCAGTCATCAAGATAATATACTCTGTATTTTATCTGTTATGACTTAATGTTTCTGATGAATCTTTTTATTTCATTTTCCTTCCTTTCAATATAAGCAGATGTTAATTTTTTGACGCCAAAGATATGTCGTGAATTTTAAAAACTATGGAAGGCAAGGCACTGGGGTTTCACTCACCCCTGATTAATGGTTTCTTTGAAATAAGTGAATTAATCTTGAAGGGGCCATAAAGCAGACAACAAAAAATGCCTTTATGCCTTTTGTATTATTGATTTTATTGTAGAACTTTGAAAATAATTAAGGTTCACCCAAGTGGCCTAATTGGCCGAAAAAACAAGCAAGTCATATGTTTCAGTTCTTTGGTGTATTCCTTGCTCCAAAGGATAAACCCCTTACAGAACATATTTGGCACAATGTTACAATGTTATGTCATAATGACTTTTATCATGTAAGACTATTAACTTTCTAATGTTTTTTGTTTGTTCTTTCTTCTTTCTTTCCATATTGTCCAATGTTAACTATGTTCTATACAAGGGAAATTCTTTGGAAGCAAGAAATACAATACAGAAATGAAAAGTAGAAGTAAAACAAAGATCAGGAATCAATACAATTAACTTACTCCACCCATCAAAGACACCAAAGGGAAAGAAACACAAACATGAAGCGACCAGACCATAATGGAAACCTAAACAAAGGATGGCCATAAGGACAGTTACTTTCCCACAAAATGGCCAAATGGTCATCCAAAATAAAAAGACTCAAGTGATACACACAGTAAGTAGTAACAAACAACAACATAAATAAACCGCCACAGAAGAACTGCCTTGGAACGGTCAGTGGAAAGAATTCCACTGGGGGGGTGGGGGGGGGCTTAAATCGATTTTACGTGGCCACAATCCTCTCCCTTACTTCCGTCGCGATTTAGACAAATAATTTGTTCAGTCCGCATGAAGGCCTCCTAACTCATCAGTGCAACATCTCTGTGAACAAAAATAATCAAAGAACCACAGAGGTGAGATAACAGTGAGGACTCGACAGCAAGAAACCACTGAAATGCTTGAGCAAAAGAAAGCCAACAGTAAGACTCCGTTAAACTGTAAATGTAGTCTATTCAGGGCCCGACTAGCTAGTTTGGGCCAATTAGCCTTCATCAGTGACCCTCAAAGATTTTCAGATTTTAGCAATGGAATCAAAGATCACAAAGGACTAGTAAATATAATCTGCAGTATGTCTCCTTAAAGATTTTGAAGTTGCTATTTAAGCTAGAAGCCTCACACTCTTGTATACAATGCAATGATACGGACTTATAACATGCAAGAGACAATGAGTTTCAGAATGAATACAAAGTTATGATTATACAAATGAGAACAATTCGATACGGGTACAATTTTAGTATCTCGGATTTGGAAAAAAAGATGTAAAATACCCTTCTTTCTAATTTAGAGATCGTGTTAAGGTACGCAGACATGGTCAGAATAGCAGAAAACTTTGGTCCTCATTGATGCCATTACACATATAAACATCATGATCAGCCTGTATGTTTTTGTACTAAACAGTATTGCACGTTTTTGCTTTGTGTATTTTCAGGTAAAAGATGCCTAGAAAAAAGGGTTGGAAGAAAGCAGAGGTTAAGAAGGGGAATAGAAGTGCCAGTTATGAATGTAAATATGACGACGGACTTGACAGGACTGAGGAGCTGGCCTCGTTAAAAACAGAAAACTATGACATACGACAAGTTCACAAACTTGTCAGCTCAAAATCTGCCAAGAATTTGCTAAATAACCTGCCAAATAACCTTTAAAATAATTTACTTATATCTTGCACAGAAACTGGAAGTGAAGAATATGGTGATATTATTGCATCAAGATTGCCTGAATTTGTTTCTGAAGCTTACGAAAATACAGCTAGTTTTACTGCATTTTCAATGACATTGTCAGAAACTGACTCAGATTTTGCACAACATCATCAAAGCTTAAGTGAACAGAAAAGTACTGAAGACCTTTCTAGCCAAACTGATAGACTTTTGTCTACTTTTGAGGAAGGATATGACATAGCAAATGTTGCTTCAAATAAAAAACACTGAGATAAGCAGATCTGCATATCAGTCTTGGGATTCTAGTGAAATGGTGTTTGGTCTTTTTCACCAAAATGATGAAAGATTTTCTTCTGGATCTAGAGGATTTCAATGTACAGCTAATGCACTTTGTATGTTGGCCCACACAGTCATCGCTGAAACATATTGTACTTCTTTATTAGATAAAATCCTTTGTGATGGTGATGACTTATATTGTTCAATTATAAATAGGTTGAAATCTGAAGGAAAATTTGTACAACCTTTATTGAGCTTGGAGGAAATACCAGACACCTTCAACATTGCAGGTAGTCATTTTATTGTTAAAAAGCAGCCTGTAATAAGTGGTACTCTTGTTGAATCAGGTATTGATACTGGCCTTTCTACACTTCATTCTGCTTTAGAGACTGCTTTCATTGATGATGCAGCTGTTCTTTTGACTACTGGTGCCATTTGTTCAGCTTTAACAAAAAAAAGAAAGTTTTCTATTTCTTTGACTCCCATTCACATGGAAAAAATGGGTTATCGATATGTGATGGAACATCAGTTTTAATATCTTTCACATCATTGGAAGATGTTGTAGCCTATCTATATGCTTTTTATGATAGCTTATCAATTGACTTTAATACACAGTTTGACTTTTTACCTGTTGCAATAAAATTTAATGACAAAAAACATGCATCAGGAGATCTTTCAGAAAGTCTTCTTGCTTCTTATTTTAAGGATCAAAATGTACGACAACAGGCATGGCAAGAGAAAATACCAAATAATGCCAGTGGTCTAACTGCTTCTAAAAAGGCTAGTAAAACGAAAAGTCGCAAATCATACCACCAAATGTACAAGAGAAAACAGAGAAAATCGGTTGCTTTCAAAACAAAAGCAAATGCTCTGAAAAGGGAGTCTAGACGGACACCAGGGGTTTTAGCAAAGGAATATGCTCAGAGATGGGAGTATAGAAGGCAACTAGGTGTTTCAGCAAAACTATGTGCTCAGAAACAGCATTCTAGGCAGAAACCAGGTGTTTTAGCTAAAGAACGTGCTAAGAAGCAGGAGCATAGAAATGAACCAGGTGTTTTAGCTAAAGAACATGCTCAAAGACAGGAGTGTAGAAATAAACCAGGTGTTTTAGCTAAAGAACGTGCTCAGAAGCAGGAGTCTAGACAGAAACCAGGGTTTTTAGCAATGGAACATGCTCATAGACAGGAGTCTAGACAGAAGCCAGGTGTTTTAGCTAAAGAACGTGCTCAGAAGCAGGAGTCTAGACAGAAACCAGGGTTTTAGGCAAAGGAACATGCTCATAGACAGGAGTGTAGAAATAAACCATGTGTTTTAGCTAAAGAACGTGCTCAGAAGCAGGAGTATAGACAGAAACCAGGGTTTTTAGCAAAGGAACAGGCTCATAGACAGGAGTGTAGAAATAAACCAGGTGTTTTAGCTAAAGAACGTGCTCAGATGCAGAAGTCTAGACAGAAGCCAGGTGTTTTAGCTAAAGAACGTGCTCAGAAGCAGGAATCTAGACAGAAACCAGGGTTTTTAGCAAAGGAACATGCTCATAGACAGGAGTGTAGAAATAAACCAGGTGTTTTAGCTAAAGAACGTGCTCAGAAGCAGGAGTCTAGACAGAAACCAGGTGTTTTAGCTAAAGAACGTGCTCAGAAGCAGGAGTCTAGACAGAAACCAGATGTTGTAGCAAAGGAACATGCTCATAGACAGCAGTGTAGAAATAAACCAGGTGTTTTAGCTAAAGAGCGTGCTCAGAAGCAGGAGTCTAGACAGAAACCAGCTATTTTAGCAAAGGAACGTGAAAAAAAGCAAGAGTCTAGAAGAAATCCAGTCTGTCTTTAAAGAGTGTGAAAGAATAAAAAAAAAAAACAGTCAAGACAGGAAAAAAGAAAAATTCAAGAAGATGAAAGTCATAAGTGCCGCAAAAGATGTAAGATTCTGGAAGAAAATCAATCAAGAATAAATGCAAATGAGGTTCCAAGGCGTAAAAAGTATAAAAGTATAGACGAAGCCATTGTTCTTTTTCATAAAAATATTGCTGCAGGGCCCATATTTGTGTGTACTTGTTGCCACCAAGCTTGGTTTCAGAAAAGTGTATCGGCACTAAAGAAAACTTGTTTATCAGCTACAGTTAAACACAATTACTGCACAAAAATAATATCAGTCAATATTGAAGAATGGATTTGTCATACATGCTTATCAGCATTAAAGGATGGTAAAGTTCCTAAACTTTCTGTAGCAAATGGAATGAAATGGCCAGACAAACCACCTGAGTTAGATTTGTATCAGCTTGAAGAAAGATTGATAGCATTACGCATTCCATTCATGCAGATAAGAGAACTACCACGTGGAGGTCAATATTCAATTAAGGGAAATGTTATCAATGATCCAGTTGATATTCAGCCAACAGTAAACTCACTTCCAAGGCCTATGGATGACACTTTTACTGTTGCTGTTCAGCTTAAGAAGAAATTATCGTACAAAAAGGTAGACTTCAAGGAAAATGTAAGACCACTAAGAGTTTTAACAGCATTAAATTGGCTTGTGAACAAGAGCGAACTGTATAAAAAGTCAGACATTGCTATTGATGACAAATGGCTTCAAGAAGTTACTAATAGTGCAGAGGATACTGTTAGAGGGTTTTTAGAAGATTGCAATAGTCAGACAAAGGAAAATGAAAGAAACAATCATTTTGGGCTGGAACAAGATCGTGTTTCTGCATTAGATTAAGAAAGGATAGCAGAAGGATATGATTCTGATGGTTTCAGTGAGATAGATAGTGGTGAAAATGTTGGGAACGTAGATACCTTGGTGAACGATGCGAATGTTGAAAGCAAATATAATCAGACCTTTACATTTGCACCAGGAGAAGGAAAACATCCACTTAGCTTGTATCAGGATAAAGATGCTGAATTTTTATGCTTTCCGACTATTTACTGTGGTCAGAGACGACTTGATAATGATAAAAGACAAACGCCAGTTCATTACAGTGATATTGTTAAATGGGAGTTACGAAGTTTTGATAGAAGAGCAGCACAATCAGTTCCAAACATCTTCTTCAAGCATAAGAAACTTCAAATGAAACAAATAAGTGACAAAGTCAATTTAGCTCTGAGAAGATGCAAAAACAAAGGGAAGACAATAACTGCAGGTGAAGCTAGAGATCAAGCTTACATGGACAAACTTGTCAGGCTAGATGAAGGTTATTACATATTTCGTCAACTCAGAAATTCTCCCGCCTATTTAGAAGCTAGAAAAAAAGATATATTTGCAATGATACGACAGCTTTCCTTACCCACATGGTTCATGTCATTATCAGCTGCTGACACAAAGTGGAATGATCTCTTGAAGATGTTAGCGAAACTGAATGATGCTGTTGATTATTCTGATGAGGAAATTCAGGCTCTTACATGGCAAGAGAAAACAAAACTTGTTCAGAAAGACCCAGTTACATGTTCTAGGTATTTTGATCACAGGGTACAGGAATTTCTTAATACAGTGCTGAAAAGTGAATATTAACCAGTTGGAAAAAAAAAACTGATTTCTTCTATAGAGTGGAATTTCAACAGCGAGGTTCGCCTCATATCCATATGCTTGTTTGGACTGAGAATTCCCCTGTGTTTGAAAAAAATTCTGATAAGGAAATAATTGAGTTTGTTGATCAGTATCTAACTTGCAGCATTGAAGATGATGACATTTCTGATCTTGTTGATCTTCAAATGCATAAACATTCAAAATCTTGTAGAAAGAAAGGGCATGTAATTTGCAGATTCGGGTTTCCATTGCCTCCTCTTCCAAGAACAATGCTGTTACAGCCTTTGGATGAAGAAGTAGAAAATTACAAGAGAAAATACACAGCGCTTCAGAAGACCATGAATGAGTATAAAGATAGTTCTGAAATTATATTTGATGAATTTTTGGAGAAAATTGTCAAAATGGACTTTTGAAGATTACATAAAATGTATCAGAAGTTCTTTAAACACTGCTAATATTTTCTTGAAGCGAAAGCCAAATGATATGAGAGTTATTTTATTTAACAAGCAAATACTCCTTGGTTGGAAGGCAAATCTTGACATTCAGTTGATCCTTGAACCTTATGGTTGTGCAACATATGTGGTTGGTTATATCAGTAAATCTCAGAGAGGTATGAGTGCACAGCTTGATGCAGCAGCAAAAGAAGCTAGAAAAGGTAATTCTGATTTGAAGAAACAGGTCAGACATATTGGAAATGTCTTTTCCAACTGCGTTGAAGTGAGTGCACAAGAAGCTGTATACCTGACTTTGCAGATTCCTTTAACAAAAGCAACAAGGGACATTGTTTTCATCAATACATCTACTGCAGATGAAAGAGTGTTTCTGCTTAAACCTAAATCTATTCTAGATGAATTACCTCCTGAATTAACTGACATAGAATCAGATAATATGATTCAAAGATATTCTAAAAGACCGAGGCAGCTTCAGCAGTTCTGTTTAGCTGATTATGTTTCTAAAGTTGATATCATATATCCTAAAGGGAATACTTTGCCAGAGAAAATTAAAGACAAAAATGAAGATGATGCTTCAGCAAGTGATTCTAGTGATGACTGTGAAGATGATAATGAGGTTGATAAACCTGGAAGTTGTGCTTCAGACGTGTTATGTATGACCAAAAATGGTACTAGATATAAACTTAGAGCAACACCCAAGATAATACGCTATGTAAGATACAATAAACAGAAAGACCCAGAGAATTATTACAGAGAAAGACTTATGCTCTTTATGCCTTGGAGGAATGAAGCAAAAGATCTGATTGGTTCATTTGACACATATAAAGCACATTACTATACATTGAAAGTCACTATTGAACCTAAACAAAATGAGTATGAGCATCATGTAGAAGAGCTTGAGATTGCTAGGCAAATGGCAGAAGCAGACGAAGATGCGTATGATAGAATAGCTCCAAATGCAGAACAAGAAAATAGGGATGCAGAAGAGGAAGGTGAAAAAGAAGCAGAACCCTTCATTTACTTCAATCCAGACAGGGTAGTAGAACATAGGCAGTATGATATTGGTATAGAGATACAGGCCACTTGTTCAGTACCATCTGTCGAAACTAATAGTGTTATACTGCCGGAAGATCAGTATTTACTCTTACTCAGAAGTTTGAATTTGAGGCAACGAGATTTCTTTAATCATGTGATCTTTTGGCTGAAATGCAAAGAAGAACCATTATATGCTTTTCTGTCAGGTGGAGCAGGTGTTGGCAAATCAGTTCTCACCTCTGTGGTTCTTTGGTTTTTGTGTTCACGGAGATGTTGCGCTGGTGGGTTGGGGGGCCTTCGTGCGGGCTGGGCGGATTGTTTGTCTGGGTCGCGACGGAGGTGGGGGCGGGGGTTGTGGCCGCGTAAAATCGATTTGGGCCCCCCGGTGGAAGTCTTTCACTGACCGTTCCAGGGCGGCTCTTCTGTGGCGGTTTGTTTGTGTTGTTGTTTGTTGCTTACTGTGTGTATCACTTGTGTCTTTTGGTTTTGGATGGCCATATGGCCATTTTGTGGGAAAGTAACTGTCCTTATGGCCTTCCTTTGTTTAGGTTTCCATTATGGTCTGGTCGCTTAATGTTTGTATTTCTTTCCCTTTGGTGTCTTTTATGGGTGGAGTAAGTTAATTGTATCAATTCCTGATCTTTGTTTTACTTCTACTTTACTAATTAAAGGTCTTTATCAAAGTTTGCACAGATTTTTTAATCTTAGGGAGGGAGAGAATCCTGATGACATCAGAATCCTTCTTTGTGCTTATACAGGAAAAGCAGCTTATAATATCAATGGTGTGACAATTGCTTCAGCTTTCTTGAAAAAATTTAAACAAGCCAATGAACTTTTGTCAGCTGATGAATTAAACACATTCAGAGTTAAATACAGGCATTTGAAATTGATAATTATAGATGAAATATCCATGGTAGGAACAAGCACACTAAGCTTCTTGGACACACGCTTGCAACAGTTGACAGGAACAAAAGCACCATTTGTTGGTATAAGCATTATAGCTGTTGGTGATTTGTATCAGCTGATGCCTGTTTGTGACAAATGGATATTCAGTGATCCATCAAAGGGTGCTTCAGCACTAGCTCCTAATTTATGGAAGGCTCATTTCAGGATGTATGAACTTGTTGATATTATGAGACAGAAAGATGATATTCACTTTGCACAGTTGCTGAATCGTCTGAGGCAAAATGAGTTAACAGATGATGACAGAGGTGAGCTAAAGATGTATACTGTTGATCCTGAAGTAGATGCCTATCCAAAACAGGCTCCTCATTTATTTACAGAAAATAAGTTTGTGACCAAACACAATGATAGCGTTTTGAACAGATTGTCAGAGGAAAAAGTCATTATTCCTTGTCATAACACAGTTGTTGTTGCTAACATCTCAGCACAAAAAAAGCAAATCACTCATTGAGTCACTTCCAGAAGATTCTAACAAAACAGCAAATTTAGAAAAAACATTTGAAAATAGCAGTTGGAATGGTTTATGATATAACAGTAAATATCAATGTAGAGGATGGTTTGACAAATGGATCCACATGTGTTGCAAAATACATTGAACGTAAAATGGAAGGAACTGATCGACCAAGTATAATTTGGGTTTTGTTTGATGATCCTAAGATTGGTAGTTCGACTCGGGGAGAAATCTTTAAATAGGGGTTTGTACAGTTCAAACACATATCAGGCCTGGACACCAATATTTGACATAGAACGATCATTCATATACAATTTTAAAACTTATCAGAGAATTCAGTTTTCTTTGAAACCTTCAGCTGGAAAAACAGTTCATAAAGCTCAAGGGTCTACAGTTGATGAAGTTGTTGTGGACTTGTCTCAGTCAAGAGTAAGGAAACAACCACATATTCACTATGTTGCTTTAAGCAGAGTAAGAAAACTGGAAAATTTGTTCATTTTGAATCTGAATGAAGAAGCTTTGGCTGTTGATGAAAAAGTGAAAGTAGAGATGCAGAGGTTGCAAACAGAAAGTCTCCTTGAGCTCTGTTATACTCCTCTCTATAAAGTTGATCCTTGCGAAGTGAAGATTCTGTTTAACAATGCAAGGTCCTTGCACAAGCATTTTCCTGAAATTTGAATATGAGCAAAATGTGTTATCAGCTGATGTTATTGGCTTTGCAGAATCGAGACTATGCTCAAGAGATGAGAATATTCAGTTTAATCTCAATAGGTTCAGGCTGTTGAGGCTAGATGAAACACAGCAATATACTGACAATAACCGGCCCTGATAGCTCAGTTGGTAGAGTGTCCGCTCCGGGGAACGGAAGGTCTCGGGTTCGATCCCGGGCCGCGACATACCAAAGTCGTTAAAATTGTACTAGCTGCTCCTCGCTTGGCACTCAGATTTACGGGGTAGAGCTAGGACTGGTCGATCCAGTGTCAGGATAATGTGACTGGATGTGGTATCATATAATGTGTCTGGGACATGATACTTCAGTGAGGCCGCACTATAAACGTGAGCATTGAGCTCCCTGTCGCAACCAGATACCGTCGTGATATGACTGAAAAATTGTTGAAAGCGATTTTAAACCCGAATTCACACACACACACACTGACAATAGACCTTATCATGGGCTTGCTTTATATGTAAGAGAATGTCTAGAAATTCAGAAAATAGACACATTTCATTCTAGTGCATGTGAATTCATACTGGCTACATTAAAGAATGGTTGCATGTGTTCTTTTCAAGTTGTGATTTTCTACAAGTATCCCAAAAGCTCGCAGGCTCATCTGAAAAATGATGTTTTATGCCATTTGATGCCATTGATAGATTTGAATGTCAAATTAGTTATTCTTGGAGATTTCAACTTAGATGCAAATAAAACCACTTTGACTTTTGTAAATTTTATGCAAACACAGTTTAGATGTCAACAGCTCATCAACAAACCTACTACCGATTCTGGGTCATTGCTAGATCTGGTGTTTGCAAATTGCCCATGTTCTAGTGATGTTATTGAAGCTTACTGGACTGATCACAAGCTGGTTTATTGTGCTTTTGAGACTTAAATATGACGAAAACAAACCAGCTTGTGGGTTTCCTAGAAATATGCCAAGAGTTATACTAGAAAAATTTCCACAAAATATGTCAGGAGTTTACAAGAAATGTGCCAGGAATTTACAAGAAATATGCCAAGAGTTTACAAGAAATGTGCCAGGAGTTTACAAGAAATATATGCCAGGAGTTTACAAAAATATATGCCAGGTGTTTACAAGAAATGTGCCAGGAATTTACAAAAAATATGCCAACAGTTTACAAGAAATATGCCAGGAGTTTACTAGAAATATGTCAGGAAGTTTGCCAGAAATGTGCCAGGAGTTTTATTCAAAAGCAAAAGCAGTTGATGGCCCTGTCTACCAAAGAGCAAGACAGAAATGTTTCAAACTGGGAGATACATGTATGTCATCGGATGGAAAACAGAAAACAAATACAACCAGTTGGAAAAATGATCAAGGAAAAGACAAACAGCATCACACAAGAAAAATAGCCAACATGACATGGAACAGAATACAGAATATAATATGGCCACGAATTATACAACATAGTTCACTTCACAAAGTGTGTCAACACTGCAAAATACTTAGTTGTTTCCAAACAAGTGGTAAAACTGCTTACTGGTAAATTGTAGATGTATATATTTACAGGGCAAGAGCAATTCCAGGATGGAGTCGATATCCTTGAATGAGTGCACAAAATTGCAATTTTGCTTATAACTTATATTTGATGGCAAGGTACGAGTCGGAAAGGCTATCCTGTCTAGCAACAGGTTTTGATGATTTGATGCTGGAGAGGCTGTGTGAGGCAAAGATGTCATGTTCTTATACTACCTGGATCCCTAACAGTTAGGCTTGCAACAGATAAGAGTCTTTGGCTCATCTATGCACAATATTCAAGGGGTTTACTAGGAAGCCAGGAGTTTATAACAACAAAGATGAGCCAGGAGTTTATAAGAAACGTGCCAGGAGTTTACGAGAAATATGCCAGGAGTTTACAAGAAATATATGCTAGGAGTTTACAAGAAATATATGCCAGGAGTTTACAAGTAATGTGCCAGGAGTTTACAAGAAATATGCTAGCAGTTTACAAGAAATATGCCAGGAGTTTACTAGAAATATGCCAGGAAGTTTGCCAGAAATGTGCCAGGAGTTTTATTCAAAAGCAAAAGCAGTTGATGGCGCTTTCTACCAAAGAGCAAGACAGAAATGTTTCAAACTGGGAGATACATGTATGTCAATGGATGGAAAACTGAAACAAGCAAATACAACCAGTTGGAAAAATGATCAAGGAAAAGACAAACATCATCACACAGGAAAATGAGCTCACGTGACATGGAACAGAAAGCAGAATATATATGGCCACAAATTTTACAACATAGTTCACTTCACAAAGTGTGTCAACTCTGCAAAATACTTAGTTGTTTCCGAACAAATGATAATACTGCTTACTGGTAAATTGCAGATGTATATATTTATACGGCAAGAGCCATTCCAGGATGGTGTCAGTATCCTTGAATGAGTGCACAAAATTGCAATTTTGCTTAAAACTTATATATGATGGCAAAGTATGAGTCAAGACAGGCTACCCTGTCTAGCAACATGTTTAAATAATTTGATGCTGTAGAGGCTGCGTGAGGCAAATATGTCATGTTCTTATGCTACCTGGATCCCTATTAGTTTGGCTTGCAACAGGAAAGAGTCCTTGGCTCATCTGTGCACACTATGCAAGGGGTTTACTAGAAATATGCCAGGAGTTTATAAAAATGTGCTAAAAGTTTACAAGAAATATGCCAAGAGTTTACATAGTTCACTTCACAAAGTGTGTTGGCAGTGCAAAATACTTAGTGTTTCCAAACAAATGATAATACTTCTTACTGGTAAATTGTAGATGTATATATTTATACGGCAAGAGCCTTCCAGGATGGAGTCGGTATCCTTGAATGAGTGCACAAAATTGCAACTTTGCTTTAAAGATATATATGATGGCAAGATATGAGTCAGACATGCTATCCTGTCTAGCAACAGGTTTTGATAATTTGATGCTGGAGAGGCTGCGTGAGGCAAAGATGTCATGTTCTTGTACTACCTGGATCCCTAACAGTTTGGCTTGCAACAGGTAAGTGTCTTTCGCTCATTTTTATGCAAAGTACATTTGTGCACAAGGTGAGCTTTTGTGATCCCCCTGTGTCTGTCCAACATGTGTCATGGGTCGTGTGTCCTGCATGAAACGGCCTCGGATGTGCATCTGACTGGTAATCAATAGGATGCTGGTTCAATACCTGCCGGGATCGGCAACATTCTTTTGTGGAGATTGATCTTAAAAGCTTTTCTACTGTCATTCTCTCCCTTCTGCTGATTCAAGAAGGGCAGTTGTCAGTTTCTGGCAAAAGAATGTGTACTGTACTGGTTATCTGCTTACATATAAGCCTGCCCAGGAAGTGTGGATAGGTAAACTGACAGGCTCAAAACTGACCTAAAATAGTGTTGAACTCTAAAACAAACAAACAAAATTTGTCCTACATGGTCAACATTTACCTTTTGCACCCGCTAGACGCTACAGTTGTAACTCGGTCTTCTTGTAACTTTGCAAGCAGCGGACCCATTGCAGATGTATCCCCTGAAGCTACTGGCCGATTGTGTCCAAATTTCATTTGTAGCTTCAATGGGCTGGGGGCTGCCATGGTTTTATTAAAATACAATATATTACATAGCTGCCAGTGGGATGTGCCTACCTGAGCTCTGGTGAGCATAGTGGCCCATGGGCCTCTTGTTTATGACGTTTGCTTTGAAGGCAGAAACTGCCTGGTTTTCGAGAAATGCTCGCCCAAAATTTTTCCCCGAGCCCGACAGATCGTGATATAGACCACGGCAAACAGAAGAATAAAAATCAAAAATGAGTTCCTTTAAGAGCAATGAAAATATTCATAAGAAAGAAGATGGGTCATACTACGTAGTTTCGGCTAATAAAGTCTCATCAGTGACCCTATAATGATCCGGCAACGAAAGCCAGAGGAAGCATACTGCAATTTTGCGAATTTCGAATAGGCAGTCGATTCAAAGACTGATATAAATCAAAATGAGGTCCAAATAACTAAAAACCTGTCTAGAATTTGAATCTAAACTAATAATTTATTTCTGATTTCTCAGAGTATTCACGCTGATCTCAAAGGACCAAAAGTAAAATATAAACTGCACTATGGTTGATGTACGGGGAGACGTTTTACGGCCGCCACACGGCACAACACCAGCTGCAGTGAAGGCAAATAAAAATCAAAAATGAGTTCCTTTAAGAGCAATGAAAATATTCATAAGAAAGAAGATGGGCCATACTACGTAGTTTCGGCTAATAAAGTCTCATCAGTGACCCTATAATGATCCGGCAACGAAAGCCAGAGGAAGCATACTGCAATTTTGCGAATTTCGAATAGGCAGTCGATTCAAATAAAAATCAAAAATGAGTTCCTTTTAGAGCAATGAAAATATTCATAAGAAAGAAGATGGGTCATACTACGTAGTTTCGGCTAATAAAGCCTCATCAGTGACCCTGTAATGATCCGGCAAAGAAAGCCAGAGGAAACATACTGCAATTTTGCGAATTTCGAATAGGCAGTCGATTCAAAGACTGATATAAATCAAAATGGGGTCCAAATAATTAAAAACCTGTCTAGAATATGAATCTAAACCAATCATTTATTTCTGATTTCTCAGAATATTCACGCTGATCTCAAAGGACCAAAAGTAAAATATAAACTGCACTATGGTTGATGTACGGGGAGACGTTTTACGGCCGCCACACGGCACAACACCAGCTGCAGTGAAGGCAAATAAAAATCAAAAATGAGTTCCTTTAAGAGCAATGAAAATATTCATAAGAAAGAAGATGGGTCATACTACGTAGTTTCGGCTAATAAAGCCTCATCAGTGACCCTGTAATGATCCGGCAAAGAAAGCCAGAGGAAACATACTGCAATTTTGCGAATTTCGAATAGGCAGTCGATTCAAAGACTGATATAAATCAAAATGGGGTCCAAATAATTAAAAACCTGTCTAGAATATGAATCTAAACCAATCATTTATTTCTGATTTCTCAGAATATTCACGCTGATCCCAAAGGACCAAAAGTAAAATATAAACTGCACTATGGTTGATGTACGGGGAGACGTTTTACGGCCGCCACACGGCACAACACCAGCTGCAGTGAAGGCAAATAAAAATCAAAAATGAGTTCCTTTAAGAGCAATGAAATTATTCATAAGAAAGAAGACTGATATAAATCAAAATGCGGTCCAAATAATTAAAAACCTGTCTAGAATTTGAATCTAAACTAATAATTTATTTCTGATTTCTCAGAATATTCACGCTGATCTGAAAGGACCAAAAGTAAAATATAAACTGCACTATGGTTGATGTACGGGGAGACGTTTTACGGCCGCCACACGGCACAACACCAGCTGCAGTGAAGGCAAATAAAAATCAAAAATGAGTTCCTTTAAGAGCAATGAAAATATTCATAAGAAAGAAGATGGGTCATACTACGTAGTTTCGGCTAATAAAGTCTCATCAGTGACCCTATAAGCTTTAATTTATTGCAAATAGAGTGTTTTAGATGATCCTTCCGCATCCGAAATTGCAGATATTACCTCTAGCATGTTTCCATGTAACAGTTAACACCGATACACCGTTTGTTTGCCTGGTATGCAAAGTTTTATAAAATGATCCAATTCACGGTACAAAATCGGGAAGGTAAAGTTCAAGGTAATTTCCACAATTGCGAAAACGTAAACGCCATACTGATAATGGCGTCTTCGTACGGTCAGTGAAAACTATTCCAACGGGGGGGGGGGGGAGAGAGGGGGGGCTTAAATCGATTTTACGCAGCTGCAATCCCCGCCCTTACTTTTTCTGTTGTGGTTTAGACTATTTATTTGTCCGCATGAAAACTTCCTAACTCATCAGTGTGACATCTCCGAGGACATACAAATTAAACTGCCACAGAGATGAAACAACGTTGAGGACTCGACAGCGCGAAACAAATGAAACGCTGGAGCAAAAGATAATCATCAGTTAAACCCCGAGGGGCCCGACCAAAGACGAAGCATCAGGTACCAACCAACATTACATAAAATGATATTTATGCACGCCTTTACGCTGGAACCGTCATAGAATCTGAGGCCCAACCCACCGGCGTGCAATCAAAGAGGGTAGAAAAGTTACAAACTGTGATTGGGTTAACTTCGAAGCATGCAGTCTGTCTTATAACATTTATGTTGTACCCAATCTTTTTGTATCGTACAACGATTTTACGACATTAGGTACTGTAGTCATCGCAAGAATATATTTTTCTAACTTTATATACAAGTCACCATAAAATTCAGGTTCCGATAGGCCTTGTTGCAGAAGAGTCCAACATTGAATTTTGAAATCAAATCTGAACGGCAACTATTAAACTTTGAAAAGGGTTTACGTAGTTCATGATACCGATACCCCTGATTTAGAAGTTAAGCAGTTAACAATTCATTACGAGTGTTGAAGTCAGACACATGACTAAACACTCTGGCAAATTTAAGGAAAGAAATGTTCTGTTGGGGAAACTGACCTACATTCACCTGCTTAAAAATCAAGAATGTGTCGTACCCCACTTCAGCAAGATTGCCAATGACTGTTGATAGAATTTTTTAAATTTCATTAACAGTGTCTCTCACCTCACCATTATCGAAATTACAGTTATTGTTCGCTTCCGATATTGCTAGGAAATCATCACCCTGAAGCACATTAGGATTCTCTTATACGCCACAAGTTGTGGCCAGAGTATCAGCTGTTTTTAATGAACTACTCTCTTCCACCAATGGTTGACCATTAACTCTGTCAAACAAATCTATGTTCAAACACTTTCTAACTTTCTTTGCCAATGGTGATTTTGATGGCGTTTGAACTGCAAATGTGTTAGTCTCAGAAAGTTTGGTTCTAGGTGACTTTGAAAACATTCTTTTCAGATAACGGATATGCTTTTTTTCAAGAGGGGCTTTTTATAGAAACGTTATATTTTGAAGGCGTAAACATCTTTGATATGGGTTTTAGCAGTGTTCTTTGACCCTTAATGTTTGATATAAGCGACCTTTTGTCATGATCAGCAGGAGATCGGCAAATTCCAAAAATTTCGTCTTCTGTTTTGATCCAGCATGATTTAGTGGCTTTCCACGCTTTCTTCGCTCGCTTTCTCAGTCTGTCCAGTGAAAGGTTGTACTTTGGTTTTCCCATGGTCTGAAAGATAATAGAGTATTAAGTATAACGGCTTGAAAGGATCTTACTATTCAGAACTTATTTATCTTCACTGCAGCTGGTGCTGTGCCGTGTGGCGGCCGTAAAAAGTCTCCCCGTACATCCATCATAGTGCAGATGATATTTTCTGGTCCTTTGAGACCATTGAGTTCATTTAGAATCATTTTGAAAATAGAGTTCTGCTTAAGCCGGTGCTAGGGGGCGTGGCCGGTGTAGCCCATTTCAGTACTGGTCATGAACAGACTCAATAAAACCGAGTCTGCTATTTTCGTTTATTGGGTGTATTCTTTGCTTCCAAAGGATCTTACTATTCAGAACTTATTGAACATATATTATTAGGGCTTGAAAAAAGTAAATGCTTACAGGAATAAAAGACGAATATTGAATTTCTACTAATATATACTTCCAGTCAACGATCTCTGATACCATTTTATGATTTCTGCTATGCTTTAAGTAAATCTTGCATGATTTGCCAACGACAAATGCACAATGCATGATTAAAATTGGCATTGTATTCAGTATTTATCCCATTGAAATGACCAATAAATTATGAGAACAAATCTTTTTTTTTCTTTATTCATTCATCTCAGGTTTACAATGTAAACAACATGAGCACGATAAACAATTTTTAAGAATAACACATGGCGGCACACATGCAAAGTGACAATGCTTTCCATTTTGGTCACTTGGAAACGATTCTCTAAGGCACCAAACTTCCAATCTACAATCTATTTGTCTTCCCAGTTGCGGGAAAAGCCCAAGAATATGCATTCTGTGAATTTCCAAAATCTTTGTGTGTGTGTGTGGGGGGGGGGGGGACGGGGGCACAACCTGCGACCGATCGGGCCAGCTGTCACAACAATTCGCTTTCTCAACCCACACATGGCAACGGAATCCTCCACCCATCAATACCGGAACGGTTCTCCTTCCCATGCCAGGCCTATTAATATTGTTTACGTTAAATTTGGCAAAAAAATTGTATGTACTTTAAGCAAACAGTGTAGACCCAGAGCAGACGCAGCGTTCTGAGGCGCACTATCCGGGTCCGCACCGTCTACGAATGTCTCAAAAGGGGGTGGGGAGGGGGTGGAGTGCCGCTAGGCATATGTGAGTTAGGAGTCAGACAAGCACCGTAAAGTCTCAAGTCAGCCCTGCAGTCGAGGGATCTCACCACCTGAAAATTTCATTGTCGTGACAGCCAGCCAGACAGTCCGCACACTGTACCTAGTCTTTTCACATGGCCCCAGCCGACCATTATCAGATTATCTGTGCATGTTTTTCATGGACTTTTTCAATTTCTGTGTCAAATATGAATGGAGAATACAGTAAGAGTGTCACTTTGCATCGATACGTCAAGGCTACAACCACGTGTTAAGGATATAAATTCATATATGGTAAGTATATTTACAAGATACAGTAGGTGAGTGAGTGAGTGTTTGTGTTTTACGACTCACCAACAGCTAAGGTCATACGGAGACGGGACCCCGGCTAAAGACCCATCCGAAAGCCCGGGACCGACCCCGAGACCCCTGGTCTACAAGGTGAGTAGCATAACCACTACATCACGGAGGCTTCTAGATACAGTAGGTAAACGAACAATACTAAACACATTCGTTTGAAGGCTCCAAGTGCATTGTATCAAGATGCCATAGTACATTCTTCGAGTTTAGCTAGTTACACCGCTTTGCCCGGCCAGGCCCAGACCCCCTAAGCGGTTCACAAGCACACATGTGCGGGTCGGCCTCAGCCCCGCGCGGATGCACCACGCAGCCCATATATTTCTTCAAGCCCCAATGGGCGGGGGCCTCACATAAGAACATGAAATGAGAGTTATGCATATGTTTTTATGTTTTCCGTGAAGGTGCGTTTCTCGTTTCGCTTTTATGCGTGTATATATGTGCGTCTGTGCGTCTCTGCGCGCGTGTATGCTTGCATGTGTGCGCGCGCATGTATGTCTGCATGTGTGTGTGTGTGTGTGTGTGTGTGTTCGCGCGACCAAAAACAGCAATGTGACATTCAGCGTTAACAGAAACTTTGAATCCTCTTATTACTTGGCAGCCATACATGTAATTGTGAAGATTTACATTGTCTTTGTGGTTCTGTCGGGATTTGGCTGAGTTGACCTACAGCCAGACTGCGGTTTGGACACATCCGTCGCGTTTCATAGTTTGGGACTCAACCCCGCATTTCAGCCTTCTCGAAACGAAACAGAAGATTGAAACCGGGGCTTAGATATATACATTCCGTTCTCTTAGTGTATGCATGTTAATGTGCCAAATACTTGATAAATTATTAATTTAATGATAACATTAAGCGGTACCTATATTGTTTGAACACTGTTTAAACGCAGTACTTGATTTTATGTCGGTTCGTATTTAGTTACCGGGCTACTTTCATTATCTTGCTAATAAAAATGCACAGGTCTTTTAAGACTTAAGTATTCTTAGCATTCATTAATTCATTATATTTAATTATATTTGGGTTTTTATAAAAGTACGGCTTCGGGAATTCTTTTCTTTCATCTCTAAAGCTTTCACATTTAAACAGAAAATGGAACTCATCTCCGATATCTGTATTGCACATTTCACATTTTCGCTCACTATAAGTGAAACGATTTTTTACGATAAATTTTGATAAATACTGAGATAATCAAGCATGGTGCAAATACCGTTGACCAATTATGCAAGATTTTCACACTTAAACATGTCAGAAATGATAAAAAAAGTTATTAGAAATTGTTGTCTGCATGTATAAATTAATAGAACATTACATTTTATGGACACTATCCTTTTAGTCACAGTTATGCTGCGGTTTAAAAAAAACAAGTTGTTTTCTACTGATTACGGCCGGCAGTATCCCAACGGTAAGATATTGTACTGAGCAGGTGTGTGACAGCCAAATGCTTTACATATAAGTATTACGTGTGTGATATCAGCACCATTTGTGTTTTATTTTGACGAGTAAAAATTAGACCATCCGACAAAATGATGCATCAACAAGATGTTGTTCCCACCCTGTGCTTATGATATACAAAAATGCATTATCAGTATGGCGTTACAATATCACGATCGTGAAATTACCGTTTACTTTATCTTCTTAATTTTGTACCGTGAACTTGATCATTTTACAAAAACTACGCATGTCGGGCAAACAAACGATGCATCGTTGTTAACTGTTACATGGAAACGTTTTAGAGATAACACTTGTAATTCAGAATGTGGTAGAGTCATTTAAAACACACTATTTGCAATATTCTGTTTACCGTGGACTTTTTCATCATCGGTTAAAACCGTACCCGACGCGAGCGTGTTTACACATCCAAATTCCGTTTACTGTCTCAAATGGTCACATGGGATAGCCTACCTGGAGCAACAGACATAAAAGTTCCAGAAAATAATCAGAACCCACAACCACATACCCCTTTCAAAACAAGCTTAATTTAACAGCCCCACTGTGACCATAAAAGAATATCAAGGTTACGGCACCCTAATAAGTTCTTCATCCTGACAAAATGTTTTATCCATTGCAATTTGTCTTAAATCCATTCAGTAGTTAATGAGATACTGCAAACAATCTAATTTTGGCATAAATTTGACCTATATAGCACAGCTTTGACTTGAAAATAAGTTCAATGTCACCAAAACCTACTCAGCTCTTGATCCTTTCCCAATGTATCGTCATGTTATACCCATACAAGTTTGATTGGGATCCCTCCTGTCTTTTCAGAGATATACTGCACGAAACCTAAAGTTGGCCGAAATTTAACATATTTTTCACGGCTGTGACCTTGAAAATAAGGTCAATGTCAGAAAACCTAATTAGTTCTTCATGCTGTTTCATCATGTATATCCATGCAAATTTTATTTCAATCCACCAAGTTTCTAATGAGATATAATGCACTTAACCAAAATTTTGGAAAAAGTTGACATATTTCGCATGGATGTGACCTTGAAAATAAAGCCAGGGTCACCAAAACCTAACCAGTTCTTCATTCTGTCCAAATTTTATATCCTTGCAAATTTTATCAATATCCAACAAGCAGTTCATGAGAAAGTGTCACGCCGACGCATACGACGACGTCGACAGGATCCGCACCATAAACATTATGCACCAAGCTCTCCTTTGGTGTGGTACATAATCAGAATCATCAACATATATAATTAGCGGAAAAACCAGAAGCACCAACATAAAATAGGAAGGAACCACAGCAAAATATCCCACCCCCTCCGGTGGAATTCGTTTCCTCTGACCGTTCCAAGGCGGTTCTTATGTCGCGGCTTATTTTTGTTATGGTTTGTCTTTGGGTGCTTGTGTCGCTTATAATTTTATTTTGGATAGCCTATTGGCCATTTTGTGGGAAAGTTACTGTCCTTTTGGCTTTCCGCTATTGATGTTTCAATTCGGGTCTGTTGTTTCACGTTTGTGTTTCTTTCCCTTTGGTGTCTCTGATGGGAGGTGTGGGTTGATTGTATCGATTCCTGATCATTGCCTCTTAGAACGGTCAGTGAACGATACTGGTGGATATCACAGGATATCAACCCTCGCCCTCAATTTCAGTGTGGTACAAACAGACATTTATGGCATAAGTAAAAGAGAAGCACACATTATGAGGCAATGAAATAGATTCACGTAACTAATCAAAGTGCCAAAAGGCAGTGAAATGGCAGATTCTGTGAAAAATTCATGAACATCTAGGCATTTGTTAGGAGGTTTCGGACTTATTTTCTAAAGTGATGAGCGAAAACATCCTCTATAAGCGCTGGTGTGCTTATTGTAGTTTGGTGCACAATACTCAGATGAACATTGCGAATCTTCGGTTGTTATACACTTTAATTTTACTTGGACATTAATACAACATACAAACTACCAGTCCGCCCCCGCTCATCGGGGCTTGAAGAAATAGATGGGCTACATGATGCTTCCACGCAGAGCTGAATCCGACCGCACACGAGTACTGGTAAACCGCTTAGAGGACCAAAGCCTGCTTATAATCCCTATTGGTTTCAATGGGCGACAGGTTTTGAGATGTCATTTCATCTCCATGTCGGGTGTAAGTCCCACAAAATTAGAAGCAACGTATCCAAAATGGCCTATACAGTGTTGACTGGGACGTTAAACCTCAGATCAGTTCCTTAGTGCTGAGGTTGATACTGCGGTGTTGACGTCAGTACTCAAGTACTGATTTAAATAACTATATTATATTTTTCATTTTTGCAGTATAAATTTCTATTTTTTCTGAAACTAAGACTGAGGTGTCAGGTGGGACATGTATCTTAGCGGATTTGGTTGCCACTTTTTGTAATACATGTATTTTGTAATATTTTAAATTTTGCAAGTCTCGCTACTTTGGACATCTCCTTCCTGATGCCCTGGACTTCCGTGGTTTGTGGGTCATGTTTGCTGATGTTGGCTCGGTGGGGGACGCCTATAAGTCCGCGGGTAGGCGTCTTTTGCCAGATGCCTCAAGTTGACGTCGGTCGATGTGTGCTCGGAGGGGGATGTGCTGTGTTTGCCGGGTCTTGTCCGCCATCCGTTTCGGTTTCAAAACTTTGGGTTGAAGACACATTGATGAAGATTAAATATCAGAAAGGCCTCTGTGTCACTAAATGTGGTTTAGTAACGCCTTAATCAAACATACAAACAAATTGCCAGTTTTATGACACCACAAATAAATAAGGTGCCAAGTGCAGACTCAAATATATATAGCCAAATGCGCGGCTCAGTCAACAACCTATCTTATCGTCGTGCACTACAAACAATGAAAGCGCTTTTTGTACGATGTTTGAAGTTTTGCGGCGTGTAACTAATTATTTGTCACAAGTGTGCTTACATATTGTTGGACATTGGCAACTGTTTGAAGTGTATTTTGCTGGCATGCTACCGCACGGTTGAAGTTTCTTGCGTCAAGTACTTAGCATTTAAGCGCAATGATTTTGTACCCTTTCAGCCCTTTATAGCCGAGTACAGATACCTTTGCAAACAGTGTAGATCCTGGTGAAATGGCTCATAATGAGACATCGCATTCTGCTCTACATGGTTTGCACTGCTGTTGACTATTATTGACTATACACCCAGTTTACATGTGTAGAACGGACGTGTACAAATATAGTAATTGGAGACTGAAATTGAGAAACTCGTGTGGAAGCGGTAAAATCTTAAGCTGGCCATTTTTAAACGTTGCAGAGGATATATCGTCTTTTATTCTTATATACGCCACAATTACACATTTCTTATGACTAATCTGCAGGCAGCTGGTTCATATGAAATGCTGAATCCAATCTCTGAAAAATAAGATAAAATTTTAAAATCGTCTGCCTTAAGTTTTTGTATGGCGCTTTTAAGACACTATCATGCCAGTACGCTTGTGTAGATATTCATTGTTGGTTTTTCAAAAAGCATGTGTCGTCTGATCATTCTTGGATTTTTCAACTTCAGACAGTGCCTGTATACAAAAATGCGCGAGGAAAGGTTCAAAACAGTCACCGGAATGAATGAATCTGAGCATAAAACTGAAAAAAGCCGGACTACATTTTGTGCTGACTCATATTTTTATGCCCGCGAACAATCACAGAATGAATCTGTCATTAAAAATTAAAATATATATTACTGAGGAAATTATCAGTCTCACCCTCACCAAAACCACAGCAAAAGCACCGACTCGAAACGGTCAATAACAATTACTGGCGGGCTTTGATGATTTAGGAGGCCTTCATGCGGACTGAACAAATTATTTGTCTAAATCGCGACGAAAGTCAGGGACGAGGATTGTGGCCACGTAAAATCGATTTAAGCCCCCCCCCCCCCCCCAAGTGGAATTCGTTTCCGCCGACCGTTCCAAGGCGGTTCTTCTGTCGCGGTTTATTTTTGTTATGGTTTGTTTTTGGGTGTTTGTGTCGCTTATATTATTTTATTTTAGATAGCCTATTGGCCATTTTGTGGGAAAGTAACTGTCCTCTTGGCTTTCCGCTATTGATGTTTCCATTAGGGTCTGTTGTTTCATGTTTGTATTTCTTTCCCTTTGGTGTCTCTGATGGGAGCTGTGGGTTGATTGTATCGATTCTTGATCATTGCCTCCACTTCTATTTTAAGTATACTTTACGGGATCCTAACCTTCACCCTCAGGATCTGAGTTCGCTTTTATGGCACACGCTTTCTGACCTTTTGAACAAAAAACCTCCTTTGCCGCCCCATGTGTACTGCATTGCTGTATCTTCCAATAATAAGTCTGAGAGAAAAAGCTCTTTCCACAACAAGCGTAGGCGACCGTACCCATGTGTTTTCGCATATGTTCGTTTAGATGTTTTCAATCTTAAGTCTTTACTACATGTCTGGCATGCGGAAGTCATTTGGAAAAAAGGAATACATTATGTATCAACGAAAATGTATTTCCCATGACCAACATCACGTGAATTACCATCTTGTTGTTGCGATATGTTAAAAAGCATTATCAGTATGGCGTTTACGTTATCGCAATTGTGGAAATTACCGTGAACTTTACCTTCCCGATTTTGTACCGTGAACTGGATCATTTGATAAAACTTTGCATACCAGACAAACAAACGGTGTATCGGCGTTAACTGTTAAATGGAAACATGCTAGAGGTAATATTTGCGATAGGATCATCTAAAACCAGTTTTTGCAATAAATTAAAGCTTTCTTCTGTTTGCCGTGGTCTTTATCTTGATCTGTCGGGCTCGGGGAAAAATTTTGGGCGAGCATTTCTCGAAAACCAGGCAGTTTCTGCCTTCAAAGCAAACGTCATAAAAAATCGGAAGTTGAGCAAAGTACAGAGACAGATGCTCTGTCTCTGGTCAGGCTCATCGGAGTCTAACTGTTGGTTTTCTTTTGCTCCAGCATTTCAGTGGTTTCTTGCTGTCGAGTCCTCACCGTTGTCTCACCTCTGTGGTTCTTTGATTTCTGTGTTCACGGGGGTGTTGCACTGATGAGTTAGGAGGCCTTCATGCGGACTGAACAAATTATTTGTCTAAATCGCGACGGAAGTAAGGGCGAGGATTGTGGCCACGTAAAATCGATTTAAGCCCCCCAGTGGAAATCTTCCACTGACCGTTCCAAGGCGGCTCTTCTGTGGCGATTTATTTATGTTGTTGTTTGTTACTTACTGTGTGTATCACTTGGGTCTTTTAATTTTGGATGGCCATATGGCCATTTTGTGGGAAAGTAACTGTCCATATGGCCTTCCTTTGTTTAGGTTTCCATTATGGTCTGGTCGCTTTATGTTTGTATTTCTTTCCCTTTGGTGTCTTTTATGGATGGAGTAAGTTAATTGTATCAATTCCTGATCTTTGTTTTACTTCTACTTTGGTATATGACTCATAAAAATGCGTGCTGTAATAAACAAAATATCCGGGAAAAAACCGTACCTGAAGCGAGCGATTTTCCTCATAAAATTCCGTTTACTATATCAAATGGTCACGTGGGTTCCCCACCCCTGTCGAGCCACTTACGGTACAAGAGACAATTTTTGACACACAAGCTTTCCCACTGGTACCATAATGCTGATGAGTCACTGATGAGGCCTAATTGGCCGAAACTAGCTAGTCTGACCCAGAAAACATGTACACTTCCTATTTATCAGTTCTGTGTTGAATTCTTTGCTTCCAAAGGATAACCCTTTCTGGAACATATTTAATGGGCTTGTCGGTTTTGGCTTCCTCGGGGAGTTCGGCTGTCATTCTGGAACTTGTATTCCAGGATCAGCTTCACTTTTTTTTTCTCTCGTTGCATTTCTTTAAGTTCTTGTGAACTTCATTAAGGGGTCCAATTGGGTCCATTCAAGTCCACGACATTTGGGGTATCAATAATTGGACTAATAAGTGACGAGAAGGGCCAGTAAGAGCCCTGTGAATCACATGCTCCACAATGTGACACTGGTTTCCTACCACTGTGCCCAGGCGCGGACTAGATGAGCTGCTAAGCGGCAAAAAATTACCATATGTGACTTGAACCGGATCGGCTACATTGACCGAATGTTTAACATCGGTATCATCATCCTTGTCCTTCCCTAATACCTTATCTGCCTCTACCGCGGGGAAACAGTCGTGGCAAGAATGATTTGGACACTTTCTTTTGGTATTCTTGATAACGCATCTGCGCTCTGGTGTTGTCTTCCCGGTCTGTATCTTAATTCATAATCGAATGTTTCAATTAAACTTATTCATCTGGCCATCAAGCACCCTGGTTCCCTAAAGTTCCTCAAACATACGAGAGGAGCGTGATCAGTTCGGATAATAAACTTTCTACCCAGGAGGTAGTGTTTAAAGTGACGCATAATATTTACTACTGCAAGCAGTTCCCGTTTTGTAGTACAGTAGTTTGCTGCGCAGGATTAAGTGTTTTACTGGCATAAGCTATCATTTTCACGGCTCCATCTTGTTCTTGAGACAGAACTCCGCCTTTTCCTCATAAACTTGCATCAGTATCTAATATAAAGATGCTCTCTTCTTTCGGAAAAGAAAGTACCGGTACACAGATAAGTGCATTCTTGAGATTTAAGAACGCTTTCTCGCATTCATTATCCCAGGCAAATTTCACATTTTTACGGGTTAATTGGGTAAGGGGTTTGGCAGTCTCCACCAACTGAGGAATAAATTTTCGGTAGTAGCCTATGAGTCCTAATGTAGACAGAACTTCAGTTTTGTTTGTCGGTATAGGTCAGTTTTCTATTGCCTTAATTGGCTTCTCTTTATCTATGAAATACTAGATTAAGATTTTCTAGAGCCTCTTGATAAGTTTCCCTACAATAATAATGTCATCCAGGTAACAAAGGCATTTATTTGGGGTACGATTGACAAGAACCTTTTCCATTAGTCTTTGAAATTATGCTGAAGCGTTCATTAGTCCGAACGACATGGCATTAAAGTCAAATAAGCCTCTGTGAGGCACCACGAACGCTGTTTTATTTTTACTGGTTTCTGACATTCCAATTTGCCAACAGCCACTGGCTAAATCTAATGTGCTAAACCATAAAGATCCTGACAGAGATACAAGTGTGTCATCTATTCTTGGGAGAGGATATGCATCTTTCAAAGTGGCAGAACTGAGTTTTCTAAAATTAATGCAAAAAACGACATGAACAATTTTTCTTTATCACAAGACAAATGGGTGCCGACTAGGGGCTATCACTTGGTTCAACGGTGCCTTGTTGAAGCATTATGTCAAGTTCTTGAACAACTAATTCTCGTTTAAATGTTGTAAGTCTCAGCTGTTCTAATTTCTTGTTTTGTTTGCCCTAGTTTTCCTCGTGTTTCAATGAAAAGATCTTGATACTGATTTATTACCGAGGATAAGCTCTGTTTTTCATCTGGTGTTAACTTATCATATGCATGTTGAATCAAAGATTGCAAATGCATTGGTACCTGCTGATTTTTATTTTCATTTGGGCATTCAGTTTTGCCATGCAGATTTGCTAATTCAAGGTAATGTTGGTTGGTGCCCGATGCTCTGTCTCTGGTCGGGCCCATCGGAGTCTAACTGTTGGTTTTCTTTTGCTCCAGCATTTCAGTGGTTTCTTGCTGTCGAGTCCTCCCCGTTGTCTCACCTCTGTGGTTCTTTGATTTTTGTGTTCACGGAGATGTTGCACTGATGAGTTGGGAGGCCTTCATGCGGACTGAACAAATTATTTGTCTAAATCGCGACGGAAGTAAGGGCGAGGATTGTGGCCACGTAAAATCGATTTAAGCCCCCCCCCCCCCCCCCAGTGGAAATCATTCCACCGACCGTTCCAAGGCGGTTCTTCTGCGGCGGTTTATTTATGGTGTTGTTTGTTACTTACTGTGTGTATCACTTGTGTCTTTTTATTTTGGATGACCATATGACCATTTTGTGGGAAAGTAACTGTCCTTATGGCCTTCCTTTGTTTAGGTTTCCATTATTGTCTGGTCGCTTAATGCTTGTGTTTCTTTCCTTTTGGTGTCTTTGATGGGTGGAGTAAGTTAATTGTATCGATTCCTGATCTTTGTTTTACTTCTACTTTGTTCATCTTTCTGTAATACACGTATAACAGAATACTGGTTTACTGTAACTGATTCATCACTCAGATTCAATATGGACACTACAAAGTCTTCTTGTTTTGGATCTACAAATGATCTTGCAATAAAACAAACTCTATTTGTCAGATATTTCGTTGGTTCTGCAATACTTAAGAGTTCTTTTTTAATGCACGGCTGCTCTATTTTACCTTTCATGAAAGTTTCTGGGTTTGGTTGAATAACAGTTGTGCTTGCAATTTCAACTCGAGCACACGTATCGGAGTTTTGTTTTAATAATTTCACTTTCCCTTTATTTGTCTTAAGAGACTGCTTCCTTATTCTTATTTTCCCCTCATATTGACAAAGAAAATCCATTCCCACAATACCATCAATGCCCTGTATTTTGGCAACAATGAACTCTTGATCAAAGGATTTACCATTTATTTGAAGTGGTACTTGTATTTTTCCTCTCGTCTCAATTCAACTACCATCTGCAGCTATTAATTTTGTACTGTCAGAACTCAATAGCGTGTGTAATTCCTCTGGTAATTTGTCAAAAATCTGCTTGGACAATGTAGAATACGGTGAATCTGTATCAAGCAAAAACTTGCTATTCTGGTTGAATGCATTAGCTTGCAAGTATAAACATGAACTGACAGATGTATTCACCCTGACTTCTTGTTTAGAATCATTTTGAAGGTTAGAGACAGAAGAAGAATCGTTAGCACTCTCATTTTTTTCTGTTCTACTAGAGAATTATTTCTGTTGTCACTTGCTGTGATAATTTTATTGAAAACCATTAGATTATCTTTCTTTGTCTCTTCTACTGGGACATTTTCTCTGTTGTCGCTTGCTGTGATAATTTTATAAAAAAAAACAGTTAGTTTATCTTTATTTGTCTCTTCTGCTGATGCAATTTCAACAGGAGGGGTTATGGTAACTGTCTGTATGATTCTGCTATTAGTTTGCCTTTGTGGTGTAATTACATAAGCAGATTTTGAAGCTACCTTTTTCATTGACTTTCTTATCATGCCTTTGGCGAAAGTAACATTCATCGATCGTATGATTTGTGCGCTTGCAGTAAGAGCAATATAGACTTCCCTTTGGTGTCTTTTATGGATGGAGTAAGTTAATTGTATCAATTCCTGATCTTTGTTTTACTTCTACTTTCTACGTGACTTTTCTGGGCTTTTTTTGTGTGTGATTTAGGCTCAAACGACTTTTCAATGCTGCATTCTCTCTGTCGTGAAGATGATAAGTCCCTTTGCCTTACTGTGCTTTTACCCATTGTGCTGTCACTTGGCAAAATTGTACTTAACTTTTTATCACTCAATTTACTGATTTGCTCTTAGTTTATGCATGTTACGTCCTTATTTTCAGCATCTTTACTGCTTGATATAGGTGCTACTATACTTAGTTCATTTGATGGGTCCTTTACACGATCAACAGTACCTTCAAGAGCTTCAAACTCTGTTGCTAACCCTATAGCTTGATGCAAAGTTTGTGGATGCCTGAATTGAACATGCTTTTTAAGTCATGATAGACAACTCCGCTAATGAACTGGCCAGTTACGTGGACTTCTAATTACGCCACAGTTAGGTTAGGGTATGCTTTCTGTGCTAGTTTGCTTAGGTTGTATCCAATGTCAGAGACAGAAACTCCTTTTTCTCTCCTATAATGTTTAAATTTACACATATATGTTACTTCTTTTTCTTTTGAGTCGTACCTATCTGACAAAATAGATTTTAATCTGTTATAGTCAGTAAGCTGAGCATGAGTTAAACTACTAAGTAACCTTTTTTGCCTCGCCTCTTAATTGGATTGCTAACATTTGTGCCTTTTGAGCATCGGCCTTTTGGTCCCATGCAGCACACTGCTCAAAGCGTATAATATAATCGGGCCACTCAGTTTTATCAGTGCCTTTTATAGAACATATTATCAGTACCGTCAAAGTTATTAGGCTGTATTTATTTCCTTTGTGTTTGAGAGGTCATTTGTGGATGCTGTTGTTCAGTGTTTGTCATTTAATTTATATGAATGTTCTGTAACTGACAAGTGTCTCATAAAGAGCAAATTTAATCTGGGTTAACAGATGGTCTATAATGTTCTTCAGTCATGAGAGAATAATTGTTTTTCTCACCAGAATGAACAGGCATTTCCGATGATTCGGTGTTATGTTTCGACTGTATCAATGCTTGCTGTGACAGCTGATTTTTTTGGCATAATTGTCCTTAACTGATGTAGGATAGTGTGATCGAGTGTTGATATGACCGGTATTTTGTAATGATTGCATGTTCTGTTGTAAGCTTACATTTGGAATGTTTGTTGGAGCCTTCTTTATCTTAGACTGATCCATATATGGCGGAAGTGACTGAGTTTGGTTCGACTGCTTCCCAAATTCATTTATTTTTAGACTTCCTGATTGCCTATTAAAATGTTTGAATAATTTATTGTAAAACAGAAGTGAAGGCAATGATCAGGAATGGATACAATATAAGTATACACAGAGTGTAAGTCGGATGATTACTTTTGGGGTCGATTTGGTGTTACAGCTTCAAATTGGTCATTCTCAGCTCTTAAAATTGCATGCTTTTGTTACTGAAGCTGCTGCCATTGCTGTTGTTGCTGTTGAAATATTTCCCTTAGTTGTTGTTGTTGTTTCAGCAGTTTTTCTTTTTGATCTTTTATAAATTGTTGTATTGTTTTTGCAGCTGATCTTGCTGCAAGTGCAGTGATGCATATTCATTAGTATTTTGGGAATAACTTCCCTGGGCTTTTGCTGGAACATACATTTGATTTCCTGAACCTTGCAGTACTGAGGAAGTTCCTGTTTTATTTACAGCAGGACGAATACTGATGGGCATGTCGACAGATTGTGTCCTTATATAAGGTGCATTGGAGTATGTGCCAGAAATATTTTCTGATTGTGCCATGAGTTCGGCATTTTATCGCTGATAGTTTTTGTTTGGATTCGGCTTTGTGGCACACTTACATTATGTGCCACAGTGCATGGCTGTAGCAAATTGTCAGCAGTGCTCTGGTGCAACAAAGAAGTAAAGGCAATGATCAGAAAACGATACAATTAACCCACAGCTCCCATCAGAGACACCAAAGGGAAAGAAGCACAAACATAAAACAACTAGACCCTAATGGGAACATCAATAGCGGAAAGCCAAAAGGCAGCTAATTTCCCACAAAATGATCTATTGTCTATCCAGAACAAAATAATATAAGCGAAACACACCCATAACAAAAATAAACCGCGACAGAAGAACCGCCTTGGAACGGTCAGTGAACCACTTGGGGCTTAAATCGATTTTACGTGGCCACAATCCTCGCCCTTATTTCCATCGCGATTTAGACAAATAATTTGTTCAGTCCGCATGAAGGAGATGTTGCACTGATGTGTTAGGAGGCCTTCATGAGGACTGAACAAATTATTTGTCTAAATCACGATGGAAATAAGGGCGAGGATTGTGGCCACGTAAAATCGATTTACCCCCCCCCCCCCACCCTCCCCCCAAGTGGAATTCGTTTCCGCTGACCGTTCCAAGGCGGTTCTTCTGTCGTGATTTCTTTTTTGTTATGGTTTGTCTTTAAGTGTTTGTGTCGCTTGTGTTATTTTATTTTGGATAGCCTGTTGTCCATTTTGTGGGAGAGTGACTGTCCTTTTGATGTTTCCATTAGGTCTGTTGCTGCATGTTTGTGTTTTATTCCCTTTGATGTCTATGATGGGAGCTATGTGTTGATTGTATCGATTCCTGAACATTGCCTCTACTTCTATCTCCTAGCTCATCAGTGCAACATCTCCGTGAACAAAAAAATCAAACAACCACAGAGATGAAACAACGGCGAGGACTCGATAGCAAGAAACCACTGAAAAGCTGGTGCAAAGGAAGACCAATAGTTAGACTCCGATGGGCCCGACCAGAGACAGAGCATCAAGAACCAACCAACATTACATAAAATTAGTTTCTCAGTAAGGTTTTACGCTGGAACCGTCATTAGAGAGGAAAGCAAAATTGTCATCCGTGATTGGGTTAACTACCATGCATGCAGTCTGTCGTATAACAGTTGTGTTGTAGCCTATCTTTTCAAATCGAAGAATGATTTTACGAAATTGGGTGCTGAAATCATTGCATTTATATATTTTTCTGAATTTATATACTAAGTCACCATAAAATTCGGGTTCCGATAGACCTTGTTGCAGAAGAGATTTAAGTCCAACATTGAATTTCGAAATTTAAATCGGAATGACGTCTACCGGTAATCCTAATTAAGAAGTTAAGCAGTTAACAATTTATTACGAGTGTTGAAGTCAGTTACATGACTAGACAATATGGCAAATCGAATTAATTGCGAAATATAAACGTCATAGGCACGAGGAACATCATCATCCAAGACAGGAAAATTTACATCCGCAAAATCAAAATCATCGCGTTTATCATAAATTTTCGAGAAAGAAATTCATCTACAATAGATAGAGGTAAATCCAAAAACGGGGCATTGGTATCAGAAGAATTCGCTTTATTTAACTGAAGTTCTGGGGGTAAATTTGACTGATCAAACCATCGAAATAGGTATTGTCAATATTTAATATCATCCAAATATCTAGAAGTCGTGCCAAAGGCCTCAATGACCCCAGACCGGCCCCCAACGGAAGGGGACATCATGAAGTCTCGCCCACAACAAAACAAGTACAGACCAGCCAAAAGGGATGCGCAGCCTCCACCCATCGGAATGCCCACAGCCCGCCCAAAACAACCCAGTACCAAATCTTATGCAAGCACAGCCAAGCAGAAAGGTGAGAGCGACATGACCATACAGTATAATTTTATGCTCTTCAGAAGTGAAAAAAGAATTTCTTACAATACATGCAAGATAGAGGGAGTCTTCCCCATGAAATGTCCATTCAAGTAAATCATTAAGTTTTTCTTTTATAAGATTGTGAGGAAGTGTAAGTTTGTCGCAATCATTGGTTGTTGGCTGATTATTGGTTGATTAATCTGACCCCTTGTAAACTGTCTTGCAGGGTCAGGACAACCAGAAAACTCTTCTTGTTTTGTAACGTGTGTTAATTTTCTTGAAACAGGGTTTTATGTTCCTAGTATAGTTGTCTGAATGTCTTGATTCATGGACCTCTTTACTTCATTTGCACTAATAGCATTTGTTCCACCTTTTAAAGCACGAGAATATAATTAATGCATATTAGACCCTATCTCAGGACTTCCTACTTTGCTAGTTAGAACTGATAAAGTTTCATTTAATTGTCTCATTTTGCCAGCTGAACGATTCAGCTGTAGAGTATGATTCAACCCCCCCCCCCCCCCGCATCTGGAGTTATTCCCCTTGGCGTTTGAGCTTGGGGTGTTTCATTCAACATCATTAATGTTTCAGCAGAGAGATCTAACTGTAGATTTTTATTAATAACCCTTGATGATTGCGAACTTTGATATGAAACCCCACTGGAAGGACCTTCTATAGTAACCCCGGGCCTGGAGTCGAGAAACCTAAATGGTTGATTTCTAAATCACCAAAAAGGTTAGCCATATATTCTGAATAATCTCCATAAAGTCTTAATGCTGCACTAGACCTGGCAGGTGATTGATTTGACAAGTTACTGCCTTTTTATTGTTTTTCTTATATTTTCTTCCATGTTTTATATGCTCTATGGCATATTTAAATGTTTTCTTGTAAGTCTGCTGTAATTATAGCTTAATCTTTGTGTATTTTTTCATATGATTTTGCTTACTTTCCAACACAAATCAGCTAAGTTAGCTATAATATTTTGACTTTTCAGAATTTCTAAGCATTTCATTTTATTTATGTTACTCATTTGTTTAGACATGAATTTGTACAACTTGCCTTATTCTGTATGAAATCACTCTTTAGCATATTCCTGATATCAGTTTTGAAAGAAGTGGAAGTACAATAATAGCATCAGACAACGAACAACCCGCGTTTGTTATTATTATCCTGGTCATGGACTCACCAAACTGCAGTAGCCTGGGCTGATCGGGCTTCTCGAGACAGTCACATCACCAGTCCAGTAAGGTTTTACTAGCTAAAGTGGTGACAGACGGACTGACGAACAGACGGACATTCAAACATTCAGTCTATAATTTCGCATTGTGTTACTATAGGATGTAATATCAGCTATTCTGTCCAGGCCTGACTTGTAATTGAAAGAATTTACTTCTAAGCCAAGTTATTCAGGCAGATGCACGTTTGAAGAGACAGCTGACATTATGATCCCAGGTTCGTTTCTCTGGATGTGGTGATACCATCACGAAAACACGCCTATATAACTTTGACCCCCTTGAACCCCACTTTTATATTGTAAAACTGGGGTTTCCGGGGGTATAAGTTATTTTTCTTATTTCTGCTCTAAAATATAGATTGTGGGTACTCGTTAAAACCGCCTCATCGAGGCGGTTCTAACGAGTGCCCACAGTATATATTTTAGAGCAGAAATAAGAAAAATATCACAATTTTTCATCATAAAATTTTCATTTTTCGGCGATAAAGGTGGCAATGTATTTGTATAGGCGTGTTTTCGTAATGCGGGGTCTGGACGGAGCAATAAGAAAATACTATTTTAACTTTTAATGAACATTAAATTATATAGAGGATCTTACATGAGTGTTCATGTATTATTGACTTTATTAAACGAGATGAGGAAAAGGGATAAAATGCGAGGCTCTGCCGAAAATTTTATCCCTATTCCTCAATGAGTTAAAACAATTCAATAAAACATAGGACGAAAGCAAGATTCTATTTATCATATGACATTTAAAACGCATTTTATTCACGATTGTTTTAAAAACAAAAAGTCAATATTCCGCCATAAGTAAACGCGACGTCGTTAAGTATGGAACAGTATTAAGGTAAAAACTCAATTATGCAATGTGCAATTACAATATGAATTGTTGAAACCGCACTTTCCATTATGAACCTTTCCATATCTTTCTACTTTATTCGAATATGCAACATGCACATTCTAATCTGAGACCTTTGTATTTAAATATGGCATTTGGACGTCCTATTTTGCATTATTCAGTTTCGATTCTGCTGTGGTTAGACGGGGTACCAGTCATTGAGGTGACGGTAACGTTCGGTAATGTCCGTGGATTTGCCGTATTTTTTCCGATGACAAGCGTCCGTTTGAGAAGATCGCATTCGCTTTTCCAGGGGCCAAATTCAAGCCAGCAGCGATAAATTTTATCCAGCTATTCAATAATTCGGTTATTTACAATAATGTGTACGTTTGCATCTTTAAAATAAATTTTACAGCGCGGTTCCTTATTTATGAGAAACAGGATTTTTATTTAAAAGTTAATACTTGTTTGACGAAGGGGAAAATACTCTATCGTTGAACATTTACTAAATTACCATGCGGGATTAGTCTGTGCCGAATCCGTGGATTTGAAATGAGCAATTATTGTTAAAATTGATTAATTCATACAATTTTCATAAATCTGATCCTTCTGAGGTGTTACTTATAAAGATATTATTTACTAATTGCAACCTCACTCAAAACTCAAATGTTTGGATATTATAGAAGTATGTATATGTCCGCACAGCGTACGCCGAGCGGTGGGGTAACCCCTATGTGCTTATGACGCCCGTTAACCTTCAAAACCAGTTTGTCTCTCTGTTCACCGGCAACGGGGATTCGTTCCCTGGGACCTCACCAGCTGACCACACGGGGAATTTGGAAAACAACAACTAGTTCCCCAATTCCCATTGTAATTCTGATGTAAATACTTCATCCATTAACATGAACAGTACTTACACATTCTCAGCCCCGACCCACAACCATAGAAACGCACCTGTGGTCACAATGACAGCTGTCCTATTCATATGTCCGTCTGTCTGTCTTCATAAGTTAGACTGGGGCAGGATAGCTTTCATCCAACAGAATCACAACGCGAAAATATTAGCTGGTCGTCTGTCAGTTCGTCCGTCCGTCCGTCTGTCTTCAGCCAGCAAAACCTTGCTGAGCTAGTGTCGCGGCTGTCTTAACCAGCCTACTACATATTTCTTCAAGTTCTACATGTAACGATTTGGCAAATGGAGTGGCTGAATCCAAACCATTTTGTACTTACATGTATTTCCATGTATTAGGTCTACACCAAAGTTTTTTTTCTTCTTGTTTTATTACAGTTAGACCGCGTACAGCGTACCCAGGTTTACCTGGCGGAACTTAACGACATTATCTATTTATTTATTTATTTATTTACTTATTATTAAAGTTTACAGAATCCAGAAAAAAAAATGTTTTTGATGCATTAGATTTGTACATTTTACCGCCGAAAAATACAACAACAAAAATTGAAAGATGAAAAGTCGTGATGATATTTTTCTGACTGTTGCTTAAAATATACATGTTGGGTACACGTTAGAAGCGCCTCTTCGATCCCATTTTAACGAGTACCCACAATCTATATTTTGGAGTAGAAATGAGAAAAATAATGTTTACTCCTGTCAATCCCAGTTTTACCCTATAAAAGTGGGGATCAAGTGTGTGTGTGTGTGTGTGTAGGGGGGGGGGGGGGGGTAAGAATTATAAAGATGTTATTTTATGGTGGGATGCGCTTGGTATGTGAGTGCGTTTTTAGTTTTACGTCTCGACAACAGCTAAGGTCATACGGAGATGGGACCTGGGTTTAAAGACTCATCCGAAATTCTGGAGAAGCCGGGGTCGATCCTGCGATCCCTGGTTAATGAGGCGAGTAGCATAACCACTACACCACAGAGGCTTCCAGCGCTTGATATGTTACATTGTTGCAGGTGCGGGTTTTCCACCTGCACTCCGGTATGAAAGAATTTGCTGCGCGTTGTGTTTTTCTCAAACAAGAGGGCCATGATGGCCCTGGATCGCTCACCTGACCCATATGATAGAGTTACAAGTGGGCCTCTGGGAGGGCCATTATTGACCCCAGGGCTACAATGTGCATAATGTTGAGGGAGGTCTAAAAAGGTGAAGCTTCATACCAAATATCAACAAAGCCTATAATTTGAACAATCTTGGCAAAGGTCCACTAGATGAAGCTACACACCAAATATCAAAGACCTGGGCCTTGGGGTTTCAGAGACCATTTTTTAAAGATATTCCCTACATAGCCTATGTAAAACCAAATGGCCCCGGGGCGGGGACATTTTTGGCCTCAGAGCTATAATTTAAAGAATCTTGATAGCGGTCCACTAGATGAAGCTTCACACCAAATATCAAAGACCTAGGTCTTGCTGTTTCAGAGAAGAAGATTTCCAAAGATTATATCTATATATAAGTCTATGTAAAACCAAAGGGCCCCAGGGCAGGGGCTATAATTTGAACAATCTTGGTAGAGGTCCACTAGATGAAGCTCCATACCAAATATCAAAGACTTAGGCCTTGTGAATTCAGAGACAAAATTTTTCAAGATTTTCCCCATATAAGTCTATGTAAAACCAAATGGCCCTGGAGCGGGAGCATTTTTGGCCCGTGGGCTATAATTTGAACAATCTTGATAGGGGTCCACTAGGTGAAGCTTCATACCAATTATCAAAGACCTGGGACATGTTGTTTCAGAGAAGAAGATTTTTTAAGATTTCCCTATATAAGCCTATGTAAAACCAAAGGGTCTCGGGCGTGTGCATTTTTGGCCCCAGAACTATAATTTGAACAATCTTGGTAGGGGTCCACTAGGTATAGCTTCATACCAAATATCAAAGACCTGGGCCTTGCGGTTTCAGAGAAGAAGATTTTTAAAGATTTTCCCTATATATGCCCATGTAAAACCAAAAGGCCCCGGGGCGGGGGCATTTTTGGCCCCAGCAATATAATTTGAACAATCTTGGTAGGGGTCCACTAGATGAAGCTTCATACCAAATATCAAAAACATGGCCCTTACGGTTTCAGAGAAGAAAATTTTTAAAGATTTTCCCTATATAAGCCTATGAAAAATCAAAGGGTCCCGGGGCGGGGGCATTTTTGGCCCGTGCCCTATAATTTGAACAATCTTCGTAGGGGTCCACAAGATGAAGCCTCATACCAAATATCAAAGACCTGGGCCTTGCGGTTTCAGAGAAGAAGATTTTTCAAGATTTTCCATATATAGGCCCATGTAAAACCAAAGGGCCCCCGAGCAGGGGCATTTTTGGCCCCAGGGCTATAATATGAACAATCTTGGTAGGGGTCCACTAGGTGAAGCTTCATACCAAATATCAAAGACCTAGGCCTTGAGGTTTCAGAGAAGAAGATTTTTAAAGATTTTTCCTATTTAAGCCCATGTAAAACCAAAGGGCCCCGGGGCGGGGGCATTTTTGGCCCCAGCACTATAATTTGAACAATCTTGGTAAGGGTCCCCTGGATGAAGCTTCATACCAAATATCAAAGAACTGGGCTTTGCGGTTTCAGAGAATAAGATTTTTACAGATTTTCCCTATATAAGCCCATGTAAAACCAAAGGGCCCCAGAGCGGGGGCATTTTTGGCCCCAGCACTATAATTTGGACAATCTTGGTAGGGGTCCACTAGATGAAGCTTCATACCAAATATCAAAGACCTGGGCCTTACGGTTTCAGACAAGAAGATTTTTAAAGATTTTCCCTATATAAGCCCATGTAAAACCAAAGGGCCCCGGAGCGTGGGCATTTTTGGTCCCAGCACTATAATTTGAACAATCTTGGTAGGGGTCCACTAGATGAAGCTTCATACCAAATATCAAAGACCTGGGCCTTGTGGTTTCAGAGAAGAAGATTTTTTAAGTTTTTGGTGAAAAAAAAATCTATTTTTGGCTCCTATGACCTAGATGTGCAACGGACCGGAACCATTTGAACAACTTTGAAAGGGGACCACCATTCCTGTGAAGTTTGGTCAAAATCCGATCAGTGGTTTAGGAGGAGATGTCGTTTGAAGAAATTGTTTACGGACGCACGGACGCACGCACGGACTGACGACGGACGACGGACGAAAAGTGATCCCAAAAGCTCACCTCGTCACTACGTGACGGTGAGCTAAAAAGTGGAAACCTTTGCGTTTTGTCACTTGAAGCCAAAAATCTACTATAAAAAGTCAGATAGTTTTCTATTTTCTTATAAATTAATGAATGCATTTAACACAAACAGTTACGAACATCTATATAAACATGTGACAAAACAAACTGGGAATCAGACCCCCGGCCATCGGGGCTTGAAGAAATAGATGGGCTGCATGAACTGAAACCGACCCGCACACCAGTACTGGTAAACCGCTTAGAGGATCTAAGTCTACCGAGCCAAAGCGGTGCTTACAAACCCTATTGGTTTCATTGGGCGACAGGGCTTGGAGATGTCATTTCATCTCAGTGTCGGGTAAAAGTCCCACAAAAGTGGAAGCAACGTCTCCAAAATGATCTATACTGTGTTGAAGGTGACGTTAAACATCAAATCAAACAACAGAACCAAAATGCCTAGTTTTAGAATTCCGTTGGATATGCCCTAAATCAGAAATAAATGTTAGAGGGAACGCAAGTCGTTTCTCATCTGGAAGCATTTTCACAAAAGAGAGTTGTAACTATGTTTGCTTCAGGTGATCATAAAGGAGCAGTCTCACCAAGGTCTACACGACATTGGACAGGAGCCTTTCTGTGCCATACAAAATTATTATAAGTATTTACAACAAATTTATATTTTAGAGGTGCAATGGCCTGAACACATTTGCGATATATTTAGATAAAACATGGACACAAAACAAACACAGCAAAGCTGATTCCTGGTCTGACATATAAAATAAAAATTATGTGTAAATGATTTTATCGGCAAGGGTGTAATGTCCCCAAATCGTCCGTTTTATGCCAAAAATATAGTTATCTCGTTTCTTTCACTCCTCCGTGTCACCAATACGCTTGCAGATTCTTTTTGGTATCTTCCGAATACAGGCGGACGTTTACGGAAAAACGATCACAGCGCCACTTAACGAGAATAATGAGAACTAGAAGAAGCAGAAGCGGAATATTTTGCACAATTGTAACTGAATATAGCATAACAGAATATCAAAATTGCATATTGCAATCTCAATGTTGCATAATTGAGTTTTTACCTAAATCCTGTTCCATAAATATAGCATAACAGAATATCAAAATTGCATATTGCAATCTCAATGTTGCATAATTGAGTTTTTACCTAAATACTGTTCCATAGTTAAGGACGCTGAACATGTAACATGTAAAATTACGGGGCGTATCTAACTAATTTGCATATTTGATCCATTAGTGGATTATCGAATTTATCACATGACGTTATTACATTCTCAGAAGTGACGTTATATGATAAATTTTATTTATGTCATATATTAATGAAAACTACGAGGGCTGATTGATATGTTGTGAGCCTCGTATTGAAAGAGATATGCAGGGGTGTTCTTTTTGTTTAAGCTTCACCATTCTCTGACTATATAGGGCCGTGAACCCAATGACTGGTCTCATTTGGCCAGTTTATATCCACGAGGTAACACTCCAAAGTAAACAAGGCAAGAAGCTTTTGCAAAATTTACAAAATCGGTGAAAGAGCAGCGATTAAATATTTGCATAAAAAGGTTTAGCATATAAGGATATCCATAATGATATGGTAGCAACACTAGGGAAAGATGCGTGGTGGAATTTAAGCATGAGAGACAGAGCCTTGAGGATAACCCCCGTCCTGGAAGGCCTGTCAATGTTGCAACCCCAGAAATGGTCATTAAAGTCCATGATATTGTTATGACTGACAGACGAGTCACAGAAAGATATATAGCAAGTAGAGTTGGCATTTCACAGAAAAGAGTACATTCCAGTCTGACCGAGGATCTTGCAATGAGAAAGCTTACGGCCCGATGTGACCAACACTTCTGGCAGTTGATCAGAAGCACACCAGGCGCACATTATCGCGTGCTAATCTTAACCTTTTTGAGCTCTCTTCAGAGATTTGTCACGATGGAAGAAACATGGGTCCTTCATTTTACCCCAGAGACCAAACAACAATCAAAACAATGGAATCACCCGGCTCACCCCCGCCAAAGAAGGCAAATAAAAATCAAAAATGAGTTCCTTTAAGAGCAATGAAAACATTCATAAGAGAGAAGATGGGTCATACTTCGTAGTTTCGGCTAATAAAGCCTCATCTGTGACGCTGTTATGATCCGGCAAAGAAAGCCAGAGGAAACATACTGCAATTTTGCGATTTTCGAATAGGCAGTCCATCAGCTGGGAATGTTATGGCCTCGGTTTTATGGGATGCAGATGTTATTCTGCTGATAGATTATCTCCAAAAGGGAAAAACAATCAATGGCACATACTACGCTCACTTCAGACGCAGTTACGGAAACATATTAAACTTAAGCGCCAAGGAAAGCTCACTAAAGGCGTGTTGTTCCATTAGGACAATGCTCCTGTTCACAAGTCTGTCATCGCTATGGCTGCAATTCACGATTGTGTCTTTAAATTGGTTGAGCAGACGCCTTATTCACTTGATCCCGCTCCATCAGACTTTCATCGGAGTCTAACTGTTGGTTTTCTTTTGCTCCAGCATTTCAGTGGTTTCTTGCTGTCGAGTCCTCATCGTTGTTTCATCTCTGTGGTTGTTTGATTTTTTGTGTTCACGGAGATGTTGCACTGATGAGTTAGGAGTCCTTAATGCGGACTGAACAAATTATTTGTCTAAATCGCGACGGAAGTAATGGCGAGGTTTGTGGCCACGTAAAATCGATTTAAGCCCCCACCCCTAGTGGAATTCGTTTCTTTCTTTCTTTCTACTTATACTGCGGTCGGTCACATTTGACCATTACTCACAGGTGTACATTACATACACTCCAGGTTGCAGGGTTGAAAGCCTACACAGTAATCTTGTAATTACGGTAGGGGTCTTTAACCTGCACAGGAGATGACTCTTCCTGCACAGGGGGGGGGGGGGGGGGGGGGATGGTGCACTTTTTGGTGGTATTCATCCCTGCAAGTGATGTCAATGGAGCGTGTTTCACTGACCGTTCCAAGGCGGTTCTTCTGTCGCGGTTAATTTTTGTTATGGTTTGTCTTGGAGTGTTTGTATCACTTATATTATTATAGTATTTTGTTTTGGATAGACAGTTGGCCATTTTGTGGGAAAGTAACTGTCATTTTGGCTTACCGCTATTGATATTTCCATTAGGGTCTGTTGTTTCATGTTTGTGTTTCTGTCCCTTTTGTGTTTCTGATGAGAGCTGTCGGTTAATTGTATCAATTCCTGATCATTGCCTTCACTTTTATTTTTCATCTATTTCCAAAACTGAAAACGGCTATTTCAGGCACCCACTTTCGGTCCGATGATGACGTCATATATGTAGTGGATGACTTTCTGAACAGCCAAGAAAAGGAGTCCTATAAAGTGGCATTGAGGCCTTTAAACACCGGTGGCAAAAGTGTATAGAAGCTGAAGGGGATTAAGTTGAAAAATAATACAATATGCCGACAAAATTCAAATCCTTCAATATGAGGCTCAAAACATACTTTAGAAGCTCAGAAAAAAGGGAAATGAGCATCAGTTGGGCCCAACAGGGCGTGGTATTTTAGTGTGCCCACCGTATACGGTTAGTGGTCCGCTACTGGGGCCATGAGGAAGAGATTTATTCAATAAGATAGCTGACAAACTGCTAACTTCATATCATCGGAAGTACCCGATAAAAAAATCAAATTGATAATGTGTGCACACAACTTTAGGGTCTTGCAAATCTTAAAATCCATCATGAAGATACTCAGTTCACAATTGAACAACATTTTTCTGGCAAATGAGTTAATAAAGTAACCATTCCACACTGTCACAGACTTTGGCATTGGTATCCTTTGCCAAACTAATACAATTTTCAAACAAACTGTCATGAAGTATATATTTTTAGATTTCAATGGAGATAATTCATCAACAGAATACTCCAATGTTCTGAAATGAACCAAAAAGGTCCAAAATACATAGCTTGTATCCAAGACTATTACAATTATTCAAGACTTTTTCAAACTTTCACCAATACATGTATACAAACGTGCGCGAGAAAATGTTTAAATATTATGTAATTAATATGGCTGAACGAAACTGCGCCAATAACTGAAATGAAGCCGGGCTACGTTTTTCGCGCTGCATTGTTCGTATTTGAGTGGTACTGAGTGAAAGCCGGAATTAGCTTGAAAACGTGTCCTAAGCTAAGAACGACAAATAGAATCTGTCATTAAAAACTGTAAACATGTACACAATGTAACAGGTGTAAAACACTGTTACGTCGCTATAAAAGCCGGCTTGTACCGCAAGTATGCTACATACCTATTCTCTATGACATTCTCCTCTCCAAAGTGAATTTCAAATTTCTGGGAGTCTGGAAATCACGTGGAATGGTGCTCATACAGTTCTAATGCATACGTTGGTTATAAACGTTGGGCACCAAATCTAGCAGGTGCGATTTGTGTCAGTCAGTTGCTCAGAATGCTCATACGGTCTGTGAGAGGCTCTGGGTTCGAGTCCCGGTCAAACCATGTTCTTTTTGCTGGTGGAGCATCATATGATACCTGGTATTGGAAAAATTATTTACACATTGTGAACGAGTTCAGTTGACCTAAAAGATTTAACTAGAGTTACACCAAACGCGGGGAGTAGGAATATAGGGACTACTAGAGTTAACTCGAATTCAACCCAGCTTGGTATTAGAGCTGGAAGAGTATCAACAAACATGGCGGACGGTGGAGAATTGTAATCGCAATCCAAAACTGGATTATTTCAAACACCTGTACATATGTCAGTTATTAGAAATTTTGGCTCTGCATTTACAGACATTAGTTCAAAATTCACTTCTTACTTGAAAACATGTTATTTACTATTACAATCAACTGAGCCCCGCCAAGCGAATTTGTGTCTTCGAGCATTCCGTCATGACAAATTTTAACTGCGCATGCCCAGCCATTCATAGGGGCAAGGGATATGGCTTTCTGCCTGAATGTTCCTCTTGATTCACTGCTTGTATGAGCGAGAAGCGAAGGTTCTGGCGAGACTGCGCAGATGCGCAGGCACGCCTGAACCTTCGCTGTTCGCAAAGGCGATAAGTACCAAAATCGCTTGACGGGGCCCAACTGAAAATGAATATAGCGAGTATGCCATTTGCGTCCGCCGTGTTGCTTATACTTTCAATTTACTCGAGGATCAATAGAAGCCTCCTTGGTATAGTTATATATTCCAAGTTCCACAAGCTTCCCCTCACATGAGAATTGGATGCATAGAAACCTCAAAGATTTCTAACTATTTTGGAAGGAAAGTTATGGAACCGGGGCGTGGTGGGTGGGCAATGTAGTTTTCTTAGATAGGCTGTACCAGCGTAAAGCCCAGTACTGTATTTCACTGATGTCCGCAAACAACATTCGCTCTCTCTGAAAATGTGAAGGTTCCCACATTTGGTTTACCTTTTATACTCCTGTTCGGGGGCGCCCGTGGGAACTTGGAATAGTTATATATTCCAAGTTCCACAAGCTTCCCCTCACATGAGAATTGGATGCATAGAAACCTCAATGTTTCTAGCCCCATGGAGCAAGTTAAAAACAAAGAAATCAGCAAACAAACTCTGAATCAGTTATTCTAATTTTCCATTTTCTTATATTTGCTAACACACATGAATTTTAATACATATAATATAAAGTCTAACACAATCCACACCTCTCTTGTCGACCCCCATTCCCTTCCAAAACTCACAAAGTAAAGAAATTGAACTTGTGCTTATCATTATTTACATAGCCAAAATCTGATAATCCTCATTGAGGCTTCTACGTTTAAACAAATTAATTAACCCATCGCTCACAATTGTCTGGCGCGAAACTCACGGGGTCGTACAAAACTTGTTCCCAAATAATTTGCACAAGAACAATTTCTTGACTGCCATAGCGCTGACATTGCTTTTGTTTGCAAGTGACTACAAAAAAAAAAAAAAAAAAAAACTCACTTACTTGAACGGTGATCAAATTGTAAAAAAAAAAAAAAAAAAAAAAAAAAATAATGTTATATTTGATGAGCTATGTGTGCATGAATTATTTGAAATAGAATCTTTTAAGATTCTTCATAGCTGCAAATTGCCTAGATACTTTGCACAAATCCGACACACCCTTTTCGGCTTCGTCTGCGGCGTCTGATAACCGTTTTGCCACTCCCCGAGGACCATAAAGCCCGCCTATTTGTGCATAATGATCTATCATTTTGTTGTTCCTCCATCCCACGTGACTGTTAATGAGCTGATCTTTAACATCCAGCATTCTCAACGTTATCGCGCATCCCCGCCTACTAGAATGAGAGGACTCACCCTCATAAAGGTTAATTGCCTGTAAATGCGTACGCAGCCTATCAGTCATCGAACTGCTGCTAACTGGTTTATCCGTGACCAGACCGCTTGATTTATTTCTTGTCCTAAATAAATAACCCCGGCTCAAATCAATGTTAGATTCCGATGCAAATTTCATATAATGCCTTAGCGAACGGATAGGACAAATGTCTTTATCCTTTGATTCCAGCAAAACAAAATTTTTGGGATTGTCCAAAGAGGCCACTTTCCCAGCTATTTCCGATACAAAGATCCCGTTGGCATCTGGAAGTTCAAATATCCTGTTGCTGTTAAGATTTCCTAAGTCCGATCCCCTATCACCTGAGTGGCATAGAATGGAGAAAAATGCCCTATCCCGCAAGAACAAGTACTTTTTTGTGACGTCTTTCTCAACCGAGGCTTTGTATGTAAGGTACCTGCAGAGTTTCGCCAATTTTTCGAACATTAATGGCACTGCCTGCTTTCTCGGTACCTCTGCCGACGTCTGTTCTAAAGATACAGATTGAAAATGCCTTTTCATTAGGTGCGACCCAGCCGGGTTTCCAGTTAATAAAATTGGATTCCATTCCCCGGCTCGACCTAGGTCTCTGAATATCGCTCTAATTTTCCCCGTTAAGCTGTCTATTGTCTTTGCGGCCAACGTCGTTGGACAGTCACATTTTTTCTTACCCGCCAAACCCTTGAAAACACAGCCCTCTACATGTAACTGTGTTTTCCCATCCTTTTCCTTATATACTAAAAATTTTCTAACATCCTCCGGATTTGCGTTAAGAAGATCCTTTGGTGGCGACAAAGTTTCTAAAAATGACGTTAACTCAAACGCCAAATTATTTTTCTGTTTTGAGTATTTTGAGGAGTTAAGCAATTCATCTAAGTTTTTAATTCTCTCGTTAATTCGAATGTGCAAAGAAGGGTCATTTCTTTCATTCTCTGCGACGCCCTTTGATTCATTCCGATTTGTTCCACAAAACTTGCAAAAACGATAGTCTAGGTCGTTACAACCATAACACTTTTCACATTTAAGCGTTATCCCTGCGGACATCACAGGCTGTTTCACCTCCTGGAAAAGAATGAGGATTTATTTATCTACTATGTAGTTATTTCTTTTTTTTTTTTTTTTTGTATCTATTTGTTATTAATTTTATATTTATTTATTTGTTTATTCTTCAATAAATATATCTATCCGAATGAACGCATACTTGTGCCCACATTCATTTATCTATTTTCTCCTGCATTGATCCATCTTGCATCCATAAACATCCCTATGTAGTTTTTGTTTGTTTGTTTGATTTGAGGTTTTACGTCCCCGTCAACACTTTAAAGGTCATGTTGGAGACGTTGCTTCCCGTTTCTGTGGGACTTTTACCTGCCATGAGATGAAATGACATCTCAAGCCCTGTCGTAGAATGAAACCAATAGGGTTTATAAACATGGACGGTCCGACGTTCACTTCACTTTGCCTGGGCATGCTTAGATCCTCTAAACGGTTTACCAAGTAATCGTGTTTGGGTCATATTCAGCTCTGTGTGGAAGCATCAAACAGCCCACATAATTCTTCAAGCCCCGATTGGCGGCGGCCGCCTTATGTAGTTTCAACTTCCTAAACCTCACCTCAACATAGTTATATTGGGGTTTACAGGGGCATACCTTATCTTTCCCCTTTTCCGTCTAAAAACACAGACCATGCATACCCCATGAAAACTGCCTCACCGAAGCTCCTCTAAAGAACCCCCGGAATCCCTGCCTGAAGCAGTCAGAATTTTATTTATTTTTTATTTATTTATTTATTTATTTATTTATTTATTTTTTATCTGATTTTATTATTATTATTATTATTATTATTATTATTTATGTATTTATGAGTAGACATTAACTCGCTTCCACAAGGCTTTAAAAATTCATTATTGATGAAACCGGTCAGCCTATATTAAAAGTGGGAGCGCATTCGAAAGTATTTTATTATCTCATGTTTTGTTTTTATTACTTTGGTAGTGTTGGTAATATTTTCCAATATATCTGCAAAGGCCTGCTTCCTTAATTGTAACGCCCAAATGATTATTTCATGATCATCAAATCAGTTTATATTAAGGTAATTGACCTTTCTAATACGGAAACGTACACATGGGATTGTCAACATCAGTCACGGTGCATCGGCATTATCAGCTTATATAACACCTCTGTCCATCCTATGTAGCTATAGCAAGACAGAAACCTTTGAATGCAACGAATCGAGGGGCAAATTCCACCTTATTCACAAAAGCTAGACTGAAATGAAAATAATATAATGACCCCAGCAACATCAAGAAAAAACAAAACCACATTGTATGTGTGTGTGTGTGTTTTTTTTTTTTGTTTTTTTTTTCTTCTTTCTCTTTCCCTCTACGGCCCTTTCAAGACTACGTCACTCATATCGAGCCGATCGCCGACCACAGGTGAGAGAAAATCGGAGTGCCCGTAGAGAAAAAAAAAAAAAAAAAAAATGACCCTCCGTTACAGAACCCGGCGTCCCACATGTGACTCGAGCCCGGCTAACCTACAGCGGTGGGATAGTCAGCGCACATATTCACTAGGACACGGAGGCCTGACACAACACTTCATTGTTGATAATGGCGATGTGAGAAAAAGGGGAAAACACCTTATTTTCTTTCTTTTTCCTTTTCTTTTTCTTCCCCTTCCACCCTCTCACATCACCACTGCCCTCCCTATCATTAACACTGACATTTCTACGTCAACTTGTTTATAAGAAGATCCCCAGACAAAAATAAGCCGCTATCCACACCAGAGAGAGAGAGAGAGAGGAGTAGAGGAGTAAAAAAAAAAAAAAAAAAAAAAAGGAGCGTTATAACAAAAATAACAACATTGCACAAATTTAATTTGTTAAGCAGCAGTTTGAAATATCTGTTTGTATCAACAGCATTTTTTTTTCCTAACATCCAGGCACGCGAGATCGCACACCAGTGTGCACTCACGCGCGCATGGATAGGAACTTGCTTTTTTTCCGTCATCTGGCTGGTGACAGGTGCATAAGCTTTGTTTTTCGTGCACTGTTGCTCCTCCTTTTTTTTTCCTTTTTCTTTTTTCCTTCTTTCCCTTCCTTTTTCCTTCTTTCCCTCCTTTTCTCTCTTTTCCTCCCTACTCTCTCTTTCCTCCGCATTTTCTACGTTTTGTCAAACTGTGCTCCCCTACATTTTAAATCGTCGCTTAAGATTCCACCGTCACCCATATTCACCAGTCACTTGCTGCTAAAGAACATCTTTTATCACCGACCACAAATTATTCACATAAACTCTTTCACCGTCTTGGTTTAAATGAACCGTGTCCTTTAACATGCCTTTTGTTATATTTCCATTGTCCATAAACGTCCAATTGTTCTTGTGGCAACATTGTTTGATCTTGTCATTTAGAATTTCTGCACGTGCATTTATGAACCCATCTTTCGTGTTCGGCATTGTCGCCAGGATGATTTTCACACCAAGGTATACCCTAGGAAGCGATCTTAATTCGCGTTCTAGTTGACTCAACTGTTCTAACGTGAAAACAATTTGTTGGAATTCACTTTGAAACATGTATGACTTGCTCAGATTATTGATTCCTGCATGTATAAGTATGACTTTAGGGGGATAATTTTGTGCATTTTCCTTCAACTGGTACTGTACTTCACTAATTAGTGCGCCACCTTGCGCGCTTACATGCACCAGTGGGGATTCGAACTCAGGCCTTGTGCGCATGAATCTAACCATTGAGTCCCCACATATCAACAGATGCGAATTTTTCCCTACTGTTGGGCACAAACAAAACAAAAGCTTGCCAAAAGTGTTTGAACCTTTCCCAGATTTTTCAGAAGTTATCCTGATTGCCCATAGGTTCGACCGCAACCCGTACTTGTCGGGAACAAAACCTTTTTTCGATGGATACCTTAAGACGTGCTTCTGTCCCCTGTATCCCACTATTAACGCATCTTGGATAAATACTTCAGTGGACGGTAACCAAACAGGTGCAACGTCCGCAGCAGGCACGACCAATGTGCACTGTAGCTTGTTTTCAATAATGAAATTTACAACTGGGTTAATCATGGAAAAAGGGGGGTATATGTAACAGTTTTCTTCTATCCCTATTTTTTGCGCGAACATATTTATCCCCGCGGTTTTCGGTGTTCGGAACGGTGTGTAGTGTCTCAAAGGTTTTCCAGTTCTATCTTTCATACAATTTGAGTCTAACGCCATTAAGTCTATGGAGTGACCCCGGGCTCCCCCAAAATGCCTCTGAATAAATACCCAAGCTTCCTGAGAGATCATTGCATCAGATTTTTGAAGGATTCTTGAAGGTTTATCAGCCGGATTGGACTTCGTGTCTACGTACGTCAATTTTAAAACTACGTCTTTACGCAGAACAAAATGAAACAGCTCTTTAAGGACGTTATTCAATTCCCTAGACCTCGACCCCTGCTTCTCCCAGGCACAGATCAACACCTGGCTATCCACGTACCCATCAACCCTATACCCTGTGATTTGGTCTTCTACCGACTTCAAAACGTTCAACAAAGCTTTTGTTTCAAGCGTCATGATGCTACAGCTTCTGTCTTCATCCCCCCAGAAATCAGAAATCTCCACAGTGCCCGACCTTAAATGCACAATGCCTCCCCACTTGAAATTTGAAGCATCAGAATAGAGTTCTAATGACAGATGCATTTCGCGCTTCCATTCAAGTTTTCCCTCCCAGTTATCTAAGAAACGCCAAGCCTCTAATTCCTCTTTAAGCTCTGGAAATAAAGGAATCGATTTGCCCATCCTTAAGCCTTGCGAAATTGCCAAATTCATTTCCCTTGTATACAGCTTCGCCCCCGGGACGACAAGTATAAAAGAGATGCACCTCCCCGCTAAACGCTGTAAATCTAACACCTTGATCTTCGCTTTTCCCAAGCAATGTTCCCGTAAACTAATAAATTTCAACTTCTTCTCACCAGTCAAACGGAAACAGCTGTTCACAGAATCGACTTTGAAACCCAAGAAAGTTGGTAACTGCGTGGGAACAAAAACTGACTTGTCAATATTTATACAATAACCCAATCTCAAAAGAATCTGAGCAACCATGTAATTTGCTAACGTTGCGCTCTGCTCGCCTTTGAGGTCGTAGTTCCTTACTTCTTCAATCAGCCTGTCATCAATATATAAAAATATTGGAATTGAAAAAGTTCTTGCGTATGTAGGACACAGGTTGCAAATTAAGTGTATGATAAATATAACTCGATAGTTTAAAACCGAAAGGAAGTGTCAAGAACCGAAAATAATACCCACCCCATTGAAAGCCGACAAGGTCCCTACTCTTCTCATCCAATAATACATTGTCAAACCCACTTTTGTCATCCATCAAAGTAAAAAATGCATTTTGTTTCACTACCCTGTGGACATCTTTCAAAGTGTCCAGCGAAAAAGGTATATCCCTTATCCAATTGTTCAAAAACATCAAATTTAAGCATAACCTAGGTTTTGACGGCTCAACTGTTAACGGGGAAACTATATGCGGTGGCTTGACCGCCCCCACTTTCCCCAGACACTCTATTGAACCATTTTCCAAACGTTCCTGCATTGTTTTGTTGATAAAATCTATAAAAGGTATGCACTTATTTGAATTATTGAACATTGTTTGAGGTGGGAACTGACAATTATACTCTTCACCCGCAAAAATTCCATGAAAATGCCTGATGTATTGATGCAAATTGATCCCATCATTTATCCATTTCCTTATCTCCGCAGGAGCAGATGTCTGCCCAAAAATAAACTCCCAATTGGATATGTTTTCATTTAACTGCCCTGCAACAAATTTTTGAGGATTCTGGAACCTTAGATCATCTGCAGTCGGCATTATACCTCTTGATGCTTCCAAGAACGCTCCTTCCGCGGATATACCTTGTTGTGAAAATTAACAATTTTCACCATTGATGTTAACCCATGACAAATTTCGCTTGGTCTTGTCAAAAGGATCGAAAGGTAAACTGACAGCCTCTTCCCAAGACTTAAATTTGTGTACACTCTGAAACAATATAAACAGCTTAATGAGACACATGGTTGATATAGAGGGGAGCGGGCCGGTTAAAAAAAAAAAAAAAAAAAAAAAAAAAAAAAAACTTATACATACATGCACCTTTGTACATATACAAATATATATATACACAATGTACCTACACATACAAAGAGTAGTAGAAAAGGCCCCTTCCTATCAATTATTTACTGACTTGATTGCTTTTCCTTACTAAGCATCATACCTTATGGCTCCCAACTTATGATGCCGCTAATTAAGTGGACAATTTTTTACATAATGCCCCTGCTTGTTGCATTTAAAACACGTTTGCTTATTTGGCGATGCTTGCCTGAACCTTGGCCGCAAAGGCGGCGCAAACCTCTGCTGAAACATTTGCGCATTATTTGGGGGCACCAACGGGCTAGGGAATCCCCCTGAGTACAAAAACTGCGCAGGGCCAAATCCCCAAGAAGATGTGTTGTAATTTGTCGCACCTTGGTAACCTATGTTGTAATGTTTAAACATCTTTTGCTCCTTATCGAGCACTGACTCTTCCTCTTTAGAGGAAATCAATTTCAGAACTAAATTTCCCACGAAAGATGGGTGCTGCCTTTTGTGTATGTGAAAACGGCGCAAAATAAGTGCTAGTTTTTCCTTGCTGTCATGATTCATTTTCCGTGCCACGGCCTCCAGGTGTAGTAACTTCTCGTGTAATATGTCCACATTTACCTCACTTTTCCCCGCTTCTTCCTTCACATCCCTTCTTGCCTTGTCAAGTTCTGAAGCATCATCAAGGTCCCTCTTTTCTTTCATTTTCTTTTCAAGCTCATCCAGCTTGTCTTGGATTGATTTCATCTAAAATATATTAAATAAAAACCAACGTAGTTTCCCTTCCATAATACGATTAATCTTTACAGTAACTACGCTTCTGATGATGATTATCTCCAGAACATGAACACATATATACCAATTCCAAACTACTTATTTATATTATTTATTTATTCATTCATTTATTTATTTATCTGCTTAATACTCATTTATTTACTTCTCGCGCCCTTTTTCATTACTTTGTATCTTCATATCATTATAATCTTCTTTTACTGCCCCCCCCCCCTTTTTATTTTATTCTATTTTGGTATCATTAATCCAACTTTATGAAATTCTACACCGATGCGCTACTTTCAACCAAGCCATCACATGGCTTCTTTACTTCTCTAAATTGCCATGCCTCTCAGATTTTTTTTTTCCTGCTGCCGTTATAAAGGTCTTTATCGCTATTACGTCAGGGGCCTTGTTCTTTTTTTTTTTTCTTTTTTTTTTTTCTTTCCGGCGACCCGAATTCGAGCCAAATATCATATATGCAGTAGAAGCTTGGTAAATAATTAATAATTGTCTTTGCCATTGTTTTAATACCATCACTATTCTTATTACTGTTTACATAATCATTATTCTTTTTCTAATTCTATTCCTATTTATTTTATTTTTATACAGAAGCCCCTTTAGGGTATCTGCTAAACTACCCGCCTCGTAGATCAGGGGTCGCAGGATCAATACTGGCTTCGCCATACCTCGGGACGATTCCTTAAACCTAAAGTCCCGTCTGACGTCGCCTACCTCATGAACATAACATATTATTATCATTACTACTATTGTTATTATTATTATTATTATTGTTATTATTAGTATTGCCCCTTGTTATTATTACTATTATTTATTACCAATTTTATTATTCCAACACTTACTACTACAACTTACATTTTAGTTGTTATTATTGCTCCGTGAATCCTGGCCACTGCTATATAATACAATATCATTTTTTTTTTTTTTTTTTGCCGAGCTCCCTCTGTCCCCATTTGTTTATTATTTATTTATTTTTCTTTTAAATCGCCCTGCTGTCTTAGATCATTATTTATCTTATCTATATGCACTTGATGCTTAGCTTCAAAACAAATTTGCTTTGCCCCTGATGCGGTTATTTGGATTAATCCAAATACCTACAATTAAAATCCCTACATCCAGACAATTCGCGGCGAATATCCCTTAACCCAAATTTGACTGTTCCGGCATTTTTTTTTTTTTTTTTTTTTTTTTTTTACATGCTAGTTTTGCAGGTCTACTGTAAACATGTGCCTCTTAACAGATATTTTCTTACCCTTCCTCTTAACTAATTATGTTTTATATAATGTCGAATTAATGAGCAAATTCAGAAATGCGCGATTTCAGAGCAAACGCGCTTTCTGCAAGAACTGTATTATTACAAGATAAATGCTAGCTCGGTTATCGCCACTACTGACATTCTAAATTTGATATGATAAAAAGAATTTTTATCGTTAGAACTATCATGATCATCATTATCGTTATCGGGCCTGTGCCTCAGGATCACCGACCCAACATTTTCAGAGTGACACACCACTAATGATCATGTGCTGGAAAAATGTCTTTGATTCCCTTACCTGAAACGAGTAATTTTGCGTCAACCTATAGTTATAAACGCCGCAAGTATATCCCCCGAGCGCTGTAACTGATATCATGGATACTTATCCTCTTAAATTTTACCTTATTAGATAATAATTGAGAGATCCCCAGACTGATCGATTGACTGATTCCAAGGTGCTCCTAGAAGCAGCCTTATTTCCCCTACTTTAATTGCTACTTAAGTTCCTTTTCTTTTTCTTATTATTTTTTTTTTTCCTCATAATCTTTCGTTAGCCACATGTGAGATCCCGTGGCAGAAACGTTTTTTTTTTGTTTTTTTTTTGTATACCGTGTACATACACCTATTATTACTATTATTATTATTATTATTTATTTATTTATTTATTTTCTTTCTTCTTTTTTTTTTCTATTACAATTCTTTTAAGGCTTTTTATTAATCAAGAAGGTGAAATGGTGGGCAAAAACCGGAACTCCCGGAGAAAACCACCTGCTCTTTCGCTGCTTAGCTTAGCGCCTCACAATATGACCCGAGTCAGTCTCCAACTACAGCCGCACAACCCAAACCGGTGATTAAGAATCAGTGCTCTTATCCTTCCGTACGTATCTTGTCTATATCTTTGTGCATTTTTCAGCCCCTACTACCATTTTTTTTTATCTCATTACTGCATGATCGTAAACAAATAACACGTGCATTCGCACTCATACCAACCATATGTATATACATTTATTATATGAAGCCCGTACTTGAGAAATAATAACCTCCCATTTTTATGATTATTATTATTATTATTATCATCAATATACTTCTCATCATCATTTATTTATTTATTTATTTTCATTATGAACTGCCAATGCTAGAGCTCACACCAAATATTTTCATCGCGTCATTTCGTTGAATTTCATGATTTCCAACTTTAGCACTGCCTATCTATAACATACTATAGTAGAGTTTGTCTCGACTCCCCGGAGCCTCATGTTTTACTATCCAAACTCCCCTATATTTGCAGATAACAATTAATGACATCCGTAATGATGCGTCAATGAAAAAAAGTCTGTAAACGCTTATTGTGCTACTGCACAATTATGAATCACCGTCACGTACCGTTTTTTGGTACTTAACTTTTTTTTTTTTTTTTTTTTTTTTTATTATTATTCTTTTTCACGTGCTATCAGCACCCCGTCTTACATCTCTTTTTTATTTATCTATTTATTTCTTTATTAATATTTTTTTTTCTTTCTTTCTTTTTGCAATTACTCTATTAGCTGCTTTCACGTACAACCTATTTTGTACCAGCCCAACATGAAATGCCTCGTGCGAGCCTGCGCACGCTCCTGCATTAATTGCTAGCCTCACCCCGTTTGCTTTTTTTTTTTTTTTTAAGTTACTCTTTTAGTTGCTATCCCGTACAACCTCGCTTGTACAAGCCCAACATAAAACTCGTGCCAGTCGACGACCGCACGCTCCTGTCTCTCACGTTTAAAAGTGCCCTTATTTTCTGCTATCACGTACAAAACACTTTGTACAAACCCGACATGAAATACCTCATGCCCGCCGGCGGCCGCAAGCTCCTGCCTCATTAGACTTTTTACAAAAAAAAAAAAAAATACATTGGTGTCAACCTCACATATAACACCAACGTATTCCCGGCCGATCCCTGGTAAAACCTTGAACTCTTCTTCTTCTTATTAATTCCTTTATGCCTATTATTACCGTAATTAATTAATATTATTATCATTATTTCTCTTTACACGCCTTTAATATAAGACAGTGTGTTTCTACTACGATTTTCTTTCTTCTTCTATATGCGTCAAAGAAATTTCGTACCAATATATGAATGTTTATCAACTTTCACAAACACTAAACCAGACAACTTACTTTATTAACTTATACAAAACAATAAACCTGATAACTTACTGTTTGCGTTTCTGTCTGTTTTTTCTTTTTCTGAGGTGGCTCCTCTGTCTTCTGCTCTGCAGCAGCCGGACATGTTTGTCCGGCGAAAAATGTCAATTTGCACAATGATTCAGGCAAGGGATCGATGCCTCCGAGCCTACATAGCTCTAGCCCGTCAATTCCACGCTTTTCTAATAATTCCAGACACTCCGATTTGGAGAGTGTTTCGTACTTTTTCCCGTCTACCGACCCCATGTCCGGGTCCTCCTCATCCCGGAACTTTTTCAAAATTTTAAGTAAATCTCCATCCATCTTTCCTTTTTCTGTGAAATTTAACACTGAGATTTGTTTGGAAACTGAGCACGCTCTCTCTGAAAATGTGAAGGTTCCCACATTTGGTTTACCTTTTATACTCCTGTTCGGGGGCGCCCGTGGGAACTTGGAATAGTGGTTATGCTACTCGCCTTTTTAACCAGGGGTCGTAGGATTGATCCCGGGCTTCTCAAGACCTTCGGATGAGTCTTTCAACCGAGATCCCGTCTCCGTATGCCCTTGTTTATTGTTGGGACGTAAAACTCAAACTCTCACTCACTCACTCGAGGATCAACTCGATTTGCTTTGTTGACATTTGACAAGAGTCGATTCTTGACGTCAGAAAAGTTAACCCTAGTTCGTCAACTGCACTCGCTCAGTTTTAAAAATGTATAAGACAGTGAGAAAGACGGGAATGAAAAGAGGTAAATTTTAGTTTATTTGCCTAGCTTTCCTAGCTTGGAAAATTGGCAAGCAATATAGACCCAGATAAAACACACAGAAAGCGACGCCGCAAAACGAAATTCCGAACCTAAACTCGGTGATTTACGTCAACAAATATGAGCCTTCGTCTCCTGCTGCCTCTTAACCCATTCAGTACCAGAAACCCCTAAAGGGGCACATTAGCAAACAGTGCAGGCCCAGATCAGACGCCACAGAACGCGGCGTCTGATCAGGGCCTACACTGTTTGCAAAAAAGTTCAGCCATTTTCCAAACATATTTTGAAGAAAACACAACCTGTCACCCCTAAATTATGAAATGGACTCCAGCCATATATAAGGAGGAAGATTCCATTTGGTACAAAAAGGGTTAATCAACAGGTTTCGCATCGCTATGTGTTCGAGCCACGCTCGAAACATCACATCAACAAGTCCGTGTAATGAACACCCCCGTATATACAGGAAACTGGGGTTTGCAGGAACATACATTGTTTTCCTTATTTTTTCTCAAAGACATAGATATTGGGTACACGTTAGAACCGCCTCGATGAGAGTCGGTTCTAACGAGGACCCAAAACCTATTTCCGGGTAATTTAGTAGAAAAAAATATCACAAATTTGCATAAGAAAATAACTGTTTGGAGCTGTGAAAGAATATTATTTGTCGACAGGCTGTGTCGTCGTATTGAGAGATGTATGAATTCTACTGTATGCCTCCTTTCCCGAAACTATGATTAAAAAGAAATGTTTTTTTAGGAAAACAATACCCATCATAAATGTAACTTAAACACACCCTTTGACTTTGAAAACTAGGTTTAGGTCATCAAAAGGTGCATACAAGCCATTTTTGGCCAACAGTTGACAGTTTTTTTGGGGAGCCTGTGACCTTAACAAAAGGTCAAGATCACCAAAATCTAATCCAATCTTTGGCGGGTTGTAATGATATATTGTGCCAAGTTTGACCACCATCCATGCATCAAGACTTGAATGAGATACGGTGCAGAAAGCCATTTTCGGGAGCCAGTGGCCTTGAAAATAAGGCCAAGGTCACCAAAATCTAAACAATATTTTGGTAGGTTGCAATGATATACTGTACCAAGCTTGACCAAATTTCATCCATTCGTTCATGAGACAGGGTGCAGTGCAGATTCTTAAAATGATTTTTTTTTTTTTTTTTTTTTTTTTTGGGGGGGGGGGGGGGGGTAGTGGGGGTGCTTTATCCATGAAATTAAGGTCAAGGTAGCGAGATTCTAATCAAATCCTTGGTAGGTTGTATTGATATATTGTATCAAGCTTGACCAAACTCTATCCATTCGTTCATGAAATAGAGTGCAGACAAGCTAAACTTAACAGTTTTGAAGGCCTGAGCCCATGATTATATGGCAAAGGTCATCAAAATCTAATCAAACTTTTGGTAGGTTACAATAAAATACTGTGCCAAGTTTGACCAAATGTCATCCATTCGTTCATGCGACAAGCCAAAATTGACAGTTTTGTGGTGCAACAGCCCTTGAAAATAAGGTCAAGGTCACCAAAATATAATCAAATCTTTGGATGATAATATTGATATAGTGTACCAAGTTTGACCAAAATTCATCCATTTGTTCACGAGATAAGGTACAAGCATGCCAAACTAAACAGTTTTTTTACGGGGAAGTGCCCTTGAAAATAAGGCCAATGTCACCAAAATCTATTCAAATCTTTACTATGCTGCAATGGTATATTTTGCCCAGTTTGAACGAATTTCATCTATTCGTTCATGAAGCAGGGTGCAGGCAAGCAATAGTTGACATTTTTTTTTTTGTTTGTTTTTTTTGTGTGTGTGTGTGTGTGAGTGGGGGGGTGCCCTTGATAATGAGGTCACGGTCACAATAATCTAATCAGATCTTTGGTAGATAATAGCGATATAGTGTACCAAGTTTGACCGAAATTCACCAATTCGTTCATATGATAGGGTGCAGACAAGCCATTTTTGGCCCAAAAGTGATAGTTTCGGGGGGGTTGGGGGTAGGGGGGGTATGTAACTTTGAAAATTAGACCAAGGTCATCAGAACCTAATGACTGTTTTCACCCATCCTAATAATGTAACCATGCAAGTTTCGTCAGAATCCATCAATAGGTTCAGGAGATGTAGAGCTTCAAACAGGCTACATCGACGCCGACGCTGACGCCGACGCAAAATAATATGCTTGGTGGGGGGAGGGGGGTGCATAATTCTGAGTCGGTAGAACTGCCCATGTTGACAATAATTGTTCATAGTACCAATGGTGCGCGAGTGAATGGATTTCGACTCTTACCCTTTAGGGGCCTGGTAATTGTGTTTATTTATTTATTTATTTATTTATTTATTTATTTATTTATTTATTTAATGTAAGTTTGAGTTATGTAGACAGTGTCGACCAAGATTGGTGGCCGCTTTTTGAGACGTCTTATTATGTTATACCGATTTAAAATTCCACATGTCCCTTTACCAATACATTACAAATTATATCAATTACCAGTTTAAGGCGAGTTTTTTTATAATAATTATTATTATTTTTGTTTCTTCATTTGTTTTCTTTTTTTTGCTCGGAAGTTTAACAACACTTTCTGTAATTTAAGCAAACAGTGTACCGTTCTTTGGGTAGAAGCCTCAATGGTGTAGTGGTTATGCTACTCGCCTTGTAAACCAGGGGTCGCAGTATCGATCCCGGGTTTCTCCAGACTTTCGGATGAGTCTTCAAACCGCGGTCCCGTCTCCGTATGACTTAAGCTGTAGGTGAGACATAAAACTCAAACACTCACTCACTCACCGTTCTTTGGCGTCTGATGGGGCTTCACTGTTTGCCATTAGAAGCCTCCGTGGTGTAGTGGTTACGCTACTCGCCTTATAAACATGGGGTCACAGGATCGATCCCGGGCTTCTCCAGACCTTCGGATGAGTCTCTAAACCGAGGTCCCGTCTCCGTATGACCTTAGCTGTTGGAGGGACGTAAAACCCAAACACCCCCACTCACTGTTTGCCATTCTCCCTTCATGTAGTATAAATGGGTTAAATTGTATCTCCCATGTGGCAAATGCATGTCATGATTCTTCATAGTGCATATGTTTGCTGGCACTAACACAATATTAGTGAAAGCCGCCACAAGGCAAACTGTGTCTTAGGACAGGTGCTTTAAGTGATGATTCTATCCAGTCTGTGTATCCGATGAACGCAGCCAGAACAAAGTTTTCCCGGCCAACATGACGAAGTCCCGGCCAAAAGTTTGTCGCACAGCAAAGACACTGATCAGACTGCGCAATGCGCAGTCTGATCAGTGATTTTGCTATGCGCACATATCTAGACTCAGTTTCGCTCGCCGCGGCTCGGTTATTAATTTTCCCTCCTGTATCTCGATTCATGGTGTGCTTTATTGTTCGGCATCAGAAGCTGCACAGGTAAAAGTGTTGAGCCGTGTCAAGGTAAATTCGTCTTACTCTAGGAGGAATTCTTACAATTGCATTCTCAGTGATTCTAATAGGGTCATACACATTTATGCATTTCGAGGGTTCACAGACATTGTGCAGAGATTGACCAGAAACCTGTAACGTTTATCAATGGTGCGAGATACGGTTTCTCATGACCAGACAACAATACGGTGTACATACATTCTAACAGAAACCAGTTGTAATCAGGATGCTATTGAACTACGGAATCCTATCGTTTCAGGTTAGACTATCTATCTATCTATCTATCTATCTATCTATCTATCTATCTATCTATCTATCTATCTATCTATCTATCTATCTGTCTGTCTATCTATCTATCTATCTTTGATTTGTTTGATGTTAGGTTTAACGTCCCCGTCAACACTGTATATGTCACTTTGGAGACACTGCCCCCAATTTGTGGTTTTTACCCGATATTGAGATGAAATGACATCTCAAGCCCTGTCGCCCAATGAAGCCATTAGGGCTTATAAGCATGGACGGTTCGGGTCGCACCTCTTTTCCTGGGCAGGCTTAGATCCTCAAAGTGGTTTACCAGTACACGCGTGCTGTCGCTTTCAGCTCTGCGTGGAAGCATCATGCAACCAATCTATTTTTATCAAGCCCCGATGGGCGGGGGCCGCTAGAACAGCCCGTCCGTTCGTCTGTTCTTTCTCCGTCTGTCTGACTGCTCAGCCGTCCGTCTATCTATATGTCTGTCTTTCTGGCAGTGTATCCTACTGTCCTTGCAACGAGCCATTCAACCGAAAGTTCGTCCATCTGTTGTTATGATGTCAGCTAACGTTACATGTAGTAATCAGTGTGTCGTTAATTTATTTATTTATTTTTATTTATTTTACGTAGTCAGCTATGAATTTATCATGAGATTCTAACATCATCGGAGTGAGTTAAGTGTTCCCTACATAACAAGTTGCTTTTAGTTTAATTAATAACGGGGTGGTGTCTTATTTAGGTCACCTTTCACCACACATCTACATTTTGACCAGGGGCCAGTTGTTCAAAGCATCGTTAGCTTAACGAGCTCGTTAATGGTCATCTTGTTAACTCTTCTAGCAAGTATAATATCGTAAATTTTGGTATTTTTGCTAAAAAAAAAATGTGAGCAGCTTTTGCGGACATTTTTGCTGAAAAAATGTGAGCGGCTTTTGCGTCCGCAAAAGCTGCTCACATTTTTCAGCAAAAAATTCAGCATATTTGCCATATTTAATGATCAAAGTTTTAACGATACGTTAACTGACGACGTCGTTAGTTTTGAACAACTGGCCCCAGTACAAAACTCGACGGCGTGCACTGGAAGCAATATTACAATGTTGAGTATCGTGTCGGTTCTGCACATTCGAAGAAGCCTCCGTGGTGCAGTGGTTACGCTACTCGCCTTGAAAACCAGGGGTCGCAGGATCGATCCCGGGCTTCTCCAGACTTTCGGATGAGTCTTTAAACCGAGGTCCCGTCTCCGTATGACCTTAGCTGTTGGTGGGACATAAAACTCAAACACTCACTCACTCTGCACATTCGACCCCTCTCCCATCCTACCCATGTATCATTTGCCTCTAAACCAAGATAGGTACCTCAACTGACCTTCCCTGCGATAGAATCTGACATTTTCAGAGAGAAAGACAGTGCTATTAATAAAGACTTGCCATTTTACGAATATTACGACCATCTGTTTCTGTTCTTACAACATTCCTAGGTAATCAATGATCACCAGAGCCAAATTCAACATGCGGTTATATAGCGTATGTAATATATTCATTAATCCATTGTATACCAGTGGATTCTTCCATTGCTCTATGTTGGACAAGTCCATTTCTCATGTAAGGGGTGTCATGCCTATTTTTTCTTTTTTTTTTCTATCTTTGACGGAAAATTGTGTTAGCAAATGGTGCAGACCCTGATCAGACGCCGCGTTCTGATATGGGCATGTACTGTTTACCAAGGTATCCCTTAATGCACATATTGTTCAAATATGCGTGTGCATGTCGCATCTCAGTATTCACCTTATTTGCATTATCTGCTGGTTCCTAGTCTGAAGGTTATTAGTGTTGGAAAAACAGGTAACCAGACCCCCCTGACCTTGAAAGGTCAGGGGGGGTCTGGTTACCTGTTTTTCCAATAATGACAATATGCAAGCTGGGAGCCAGCAAATAATGCAAATATGGTGAATGATTTCAGCCAGGACACAACAAAATCTACAATAAACCCATGTCCTGCTGAATGAATCAATTTTACAACACCCTTTATTGACTATCGACGAATAAGATTACTTGTTGCAATGTATTCATTCAATTTCGTATACCGTGTAGATCCTGATGAGATGGTTTCAGTCATCTCATCAGGATCTACACTAGGGGTCATCATGGTTCAGCAGATCGTGACATGACCGTGAATCCACCCGTTATTATCTCCGTATACCCTTTGGTTGTGGAAACTTTCCAAAACTTATCATCTTACATACTAACCTCACCTAAAACATGTATAGAATTGACTTTTTTCTCTTCAGTATGAATACTAGTAAAAATCATCTTGGATTCTTAACATTATTTGCATGTCCGAAAGATCAGACGTGAACTTATGAAGCTTATTAGTGTTTTCTGGTAGTGTTTCTATACCCGAGCTCATTTTACTATTTTTTCTTACCGTTAAGAGGTCAGAGTGTTATGTAAAGAGGGTTACCTGAAAAATTGATCTGGTTTGGACTCGTGTGTTGGATTTTTGCAAACAATGTAGACCCATATAAGACGCCACAGCAAGCGGTGTCTGGTCAGGATACATGCTATATATTTGATAACATATAGGAATTTAAGAGTTAAGGGAGGCAGTTGAAATCCCCGTTCAGGACGATTTCCCAGCCAACACCCAGAGATGTTCGACTTACCAATGCCGTCGGTGCTTTGATTGATATGTAATAATAACCCATATATCATAGTGGAATCTCCCACCTTATAAGTTTGGAGTGGTCCATTCCCATTTATAGAGGTGCCAGCTCGGTCTTGTTTGCAGTAAGTTTTGAAAAAAAAGGTATGTACTTTTAGCAAACATTGTAGTCCAGATCAGACGCCGCATTTTGCGGCGCCTGATCTGGGTCTGCACTGTTTGCCAATGTCCCGAAAAAGGGCCGGAAGGCATATGGGTAAAACAAGTTGCTGTGGTTCTGTTGATATCATCAGGAATCCACTGATTAACTCGGGGTACAAAATTTTGTTTATCATTTTTGCCGGCCAACCGAACAAAAGTCAGAAATTCATCAAGATTTCGCTGCTTTTGTCCACGTGACTATTACTTAAGAAATAGATCAGCTCTAGAAGTGATTTGTTGAGCAATAAATCAAAGTGTAAAGTAGATCAAATCACGCTCGCGGATAGCGCTAGCGATTTGTCTCCTTTCAACTGACCGACAAAACTGTGATCTATTTAAGAAAGTAGAGATAGTGTTTATAATGTATCTTCGCCCCCCCCCCCCCCTCCCCCGCCCATCGGGGCTTGAAGAAATAGATAGGCTACATGATGCTTCCACGCAGAGCTGAATCCGACCCGTCACACAGGTACTGGTAAACCGCTTAGAGGATCTAAGCCTGCCCAGGAAAAGAGGTACGAGTCGAAAAAAGACTGAATAAAGTATAATGTACATAAATGATATATTAATTACAAATTGTCAAATGTATCAATTAGTACATCGTAGGCGTAACATAGTCTTTGTTATTGTTTACCTTGTTGCCAAAGTAAACTGGAAATAGAAAAAGGGGGTAGTGTATTTCATTTTCAAAAAGGACCAATTATTTTCATTTTTATTTCACAAAATGCATATGGACGTGTTCACAATAAATTTGCATTTTTACTCCCACTGGCATAGAAAAGAAGTAACAATATACAAAAAAGTTATGAAAATAAATTCATCAGTTTTTGTCGCTGTATTCAGTAGTTTTACTATATACGAGGACTGTTCAAATATGAATGCAACTAAGCACATAAAAATGATTCCGTGATAGATTTCGATGAAAAATTTATTTTGTCCCCTCAAAGTATTCCCCTTTAACAGATATACAAACTTTCAGTCTTCTGATCCAATCATTGAATGCATTTTGGTAGTTTTTTCGAGGTATACTATGAAGGCACTGGAATATTGCAGAACCGAGGTGTTTGCGCTGTACAAATTTTCAAGGTATTTTTTCAGCCGCGGGAACAAAAAAAAAGTCACACGGGGAAAGGTCAGGGGAATACGGGGGGTGAGGGAGTTCAACAACCTTTTCCTGCTTCAGATAGTCTTGCAAAATGAACGCCTTGTGCGATGACGCATTGTCATGTAGCAATCTGACATTGGCCAAACCAGTTGCGGGTCTTCGTTCTTTGAAATATTTCTTCAATTTTCGAAGAACTTTATTCTTGTAAAACTTCGCATTTACATATTTGCCTTTAGGTACAGCAACCTGAATAGCAGGGCCCTGATTTTTTAAAAGAATATGGCATACATTACCTTCTTGACGCTCATGGATTGTCTTTTGCAATACTTTGTTGCCCGTATTTTGTTCTGAATCTTTCGTTCTGGCTCAAAAAAGTGAACCCATGTCTCGTCACCTGTGACGACATTAGCGAAAGACCGTGCATTGTAATTTGGAAACTTTTTAAGCAACTTCTTGGCGCACTGAACGCGTGTCTTTTTCTGCTCATCTGTCAACAGATGGGGAATCCATCTAGCACAGATCTTTCTCATTTTCAAATCCCGTTTCAGAGTTGTATGAGCTGCTCCTAATGAGATGCCAACCATACAAGCTATTTGCCTAGTGGTGTATCGTGCATCGGTAGCAACTATTTCTTTCACTCTAGCAACCATCTTGGCAGATGTTGCTTTTTTCGGCCGACGATCATGTGGTGCATCTTCTGTTTAGCCTAGCCCACAGCTGAATTTCTTACACCAACGAAAAACTGTCGGAAAAGACATTTCATTATGCCCATAAACCGAACATATTTCATCAAAAATGTCTTTGCACGGTATACCAAGAATACAACGATTCTTAATATAGGACCGTATTTCAACGGCGTACTCTGACCTTCTTCCAAGCATGTTTTGTATTAGTATACAAGAGTAGACAGTATTTATCGAACGATATATATGGCTAAAGTGCACGGATTTTAACAGGTTTGGTATCAATGTATAGGTAAAATGTTTTTCTACGCTGTGATATTAATTTCCAGGTGATTTTCGCATTAGTGCATGAGAAATGTTCTACTTGCATTCATATTTGAACAGTCCTCGTATTCTGTACATTTAGAGGGTGCTTCCCAATATATGTAAAAATGACTAAAAAGTTGTTCAAACATTTTATTAAAAATGTATGTGGCTATTCGAAAAAGAATGTAAAATCATGAGCCGCTTGCACAGAAGATATTCCTATAAGTTTTTATTTTATGGGGAAATAATTATCAAGTTCTTGTATAAATCTATGTATTAAGTTTAACCGACAGCAATTACCTGGATGTCCGTTAAAGTTCGACATGTGTTGTTTCCGTCAAAGTCTCCCAGCCTTCCGCCATTTGTTAGAAGAAATCCCACCAACATTACTGACTAATGTCCTTGTAAAATGTTTTTGATGCGAGAAAATGACGTTCCACCGTAAACGGCGGCTTTTTATGACGTCATTCGTCATTGTTTTTCCACTAATTGCCTATATCTATAATAAGCGCGCTGTGTTAGAATTACCAATGAAGTCATACCGCGCGCAAATTACAATATTGATCCTAAGTATTGGGACAGATATGCTTAAGAAAACAGTGCAGACCCAGATCCGGTCCGACTGCCTCAGAAGGAGCATTCCGATCACGTCTCCACTGTTTGCCATTTGTCGTGAAACAAATTTGTTAAAAAAATTTGGCATCACGAAAACACACCTATATAATTTTGACCCTCTTGAACCAACTTGACCTTGAGCCCCAGACCCTGAAAGTCGAACTCACTCGAGATATCATCATACCCAACATTTGTGTGAAGTTATATTCATTCAGCAGGACAATATTTGGGATGTTGCTGGAATACAGTGATAATGACGTCTTATGA
>OY757016.1:156963549-157060044 GCA_963580285.1 Lucinisca nassula
TCCCAAAAGTGTATAAATTTTACAGAAAAGTGGTCATTTTTATACGCCCGTTTTGAAAAAACGGGACGTATTATGTTATGGGGTCCGCGTCTGTCCGTCCGTCCGTCCGTCCGTCCGTAAACTTTTCGTTTCCGGATAACTCCTCCTACAGTTTTCATCCGATCAAGTTGAAACTTGGTAGGTAGTAAGACCATGATGTGTAGATGTGCGTAAAGTTTCGAGAATTAACGTTCGCCAAATATTAACAGAGTTATGCCCCTTTGAAAATTTTGTAAACATTTTCGTTTCCGGATAACTCCTCCTACAGTTTTCATCCGATCAAGCTGAAACTTGGTAGGTAGTAAGACCATGATGTGTAGATGTGCGTAAAGTTTCGAGAATTAACGTTCGCCAAATATTAACAGAGTTATGTCCCTTTGAAATTTTTGTAAACATTTTCGTTTCCGGATAACTCCTCCTACAGTTTTCATCCGATCAAGTTGAAACTTGGTAGGTAGTAAGACCATGATGTGTAGATGTGCGTAAAGTTTCGAGTATTAACGTTCGCCAAATATTAACAGAGTTATGCCCCTTTGAAAATTTTGTAAACATTTTCGTTTCCGGATAACTCCTCCTACAGTTTTCATCCGATCAAGCTGAAACTTGGTAGGTAGTAAGACCATGATGTGTAGATGTGCGTAAAGTTTCGAGAATTAACGTTCGCCAAATATTAACAGAGTTATGTCCCTTTGAAATTTTTGTAAACATTTTCGTTTCCGGATAACTCCTCCTACAGTTTTCATCCGATCAAGCTGAAACTTGGTAGGTGGTAAGACCATGATGTGTAGATGTGCGTAAAGTTTCGAGAATTAACATCCGCCAAATATTAACAGAGTTATGCCCCTTTGAAATTTTTGTAAACATTTTCGTTTCCGGATAACTCCTCCTACAGTTTTCATCCGATCAAGCTGAAACTTGGTAGGTAGTAAGACCATGATGTGTAGATGTGCGTAAAGTTTCGAGAATTAACGTTCGCCAAATATTAACAGAGTTATGTCCCTTTGAAATTTTTGTAAACATTTTCGTTTCCATATAACTCCTCCTACAGTTTTCATCCGATCAAGCTGAAACTTGGTAGGTAGTAAGACCATGATGTGTAGATGTGCGTAAAGTTTCGAGAATTAACATCCGCCAAATATTAACAGAGTTATGCCCCTTTGAAATTTTTGTAAACATTTTCGTTTCCGGATAACTCCTCCTACAGTTTTCATCCGATCAAGCTGAAACTTGGGAGGTAGTAAGACCATGATGTGTAGATGTGGGTAAAGTTTCGAGAATTAACATCCTTCAAATATTAAAAGAGTTATGCCCCTTTGAAATTTTTGTAAGTATTTTCATTTCCGGATTACTCCTAGAGTTTTCATCAGATCAAGCTGAAACTTGGTAGGTAGATAAACCTTGATGTATAGATGTTCGTAAAGTTTCGAGTATTAACGTCCGCCAAATATTAACAGTTATATCCCGTTGAAATTTTTGTAAACATTTTCGTTTCCGGACATTTTGATAAAAAACGTCGCATTATGTTATTGACTTCGTGTCCGTTAGGACCGCTTCCGTCCGCCTTTCCGCCCATCCGCCCAAAATCTTCCTTCTTTTCAGGATAACGCCTCTGTCAGTTTTTTGTAAACATTTTCGTTTCCGGACATTTTGATAAAAAACGTCGCATTATGTTATTGAGTTGGCGTCCGTTAGGACCGCTTCCGTCCGCCTTTCCGCCCATCTGCCCAAAATCTTCTTCTTTTCAGGATAACGCCTCTGTCAGTTTTCATTCGATCAACCTGACAATTGGTAGATAAATTTTGAATTTTTTCAGTAAACATTCTCATTCCGCATATCTCGTACTACAGTTTTATTCTGATTAACCCGATACTTTGTAGATAGTAAGACTGAGCTGGAAATGTGCGTTAAGTTTTGAGGTTAACCATACACAAAATATTAATAACATTATGACCCCTTGAAAATTTTGTTTATGGATAACAAGTGATTAACCTAAACATATGCCCATTTTGATAAAAAACGTCGCATTATGTTATGGAGTTGGCATCCATTAGGACCGCCTCCGTCCGCCTTTCCGCCCATCTGCCCATAAGCTTCTTCTTTTCAGGATAACGCCTCTGTCAGTTTTCATTCGATCAACCTGACACTTGGTAGATAGCAAGACTGTGGTCTGAACATGTGTGTGAGGTTTCGAGGTGAACCGTCCACCAAATATTAATAGAGTTATGACCCTTTGAAAATTTCTGTAAAAAACATTTTCATTTGGGGGTACTTATTCTGAGGTCAATACTGCTGTTTGAAAAAAAAAGTCTGAATTTGTTATGGGCTGGCGTCTGTCTGCCATTGGGCAGGGTTTGTAGGTACCTTTTTTCTGATTTTCTGAGGTAGATATGCCTGTTCTAAAAAAAAGAGAAGAAAAAAACAAACATAATGCTATGGTGTTTGTGTCCATCCATCCGTCCTTCAGTAAACAGCTTGGTTTCCAGATAACTCAGCCTAGATCAAGATGAGACTCCTGTGGTGTTTATATTTGAAGTTGTATCTTTTGGGTTTTTTTTTTTTCAGATGGGCTCTTATTCTGAGATTGATTTTACATTGCATATTTTCTCACTGTAAGTATTGTTTTGTGGCACCTTCAAATTATCTGCAAATACTGTTTTTAGAAGCACTCTTTGCATGCCTTAAAAGATCAGTTGCATTTCTTCTATTTTGTGTGCGTACTGACTGCAGCATTTTGCATCATCAATTTTGTAATTGGCATGCACAAAAAAATAGCAAAAGTAGTATACAAGTGTAATTTACACTCTTCACAAATTGCGGATGGTTTGAAATGACCTGCGTCTACGTCGCGGTGCCAGTAACATGATTCACTCATTTTTCAATCACCATTTTCATTGTCTCATATTTTTCCATCAACACCATTATAAACTGTTTTTGATTATAAACTGTTTTAGAAACAGTTTAAAAACCCTTTTCAGATAAACTCACATTTATTTGTGCATTTGTACAAGGTCAGTGTAAGTATTTTAGTTTAACTTTTATCCAGCTGTAGGCTACAAGCCCCATCTTTGCAAATAGTGTAGATCCTGATCAGATGGCTTCTGATCAGGATCTACACAGTTTGACATCCAGTTTATGAATATGTAGAAATAAACTGCATTAAGTAATCTGATTGGTTCAAAGTCAGAAATGGGTGTGGCTTAATTGGATAATCAGCAGGTTAAAGGTTAATAGGGATTTAGTGACAGCCATCTGCATACAATGCACTTTTCACCCACATTTATTTTTTATTATAATTATTCACCTGGATTTCATTGCTGAGGAGATTGTTGAGTGCATCATGGCTAAATGGTCAAAGTTTTGTTTTCCTTCAGTAAAGGCTAGTGCTATGTTCAGGCCGCAGAGGCTGGTGTTGGCCTTCAAGGCTGGTGTTCTGTTCAGGCCGCAGAGGCTGGTGTTGGCCATCAAGGCTGGTGTTCTGTTTGGGCTGCAAAAGCTTGTGTTGGCCATCAAGGCCCATATATTTTGTATTTCACTGCTTTGAACTTTTACTCAAGTTACTATGCATGTTAGACTGTCAGCTGTAGGTCCTGGAGACTTTGCTCAAACAGCTAAATAGTGCCATTTTATGAACCAAGCTTTAAAAAGCTTTTTCTATACCTGATTTTTGTTTGAGCAAAGCTGTAGCTTTTTATGTTTAATTTAAATTGTGAAATGCAGTGAAGTTGTACGTCCTTCATAGCATTTCAGGTTTACAGATCTGGATTCAGCCTTCAGAATTTTCTGCATGCAATCCTTAAAATGAATACAAAATATATTATGCTTTATTTTAGACTACAAAATGTATTATGTTTTATTTTAAGAAAAACAAACTTTTTGAATTATAGAATAGTACCATCAGACTGAACTCAGACTATGTTCTCAGTTACAGTATTCTTATTGATAGCTTAGTTGCTCTTCTTGCATTTTGCTGTCACCCATTGAAACTTGAAAAATAGTTCCACCATGAATAAGCAATGAATACTGTTTTCAGATTTCAGTCTACCAAATACGAATTTGCCACGGGCGTATAATGCCCCGCTTGCGGAGCTCTTGTTCTATATAATCTATTCATTTTTGTTTTGAAATTACACAGTAATTTAAGGCCCCCGCCCATCGGGGCTTGAAGAAATAAATGGGCTGCATGATGCTTCCACGCAGAGCTAAATCCGACTGCACACAAGTACTGATAAACTGCTTAGAGCCAGGCAAAGCGGTGCGAGTTGGACCGTCCATGCTTATAAACTCTATTGGTTTCATCGGGCGACAGGGCTTGAGATGTCATTTCATCTCATTGTCAGGTAAAAGTCCCCCAAAATTGGAAGCAGTGTCTCCAAAATGACATATAGTGTTGACGGGGACGTTAAAGCTCAAATCAAACAAACAAACACAGTAATTCAACAAACATAGTTTCTGCTTTGGCCCCAGCAGTGCTTTTACAGTACTAAAGAGATTGTGGTATAATGTTTTTGTTTTGTAGTCCTACTGTACCCACCTGACAAACCACATGGGGAGATAAAGAGAAAGATAAGACCTCCAGATCTGGCTCCACTTTTGTCGTCTCACTTCGCTGATCCTCCAAAAAGACCCAGAACTCCCATAGAGGTGAAACACAAGGATAAAGTGCGGCGGTCAAAGAGTGGTAAGCTGATGATAGACACACGGCACCAGTACCCATCCAGCTCCAGTACAGTGGCATATCCTTACAAGATGAACCTGTCGACTGGGCGAGCTTTGGTAAGACGACGGGTTGACTGCTGGATGACTTTTGAAGAATATGAAAGGCTGACCAAGTAAGTACTACAACCCTTTATTATACCCCCGGCATACGAAGTATATCAGGGGGTATATAGTTTTCGTCTTTCCGTCCATTCATCTGTTCGTTGATTCGTTCGTTAGTTAGTTTGTTCGTACTTCCGTCCATCCCGCCGTTCGTCAACCTTTACGTCAAAGTTTTGCGTTAAACCTTTTTGATTGCTTATATCTCTGTAACCACATGTTAGATTCTCTTCATATTTGGTAAAGATATCTCTATAGCATTACCTTTCATATGGAATAGCTAAGCCCCTGGGTGGGCTGTCTGTCTGTCTGCCTGTCTGTTCATCTACTTTTACGTCAAAGTTTTGTGTTAAACCTCTTTCATTGCTGATATCTCTGTAACCACATGTTAGATTCTCTTCATATTTGATAAAGGATATCTCTATAGCATTGCCTTTCATATGGAATATATAATACCCTGGGTCAAGCCCCTGGGTGGGCTGTCCGTCTGTCTGTTCATCTAATTTTACGTCAAAGTTTTGTGTGAAACCTTTTTATGCCCCCGCATCATATGATGCCGGGGGCATATGGTTTTTCGGTTTTCCGTACGTGTGTACATGTGTACGTCCGTCTGTACGTGTGTGTGTACGTACGTACGTACGTACGTACGTGATCCTGTAACCTCAGGTTAAAGTTTTTGTAACAGGTAGAGCCTGAACTTTTAGAACTCATATTTTCCTAACCATTTGATGGAACTGGTTCATCTTTGGTATGATGATAGATATAGGTCCAAAGTTTTATTAAGCAATACCCCCACCCATGCCTGTGACCTCAAGGTCAAGGTCACAGACTTAGAAATTTTCAATGTTAAAGACTCGGGTTAAGGTTTTTGTAACAGGTAGACTTGAACATTTTAGAACTCATATTTTCCAAACCATTTGATGGAATTGGTTTATATTTGGTATGATTATAGATATAGGTCCAAAGTTTTATTCAGCGATGCCCCTTTCCATGCCCATGGCCTCAAGGTCAAGGTCATGGACTTAGAAATTTTCCATGTTAAAGACTCCAGTTAAGGTATTTGTACCTGGTAGAACCTGAACTTTTATGATGGCTTTGGTTCATATGATGATAGATATAGGTACAATGTTTTATTCAGCAATACCCCCACCCATGCTTATGACCTCAAGGTCAAGGTCACAGACTTAGACAATTTTAATGTGAAAGATTTTAAAGAGCTCAAATTTTCCAAACTATATTATGGATTTGGCTTATGTATGCTATGATGATAGATACAGGTCCAACTGTTTTTTTGGCAATACCCCCACTCATGCCTATGGCTTCAAGGTCAAGGTCACAGACTTAGAAATTTTTAATAAGATATTTTAAGAGTTGATATTTTCCAAATCGTGCAATGGATTGAGTTGATATTTGGTATGATGTTAGATACCTGTCCATTTTATTCAGCGATACCCCCACCCATGCCAATGAGCTCAAGGTCACAGACTTAAAAATTTTTAATTATCCCCTCTCACAACATAGCTCTAGCATCTATATTTCTTCACTGATTTCAATATAACTTCACACAAATGTTCCTTATGACAATGTCTTGAGCGAGTTCATCTTTCAAGGTCATGACCTAAAGGTCAAGGTCACCGTGGCTATTTTTAGAAAAACTTTGTCATCACTCTAGCGCTTACATTTCTTCACCGATTTCAATATAACTTCACACAAATGTTCCTTATGACAATATCTCGAGCCATTTCGACTTTCAAGGTCAAGGTCACTGTGGCTATTTTTAGAAAAACTTTGTCATCGCTCTAGCGCCTGCATTTCTTCACTGGTTTCAAAATAACTTCACACAAATGTTCCTTATGACAATACCTCGAACGAGTTTGACTTTCAAGGTCAAGGTCACTGTGGCTATTTTTAGAAAAACTTTGTCATTGCTCTAGCGCTTACATTTTTTCAGCAATTTCAATATTACTTCACACAAATGTTCCTTATGACAATCTCTCTAGCAAGTTCCACTTTCAAGGTCAAGGTCACTGTGGCTATTTTTAGAAAAACTTTGTCATCGCTCTAGCGCTTACATTTCTTTACTGATTTCAATATAACTTCACACAAATGTTCCTTATGACAATATCTCGAGGGATTTTGACTTTCAAGGTCAAGGTCACTGTGGCTGTTTTTAGAAAAACTTTGTCATTGCTCTAGCGCTTACATTTTTTTCACCAATTTCAATATAACTTCTCACAAATGTTCCTGATGACAAGGTCACACACTTAGAAAATTTTGTTGCAACATGGATTTTCGGGGTGAGGCAGGGCCCTTGGCGGGGGCATCTGTGTCGTCTGGACACATTTCTAGTTCATTGCTGATATCTCTGTTACCACATGTTAAATTCTCTTCATGTTTGGTAAAATATATCTCTATAGCATTACCTTTGATATGGAATATCTAAGCCCCTGGGTGGGCTGTCTGTCTGTCTGTTCATCTACTTTTACGTCAAAGTTTTGTGTTAAACCTTTTTCATGGCTGATATTTCTGTAACCACATTTTAGATTCTCTTCATGTTTGATAAACGATTTCGTGATGCATGTCCCTGCCCCCCTATCCATGGTGACCTTGACCTCAAGGAATTTTACATTTGGTTAAAGTTTTATGACAAAGTTTATAGATGCCTGTATATTCTAAACTCTAAGAAAAATTCAATTGATACTTGCATCAATGCTGCATACAGTCCAAAGATTTCATTGATGCATACCCCACCCTGCTGCTTCATTAACTTTGATGCCCTCACTCCCTTGGTCCATTTAGAAATTTTATATTTGGTTTAGCTTTTACAAGCACATTTATAGATTCTTATAGCTTCTTGACTTCATTCATATTACATACAAGCTCAAAAGATATATCAGAGGGTGGCGCTTGCCGGGGGTATACGTGACCCACTGGTCACTTTCTCAAGTTATGCAATGGAAGGTCAGGTGGTTTTCTCTGGGTACTCAGATTTTCCAGACCTCTGATTAAAGATAGGCTGGAAATAAGCAAAATAATCCTGAAAGGGCTGTATAACCAAAATGAAAAAAAAATAAAATAAAAAAAAATAAGTCTTTAAGGGAAATGGATAAATCTCCAGTGGAACCAAATGTTTCAAAAGTATTTTTGTCTTCCATATCAATAGGGGTATCAGTTAATAGGAAAGTGCACAGGAAGTCACAAAAGTTGTCTCCCTTGTCAAAAAGGGCAAAATAAATGTACCAAGTTCCCCTTAAATTTAGGCATACTGTTTGGAAGTTTATCCCTTATAAGAACAATGAGAAACTAGAAGACTACCAATATATGGATTCATACTTAGAAAGTCGGCTATACAATGCATAGAGAGAGATTTTTCACCAAATTTATGGACAGATAAAGGCAACAACCAGATTCTAGACTGATCATGAAATTATTTTTTTTTGGCAGTCATTCTGTCCCGACTGATTTAAGAAGGCAGTTGTCAGTTTCTGGTGAAAGAAGCCTGTCTAGGAAAAATGTGGTTTTTGTAAATTGACCAGCTCAATATGATCTGAATAGGGTGAAGTGGTCTGTTAAACTCCAAACAAACAAATTACATCCTGCTTTCTACACAAGACTAAAGATTATGAATAAAGTTATAAAGTTGTGTCAAAGCAATGTTTGGAGAAGGAGTGATAGATTAATGAGAATAGATACATAAAGCGAAATTGAAAAAGTCTAGATTGGGGTACTTATTTTTCAACATGAACATTTGTCTGTTCACCCAGTAGCTTGGGAATGATATGTAAATGTAATTGTTTTTTTACGTGTAATTGTATTTGTAATTGTTTTCTTATATTTGAGCCACATCATGAGAAAACCTGTTTTTTTGCCATTTGCAAACAACACATCTGCACAGTCTGATGAGCACCTTTCTTTTCACTGCTTGAATACAATACCTCAAAATTCAGTATTGGAACATTCAGACCTAATCAAACAGTGTAGACCCAGATCAGACTTCAGGAGAAGTCTGATCAGGGTTTACACTGTTTGCCAATCTGTCTGCACTTTTGGACTTCTTTTTGGATCGTGAAACAATTTATTATAATTTTAGTAAAATTTACAGCAAGTCTTCAAGGTGTCCAAATTTTTAGGATATGTCCAAAATTTGTAGACCCTTGCTAGTAGCTGATGCACTGCCTTGCCTAATTGCCATCAAGAATACGCTCTTTTATAATTTTGGCCCCCTTTAACCCCACTGTTGTGTAGTAACACTGGGGATTACGTGGGTATACATTTTTTTTCTGCTCAGATCATACAACATTGTGGGTACTCCACAATCTATGTTTATTCAGAAAAATGAATATCAGAATGTTTTAATATCTACATGCATTTTCATTATTTTGGTGGAAATATTTTCAATATATTGAAATAGGAGTGTTTTCATAATGCAAACTGAAGACAGGTTTTTCTGATGACAGGGTTAATTTATAATTTAGCATATTTACCACATATTTACCCTAAGTATTCGAACACCTCAGCTCCTTACCATACTTGTTCTAATTTTTGAACAAGTTCTCGTACAATTTAGTGTAGATTATATTTTCTTGTCCTTTGTGATCATTGATTCCATTATGGGCTGAATTTTGGGCTTTTAGTTTATGTTCAATGTCACATGCGTATATGTAGTTAAAACCATGGGCATTAAACGTCACTAAGTAGCCAGTATACATATATATAGTGTTAACACATCAATCCATTTTGTGGGCCAGTCGAAGATATACGTCGATAGGCAGCGTTGTCACATCCAACAGTCTCTCTACAGCAACGGGAGAATAATATCCAGCGTCGGGAGAATAATATATATATCCAATTTAACACTTATTTACTTATTTGTTAATTATATATTGACTTATAGAACCAAGTATTGTTGCTATATTTATACAAGTAGACTATCGTATGTACAGCATCTTTAATTAGGACATGCCAGCCTCAGCCCCAGGAGGCACCAAACAAGCCTGAAATGAAAAGAACTTAAGACAGTATCAGGTATTAAACTTCCTGGACTGCCAATAATATCACAACGACAGCGGCGGGTGGGTGGGTTTTAGATTCTTCTTAAAAAATACAACTTTCTTTTGCTGGATTTGAAAACGGAAAAGGAAGGTTTCCCTGAGCATGCGCAAGACGCCAAACCATAGTTTGGCCCTTAAGACGCTTGACTGCTGAATAACAAACACGGTGCAAGCGTCCAGTAACCTGGACCAACTGTCATGGTGGATGACGAGATCGAAATTGCGATCAGACATTGTTTAAACCTAAATAATGAGAGGTCAAGCCACCCTGAAGCTGCAATCATGACACATTAATGACAGTCCATTCAATTTGTTCGCACCAAATAAATGGGATTATCATTTAGTTGATAATCCCTATTATTAAGGATGCTCACTCATACAACAAAATATATATAGATACAACTACTTTTATTTATCTCCTTTTTCACATAAAACATTATTGGCAGTATATGGACACCGAGTAGATTCAGGTCGAAGGGGGGACGCAGTGACAGCATATAACCTTGCTCGCACGAAAACGGGCACCAAATTATTAATTTGTTTGCACTCAAAATATTGTGCAGTCCAATTTTGAATTTTGAGTATTCCAAAATATGCGCACACTCCAAATGTGTGCTCCAAGATTTTGTAACATTCCAAAAATTGCGCACTTCCTATAGTACGCTCCAAATTTTGTAACAGAGTATTCCAAATATTGCGTACATCCTGTTTGTACGCTCCACAATTTTTTAACATTCCAAATATTGCGCACATCCTGTTTGTACGCTCCAAATTTTGTAACAATCCAAATATTGCGCACATCCTATTTGTACGCTCCAAGTATTCCAAATATTGCATACATCTTGTTTGTATGCTTTACCATTTTTTAGCATTCTAATGTGTGCTCCAAGATTTTGAAACATTCCAAAAATTGCGCACTTCCTATAGTACGCTCCAAATTTTGTAACAGAGTATTCCAAATATTGCGTACATCCTGTTTGTACGCTCCACAATTTTTTAACATTCCAAATATTGCGCACATCCTGTTTGTACGCTCCAAATTTTGTAACAATCCAAATATTGCGCACATCCTATTTGTACGCTCCAAGTATTCCAAATATTGCATACATCTTGTTTGTATACTTTACAATTTTTTAGCATTCTAAATATTGCGCACATCCTGACTGTACGCTCCAAATTATGTAAAATCCAGATATTGCGCACATCCTATTTGTACGCTCCATTCTATCCCAACTCTTGTGCACTCCAATTTATGCACTCCAACTAATCTTGACAGTGAGCACTCCGTAATGTGCACTCCAAAATGCATTCCATGACACGCATTCCATACCATCTTCTGCATTATGCAATGCATACCATGAAATCCATCCCATATTACATATATTCAAATAGCCCCGGCTGCACGTGCGAACCTTACTTATGACTTGCAATTTAGAAAGTTTTAGTATGACCCTGGGGGGAACACATCCTCAGGCTATGGCGAACCACTTCCCTGAAGGAGACGCCACCCAGTTCAAGAAGTTCTGAAAGAAACAAGCCTCAGCTCTGCTCCCAGCAACCAGTACCCGGAATCTAGGCTCAAGAACAAATCTTCAGGTTATGGCGGACCACTTCCATGAAGGAGATGCCACCCAGTCCAAGTAGAAGTCCTGAAAGAAACAAACTTCAGCCTTGCTCCCAGCAACCAGTATTTGGAATCTAGGCTCAAGGCGTAAAGTTTCATTACAACCAAACAGCTGTCTAAGCAAAGCGTCCCCCCTATCGAATGCTGAATTCCGCCACAGCAAATTTATGATGCCCCACATAAATTTGTCCCCCAATCTATATATACCAGTAAATTATGCTTCCCACACAAAGCCAGGGTGGAGCTTGCTGAAAAAAATATGAGTAGCTTTTTCATGTACACATTGAGCTAATGATGCTTTGAACTACTAGACCAAGGCGTATCCCAATTCAAAGCTGGAAAAGCCCATTTCAGAAACTACTGGACCAAGGCGTATCCCAATTCAAAGCTGGAAAAGCCCATTTCAGAAAGTTAGGGGTGAAATGATTTATAAAGAAGACTATTCAAAGTTTGCAGCCCACCAATGACAAAGTTGTAAAGAATTTGCCACTGTAAAGAATCCCAATAAGGAATAGGAGAATATAGCAGGTGGCAATTTCCCAATGATTATTCCAAGAAACAAATGTTGTGCATCCATTTATTTGTTTGTATTGCCTCATTCATTGGTGCAATTTTAACAAAATTTGCAAAACGTTTGTTTTTTGTCATATTAAATACATTATTGAATCTTGAATATCTCCACTAACTTGTTTCATGTTGAGCTAAGGATTAGTTCCATTGATATTGTTGTTATAATATGTTTTGTCTTTATATCAAATGTCATTATACTAAGGGTTGACTGATCACACTGGCCCCCACCCATTGGGGCTTGGAGAAATAGATTGGGCTGCATGATGCTTCCAAGCAGAGCAGAAACAGACCACACAGGAGTACTGATAAACCGCTTAGATGGTGTAAGCCTGCCCAGGCAAAGTGGTGTGAGTCAGACCGTCCATGCGTATAAATCCTGTTGTTTTCATAGGGCAGCAGGGATGTCATGTCAGATGTCATTTCATCTCAGTGTAGGGTAAAAGTCCCACAAAATTGGAAGCAATGTCTCCAAAACAACCTGAGCATATTATTCAGATATACATGTAAGTTGTTTATCATTCCCTGTCTGCTTGTATATTACACTTGATAAAAAAAATCAAAATTAAAAAAAGAAATGATCAGGATGTAGAACTGTTGTGTAAATAAATACTTTAAGGCATTTTTCAGTTCTTCTCTGAAGTATTTCATCTTTCTGTTTCAGGAATCTTGCTGTCCGGTATCAGCACATGCATGGCACGGGGACAGACAATGCCTTCTGGCCAGGACAGCTGTTAGATAAAATGAGGCTTGCTATGCCACCTTATGATGAATCCCCTACCAGAGATAAGGAAAAGTCATTATTTTCCAGGGTTCATAGGACAAAAGCTGTTAATTACGGATATGAACCAACAGATGTGTGGCCTCAGAATGATGCTGGCTTTGTTCAGATTGGAATACATGACCACTATAGAAATAAATATATATAATTTCCAAAGAAAACTGAAGTAATCATTTCTATGGCAAGCCATTTTACTAATAATATATAAAAATACCTATCAGATATCTTATTTAGGATATAAAATATCTTATACATATCTGTTTCAATAGTAAATAAGATATCTTATATCCTATTTAAGATACCTTATATATCCTGTATAAGATATTTGATATAATATGTAATATATTTAATTCCACATACAAAATACATACAACATTTATCTTGTTTGTATGTTACTAGGGTTTGTATTTACGTGTATATGTTACTATATCTTGTTTGTATTTACGAGTATATATATGTTACTCGTATATATATATAATATATCAACTTTTGCTTAACCCTTATCTTGCTGTTCACGACAACCCCTATCTTTGGAAACAGTGTAGATCCAGATCAGATGGCTTCTGAAGAAGCCATCTGATCAGGATCTACACTGTTTGGCATTCAGATTATGAACTTGTAGCAATAAATTACATCAAGTAATTTGATTGGTTGAAAGACAGATATGGGTGTGGCTTAAATGAATATTCAGCAAGAGAAGGGTTAATAAGAACCAGTAAAATGGCTTGTCATACATGTTTATTGTGTCCCCATCTTCAAAGAAATTAATACTTTGAGTGCTAATCACCCAGCAGAAGATACTTTCAAGATACCGTTTTCTTATTTTTCAGCAGAAATAAGGCTTAACATTACATATGAATTATCTGCTGAGCAGACAATTCATATGTAATGCAAAGCCTAATTTTCTCTGAAAAACAAGAAAAACTTGGATTGTCATCTGTTCCAGCTTTTTCCTTAGTGCTTGAAGGGTCTAAATGACTCATTAATCGATCAAATTGTGCATTTTTTTTATTTTATTTTATTTTTTTCGTTTCATTGTACCTCTGTGGGTGTGATAAAATACATTTTTACCTCTTTATAGCACTGTTTGTCATAACATGGCTTGTTGTTCTGAACACTCTATATTGATCATTCTTTTATGGATTTATTAGTTTGGATTATGGTGTGGATACTATGACCAGAACTACTCTGGATGTACATTTTTGTTTGGATAAAACATGGTTGTTTCAGGGACCGTTGAAGCCTAATAGATAAGAGCGCTGACCTAATCATTAGGTGTATCACTGCTGTGGGTTGGAGCCTCACTGGGATCATATGTGAGATGCCAAGTTCTGCAAATGAAGGTCTGGTGTTTTTTTTTTCTTTTTTCAGGTTACCCATTTTTCGCCCACCTCTGATTCACAGTCAGTGAAAATAGAAATAATCTTGAAATTGTAAAACCAAAAACAAACAAATAATGATTGTTTGACTATCATGACATCTGCTTTTGGCCCTAACAATAGTGTTATAGAGAGGTTGAGGTGTGTCTGTAGATGACAGTGATATCATTGATGTATGACAAAATCACTGTCACAGGTTTAACCCAGCAGGCGCATGACGTAATTGTGACGTCACATCAATGTCGGTGCGACTTTATGACGTTCATGCAACGTCAGATCAACGTCAGTAACGTTGATTTGACGTTGCCCTAGTGACATGTGCCTACTGGGTAATCTTCATGGTCATTTTCATCGCCGGATTAAGCAGCAATAAACAACATAAATATATTATATATGACAAAGTTATGACCCTTAATTATTGAACTTGTATTTGTACAGGAAAGCAACCATGTGAACAAATTAATGAGAAAGTCTTGTTAGCATCATGATATTAACCCGTTTTGTACCAAATGGAATCTTCCACCTTATATAAAGTAGCAGTCCATTTGAAAATTGAGTTGTCAGGTCTTCTCACTCTGGATAAACCAGCAAATTCATGGAAACGAGAAAGATGCTCATTAAACTGCAGTTGGACAGGCTGATCAGTCTACTGTACTTGCATTTGGCTTCAATGAAGTTATTCAGAGCCCAGATTAAGTTATTATCAAATTATATACATACATTTATAAGAGTGACCATGTTACTTTAAATATTCAGTGAAGATTCAGTATCATAACCTACAAACCATCAATTAAGACTGTTGCAGATGGCAAGTTCCAATGTTTTCCTGTGTGTCAGATAAAATCTGGTTTGACTTTTCATGCAAACCACTATCTGCTTGCATACCATTTACATGTAATATCTAGTCTGATTTTCTCTGAAAAATAAGAACAATGTGGTGTCATCTTAAACACAATGTAGGGTTGCACTTTAAGGGTTAAAAGAATAAAGATAAAAGTTTTCATACTATAGAATAGCCCAGAGCTCTAAATGAGAGAATTTGAATTCGCTTTTGTGATTTACCGAAAATTCTTTGCAGACCTGTAGCTCTAAATATCCATCTATTTTGGATAATCTAATGAGGTTTTATACTGATTTTATCTTGAAAAGGTTTGCTGTGTGTACTCATTATAATCACCTCTTAGAAGTGATTCTAATGAGCACATTCAACACTCCAATACCTTTATTTTATAGAAGATCATAGATTTAAGATATCCATAAGTAGTCCCTATCTTACCTTATGGCATGGTGCTATAATTAAACCTCAGTAATTGGAACTACATGTATTCGTATATCAATTACTGTAAAAATCCTAAAAATTTGGACACTTTGATGACTTGCTGTAATTCTCTTAAAATTTAATTTTTTTTCATGATACTGCAATGTGTCTAAAAAGTTCAGTTGGAATGGCAAACTGTAGACCCTGATCGGACTCAGGAGTAGTCTAATCTGGACCTGCACTGTTTGCTAATGCCTGTCTGTCCAAACACTTAGGACTAAATTTTCATGGCCCCAAACATATTTGAGATATTGAAGTTGAACTGTATCAGAAAATTTCATTTTATGACTCTCTCAGAAATCACTCAGATGAGAGGAGAGATTCTTACAAGAAACCACAGCATGTTTTCTTTTTGATGGAAATATGAAGAAAAGTATATGCTTAAAATACAGTCTTTTTTTTCTCCATATATTTATGAAAAGATTCTAAAACTTCTGTTTTTTATCATGTGAAATTTCAAAATTCAGGGCCTAATTGTTCAAAAATAAAAGATGTAGTTATTTTCCATGTTAAAATCATTAATATGCTAGATCTTTACTGATATTTTAGCTAACATAAAATGAGTGCAAAAGCTACACTCATTCTTTCAGCAAGAATACAGTTGTATAAGACATTGTAATTTCTAGAACAGTTTAAGTATTGACTACTAACAATTTTATTTTATTAGGGCCCCGCACTGAAAGTGTGGGTGCCCTATAGTAATCACTCTGTCTGTCCGTCTGTCCATCCACAAATTTCTGATAGCGCTGCCGAGGCCCTAGTCAGTTTCGCTGACAGCTCTAGTTAACTCTTTTATATACCCAAAATGGGTCACTGGCAAACACTGCAGGCCCAGATCAGACACCACAGAAACAGAATGTGGTGTCTGATCAGGGCCTTCACTGTTTGAAAAAAATAAGCCATCTTTAAATCTAAATTAATTTCTAAAACCAACTCAACTTGGTACCCCTAAGTTTTAAAATAAACTCTTGCTTTAAATAAACTAGAAGCTTCTATTGAGTACAAAATGACACAGTTGCATTTCCAATTATGTCAAAGTTATGGCTGTGATATTAAAAACTCTATTTGACATTTGATGATTTGTGTTTCATTTACATTTTCCTGTTTACTTTTAAAATTTTATTTGATCATTGTTTTACAAAGTTTGTTTACCTTTTTCCCTTGCCAAATTGATGCAGTAATGCTGTTGCTTTTGTGATACCAATGGAAGCATCAAAATTTGGTCTTATCCCCTAGGCTACCCCTTCATAGTGGTAGGATATGCTATGATGTATCCTTTAGCATCTGTCCATCGGTGAAGATATCAACACTTCACTTCTAAACAATAAACAATAAAAAAGAATTCATTTAACATTGAAAGATCAATGGCTTGAGCACAAATGGCACATTCAATCTTGCCCTGCTGAAGAAATTAATTCAGCCACATACATTTCTATCAGGGGAGGCAACTCCTGCAAAAGTATTTTTGTCTCCCATGTCAAATGGGTTAAACTGTTAAAGGAAAGAATTTGTTCCAGAGGATCAAATTCTTTCCTTTAAGAATAGACCCCTTTTCCTGTTGGACAGTGTGTATAAAAAAGTCCCCAAAATTGTCTCCCTTTGAAAAATGGCTGAAGAAACTGCCATTCCCCTTAATGGATGCTTTTCTTATTTAATGATGGGTGTATGCTGTTTGTACTCAACAGAATCATTAAAATCGCATCGATGGTGCGATGAAACATTTGTATTCTATGGAAGTTCGAAAAAAATCCCTAAATACCTTAACTGTCTCTATTATTATCCCTCATTGACTTGAACTACTACCATCTTGAAAAAACTTCGATGGTCCAAATTGATATTTAACTGTTTTAATTTCGGGGATGATTGATATGCAAGTGTTTGTGCATGGAACTCTTTCAATCCAGTATTATGTCTCCCCTGAAAATTTTTTTTTCGGAGAGACATATTGTTTTTCCCCTGGGCGTCTGTCTGTCTGTCCGTCTGTCACACATTCGTGTCTGCTCTATAACTTGAAAACCGTTCAAGCTATCTTCACGAAACTTAATATAAATATTAATCAGCATTAGACGACGTGCAGTGCGTAAGAACTATAACTCTCGCATTTATACTTTTTGAATTATCTCCCTTGGAAGTTTGTCGGTATATATATATGTATGGGCAAATCGTGTCCAGTCAATAATTTTCTTATTTTCAGATGGATTTTAAAATTACTTGGCAGAAATTTTAACAACCATAAGACGATGTGTGGTGCGCATGAGGCAGGTCGGTACCTCAAAGGTCAAGGTCATACTAAGAGGTAAAAAGTCAAAAAGGGGCCTTTTTTTCGTGTTTGGTCAATAACTTTCTTATTTTGAGATGAATTTTAAAATTACTTGGCAGAAATATTAACAACCATGAGACGATGATTGATGCGCATGAGGCAGGTCGGTACCTCAAAGGTCAAGGTCATACTTAGACGTCAAAGGTCAAAAAGGGGCCTTTTTTCATGTTTGGTCAATAACTTTCTTATTTTGAGATGGATTTTGAAATCACTTGGCAGAAATGTTAACCACCATAAGACGATGTGTTGCGTGCATGACCCAGGTTGGTACCTCAAAGATCAAGGTCATACTTAGAGGTCAAAGGTAAAAAAGGGCCTTTTAAGAGATATTTAACCTTCACCACTCGCTGGGCTAACTCAGCAGAGGACAAAGTTTTGGTAATATTCTTATTTTTCCAAGAAAACAGGACTTGATCTCAAATCTTGTTTTCATGGAAAAATTAGAAAACAAATATTTCAAAATGTCTGCTGCAAAAAATACCTAACATGCAGAGCTTTAAACCTTTAAAACACCATACATGACAAACAAATAGCATTAACAAATTATTTCTTATTTTTCAGAGAAAATAAGACTTGACTTTTCATGTGAATTATCTACTGGATGGATGATTCACATGGAATGAACTTTTTCACTGAAAAAATACAAAATGATACATGTCCTAGTTCGCTCTAGAAATTGCCATGATACCTTAAGAGTTAAAGGATTAGAGGTTCTTGAGGCTTTATCTGATTTTGTCATGTCTAGAATAGAGCTTTTGCGAGAATTTTCTTGATCGTTTAGATTATCCAGATATAAAACTTCATAGATACTTGAAACCGGCCCCGATAGCTCAGTTGGCAGAGTGTCCGCTCTGGGGAACGGGAGGTCTCGGGTTCGATCCCGGGCCGCGACATACCAAAGTTGTTAAAAATGGTACTAGCTGCTCCTCGCTTGGCACTCAGATTTATGGGGTAGAGCTAGGACTGGTCGATCCAGTGTCAGGATAATGTGACTGGGTGTGGTATCATGTAATGTGTCTGGGACATGATACTTCAGTGAGGCAGCACTATAAACGTGAGCATTGAGCTCCCTGTCGCAACCAGACACCGTCGTGACATGACTGAAAAATTGTTGAAAGCGACGTTAAACCCGAATTCACACACATAGCTACTTGAAATACTGAAGGTGACATACTGCAACCAAGAGTTGCAACATCTCAGTCGGATATGATTCTGACTGGTGATCAGGAGGTTGCGGGTTCGAGGCAATATTCTTTTGTTGAGATAGAGTAGAAATCTTTTCTTGATTCAAGAGGGGCAGTTGTCAGTTTCTGGCAAAAGAATGTGCACTGTAGGGTCCGGGTAAACATAAATATAGCAAGTGGTGTGTGGAGACCACACAGTGGAGGCATACTCTAACTGTAGGCGAACAAGACCTTTTTTATGTTGTGGCTTCAATGTCCATGTTATGGACCGAATGTTGCCCAATACTTGAATCTATACAATGAACACTGAACAACAAGAACAAAACATGAACTTTATAGATAGTAATCAAGGCTCCGCCAGCATAATGCACGTAATCCTCGATAATTAAAACGTTCATGCAGTAGCCGAGTGATGGATTGGCTGACGTAATAGACAGTGAACTCCATTAACTGTGAAAAATATAAGAAAAGGCAAGGTTCAGGAATCGATACAATTAACTCCACAGCTCCCATCAGAAACACCAAAGGTAAAGAAACGCAATCATGAAACAGTTGGACCCTAATGAAAACATCAATAGCGGAAAGCCAAAAGGACAGTTACTTTCTCATCAAATGGCCAATTGGCTATCCAGAAGAAAAGATACAAGCAATACACACAATCACAGACAAACCGTAGCAAAAATAAACTACGACAGAAAAACCGCCTAGGAACGGTCAGTGAAACAAATTGCACTGGGGTGCTTAAATCGATTCTACGCAGCTGCAATCCTCTCCCTTACTCTTGTTGCGATTTAAACAAATAATTTGTTCAGTCCGCATGAAGGCCTCCTAACTCATCAGTGCAACATCTCTGAGAACACAAAAGGCTGGAGCAAAAGAAAACCAACAGTTAGACTCTGTTGGACCAAACCAGAGACAGAGAATCAGGAACTAACCAACATTACATAAAATTAATTCTCTCTAATGCTCAGTAAGCCTTTACGTTAGAACCGTCCTAGAATCTGAGGCCTGACCCACCGGCGTGCAATTAAAGAGGGAAGCAAAAATGGCAATTGTGATTGGGTTAACTGCCATGCATGCATTCTGTCATATAACATTTATGTTATACCCAATCTTTTTATATCGGACAATGATTTTACGAAATTGAGTGCTGACGTCATTGCAAGTATAGTTTTCTGAATTTATATACTAAGTTGCCATAAAATTCGGGTTCCGATAGACCTTTCTGCAGAAGAGACCTAAGTCCAACATTGAATTTTGAAATTAAATCGGAAGGACGTCTATAAAATTTTGAAAAGGCTTTGCATAGTTTATGATACTGATAACCCAGAAGTTAAGCAGTTAGCAATTTGTTACGAGTGTTGAAGTCAGTTACATGACTAGACACTCTGGCAAATCGAATTAATTGTGAAATGCAAACGCCATAGGATGTCGCACGAGGGACATCACCATTAAGTTGTTTCATCACCACTAACAATTCTATTTAAATTGAACCGTTGCTGTTCAAACACCCGTTTTAAAAAAAAATAAGGAATAAGACAATGATCAATGGTCCATTTCTGTTTGATTTAAAAAATGAAAAGCCTACCTGGTGATTTATAAATAATCCAGAATTAAGAATATTTATAACCGTAAGAAAACGTTTACATGTATAAGTTGACTATCCACATGAGTCTGAATGTCTATAGCATAAGTTATGGTCCTCATGAAAGTTGTGTGACCGTCTGTGTAACTCTCCTGACCTGCACTAGAATTATTTATCTTTCACAATTGTCTCCACCACCATCATCCTCATCTTCACTAACACTAAATACATCACTATGCACGTCTGGAATCAAATCTGAACGTTCATTCTCACTCCATGACATGTAGCTCCATTCATTACTGCATTCATCATCATCACTATTAGAAAGTACCTCATTGCAGGTAAACAATGTTTCTTGAATAATATCCGCTCCTTCCACATTTGAAGGTGCTGAGGATAGTGTAGCTTAACTTAGTTTAGCTTAGTGAAGGCACGTAGGATATTGTAGCTAAGCTAAAGGCGCTGAGGATAGTGTAGCTAAGTGTACATCTTTGTTGAGAGCTAGGGACTAACTTCCCATATCACAGGTCCTGGTGTATGAGTGTCATTTGAAGCACCACTGACATCAACATGATCCACTAGAAGAATAAGAAAGCTTAGCCTTATTAACCACAGCGAAATCAGAAGTCAAATCCTTATTCTCCGCTGTTCTGTGTATCTAATTGTTCACATCCAATATTTCACTAACATCACCTCCAGCGCCATCATCACTCACAACTTCATCTGACAATCCAGCCCAAAGATTAACATTTTCGATGGTCCTGTTTGCACATCCTGAAAGTCGACTAGCTGATGAATTATGTCTAAGACGTCCTCTTCACCACTTATAACTTCCATCTCTGGTGAGTAAGGTATCCCCTGATTGTCCCGCTTTTCCATTATAAATGAATTTGGCACATCGTGGAATCTGATCAAATGCTTCATCAGATACTCCATTCGAATAAATTTGGAATTGCAGCCAAACTCTGTACAGTTCCAATACTTTGAACACAGCTTGCTTTTCCTTTATATGTCGTAATAGATTCCTCTTCAAGGAATTGCAACCACACGCATCACACGAAAATCTGTTTTCACTGCACAAGAACAAGGCCGTAGGAATAGGGGCGGCAGGGGCGGCGGCCGCCGCCCCAATATTTTGGCCAAAAATGCATTGTTTTTTTTCAATGCAACAATCTAAAACCTAAGACACCTGATCTCTTATTTAACATAAATCTACATCAATCCGCGCGTGTCATATCGCTTATTGTTTATTGGAGCGGCGGTACAATTATTGCCAGAGGCGATAAGATGGTGATTAACGACCGTTTAAAGTAAGTGGACCCTAAATTGGACAACTACATTAACACATTCTGTTTAATAACAAAGAGCCGCCGTCTAATTAACAGGTACAACAATAAAGTTGTACCTGTTAATTAGACGGCGGCTCTTTGTTAATCATGGCTTACTACAATATTTAAACGATTGCAAACTGCAAGTCGATTTTTAAAATAATTGTAAAATTAAAAACAAAAACACAATGAAATTTACTGTTGTTTTATGTCAGAATTTGCAGGAAATCGCACCATTTTAGAGTCATATTTTCAAAAATCTCCAATCGGAAGGGGGACACCCCCTTCCGAACCTACCCCCGTCCGCCGCCCCAATCTCAAAATCCTTCCTACGGCCTTGAATAATGCAAAGTCCTTTAAATGCACATGCTGTGTTTCAATCCATCCGCTGTGTCTGATAATTTTGTTTAGAATGGGATCAGGACTGGAATTTGCAGGTAACCTTTGTGATTGCTCCGCCAGACGGTTACACCACCTTTGCACGTGAATTCTTCTTGCTTCGTCAGCCTTGTACACGGCTCTGTACCTTGTTCCGCCACATCTTGTTCTGAATTTTCTGGACAGCTTGAGTCCTTTGTCAGAGGCGATGGAAATGTTCGAAAGTCACAATGTGGTGGGTGAGAGAAAGCATCTTTTCATGTAAACTCCAAGGTAACTGTATGTTTTAATTGCTACTTTAATGATGAGGCTTTATTAGCCGAAACTACGTAGTATGACCCATCTTCTTTCTTATGAATGTTTTCATTGCTCTTAAAGGAACTCATTTTTGATTTTTATTTGCAAATCACCTGAACCGCTTTCTGTACTGAATTATGAGAATTCCTCGCGCTAGAATACTTGCATCTGTCGGCTAACATATGTGGCACACCATGAGATGAAAAATAAAAGTAAAGGCAATGATCAGAAATCAATATAATTACCTCACAGCTCCTATGGAAAGAAACACAAACACAAAATAACTTCGCAATAACGAAACGGCCACACGCGGGATGCCAAAAGGACAGCTACTTACCCGCTATATGGCTATCCAAAATGAAAAGTTATTTGCAAAGACAAAGGATAACAATAATAGCCCCCTTCAACCCCCTCCCCACCACAACGGAATGAACCACGACAGAAGAACGGCATTGGAACGGCAGTAAACATTTTTACTGAGTTGGGGTGGTGGAGGCAGGGTGTGTGTGTCTCTGGTCGGGCCCATCGGAGTCTAACTGTTGGTTTTCTTTTGCTCCAGCATTTCGGTGGTTTCTTGCTGTCGAGTCCTCACCGTTGTCTCACCTCTGTGGCTCTTTGATTTTTTGTGTTCACGGAGATGTTGCACTGATGAGTTAGGAGGCCTTCATGCGGACTGAACAAATTATTTGTCTAAATCCCGACGGAAGTAAGGGCGAGGATTGTGGCCACGTAAACTCGATTTCAGCCCCCTAGTGGAAATCATACCACCGACCGTTCCAAGGCGGTTCTTCTGTGGTGGTTTATTTATAGTGTTGTTTGTTACTTACTGTGTGTATCACTTGAGTCTTTTTATTTTGGATGGCCATTTGGCCATTTTGTGGGAAAGTAACTGTCCTTATGGCCTTCCTTTGTTTAGGTTTCCATTATGGTCTGGTCACTTAATGTTTGTGATTCTTTCCCTTTGGTGTCTTTGATGGGTGGAGTAAGTTAATTGTATCGATTCCTGATCTTTGTTTTACTTCTACTTTGAGAAGTTTATGATACCAATAATCCCCCTGATTAAGAAATTTAACAGTTAACTGCCTTTCATTTTCGCAGGACAGAAAATCTCCGCCGATTTAGCAAGCAACAAGTCCAAATTTCTCTGCTTCGAAATAGGTAAACCATATGCAAATCACTCCGCTTGACCTCGAAGACAACATAGCAATGTTCTTCGCAAATATTCACCATTCCATTTATTCATTTTACTTTTCAAAATACCGCGAAACATCTAGCTATGAACATTAAATATACGCCGACACAGAAGATCACTTTTAATCGGATTTCGCACACTGTACAAGATGAAGAAATTTCCAATTGCTGCACGTGAGTATTCCCGGGATCCACTTGGCATTTGGGCTGTCGACATGGCGGTATATGAGATAGAATATAGAAAATAGAAGTTAGGGCAATGATCAGGAATCTATACAGCTACCCAACACCTCCCACCAGAGACATCAGAGGGAAAGAAACATGAACATGAAATAAGTAAGCACTATAATGAAAAAATCACAAGCTGAAAGCCAAAAGGATAGTTACTTTCCCGCAAAATGGCCAAATGACTATCCAAAATAAAAAAAATGCAAACAATACATACATGCAAAGGCAAACAATAACAAAAATAAATCGCGACAGGAGAACCCCCTTTGACGGTCAGTAAAACGTATTTCACTAGGGGATGTGGGGTGGGGGTGCTTAAATCGAATTAAAACTTCGATCTGGCCAGAACTTGTAACAAACAAAGATATCAGAAAAATATAGGAATAGATGCTCAGGAAAAGCAATACAGGAAAAGCCACAATCAAAGTTTACAGCCTGGCACTAAGACTAAGAACAACACCAAATAAGTACAGTAAAATTCCTATATTTATACCACCTTTGGGACTGTTCAAAGGTGGTCTTTAAGACCACTTTTGAACAGTCCCAAGGGTGGTCTCTTTCTAGAAGGCACAGAGTGCAGAAAACAAGAAGAATGAATCTTTGTAAATATGCTTTTTAAAGCGGAATTAGTCGTAATTTTAGGTGGTCTTAAAAGCTGAGTTTTCCTGTAGTCACTGAAACTCATTATGTTCCAAATTTCTTCGAACTTATTCTTCATTTTTTTTTATTTGTTTCGTACCTAACTGTAACCCAGCAGGCACATGACGTAATTGTGACGTCACATCAACGCCGGTTCAACCTCATTACGTTTATGCAACGTCGCATCAACGTCGGTGCAACGTCACCGACGTTGATTTGACGTTGTCATATCGACGTGTGCCTTCTGGAAAGGTAAGTACCACTACTACCACAGAAATCCAAACGAAAAGAAAAGCGTTTTTCGGTGATAACTTTTTTTATTTTTTATTCCATCAGGAAGCTCAGCCAACTTTCCAAAAAGGTTCCATACCCCTAATTAAAATGAGCAGAGCGGTACTCAGAGTGAGATTTCTGAAATAGCAAGCTGGTGTGAAATTTTCTATTTCCACTGGTGTGGTTTGACGATTTGTCGTCTGTTAGTGTTTTGACGGATGGATAATTATATGGGTCATTCCAACGTACTGCTTACAGTCGAGAGTGAAACAGGAAGTCGCAATGACTGGTGTAATATTTTCAATATTTTAACAATAATGATCTATGTTGTCTTTAAAAATGGTTTGGCGACTAAAACCACGTATTTCATGTTTTTGGCCGTCATTTATACAAAGTATTTGAGTTGGACGCTTCGTTGGCTGCACGGAAATTTATCCATGTAAAGATATTTGGCCAGTCATTTGTTTACATTTCGATAGTGTAATAGTCAGAATTAATTGAACTAAGTTGTTATCGAAAATTAAAAAAAAATGTTAAAAGTACATCTGATTAAAGCAGAAAGTATACACTTCTGGCGGCTGTCTCCTTAACAGAAATTGGCGGAGCTTCAACTTCATAACTTAATTTCTCGCTGGGTACGAGGATCAAAAATATAAAAGTTATCGAAAAAAAACCGCGATTTTTTGTACAAAGAACGCCAATGGTCTGCTGATGTCCATGGCTGATCCGTTTTATATTGCGTGATTTAGTGGCTCTAAAATCTCAAAAGATTATAGAAATCCCATCCCTGCCACCAAATGTAAGTAAACTCAATATTTCAACCACTAACCGAATCATAAAATTTAATAATCAGCCAAATTCTACACAAGAACCAGTGCTTCAGCTGAAGTGCACGACCCGCCGGATGCTTTTAGCTTTATGTGTGTTACCATATATGGGTATGGCGGCTATTTTGGTCATGTGACCTGGACCTAAAACGGTTCCCCCAATAAGGAGCAAAAATATATCTTATACTTTAGTACTGTATTCTGAATCGTTTGCAGGATAAAATGCATTCTCACTTTTCCAATACAAAAGCATATGTGTCAAAGTTTGACCTAGGCACAAAGAAGGTCAAGGTCAACCCAGGATCACCATTTTAGCAATTTATAATGGGCCTACGTCCCAGATGCTATTTATTAAGTTTCGTGGAAATCTGCATGCCCAGTGGTTCCGGAGAAGACTATTTTTGAAGGGTTTTTACCATATATGGCTTGGCGGCCATTTTGGTCATGTGACCTGGACCCCATGAGCAAATTTTGGTTTCCCCCATCCCATAGTCTCTATATGAAATTTGAATTCAATCGGCCCAACGGTTTCCGAGGAGAAGTAGTTCGAAAATTTTCACATTTTTCGCCTCGGCGAGGCTATACTAAACGGAATGTAATATTTCGCAAGTTCATTGGTTAGATCTCATTGATATCTATCAGTATGCTAAAATTGTTTAAATATTCCAAGCGGTTAAGTCACTGTCACCAATTTTCACAAACAGGTTACGGACGGACAGACAGACAGACCATATATGGCTTGGCGGCCATTTTGGTCATGGGACCTGGACCCCATGAGTAAATTTTGGTTTCCCCCATCCCATAGAGGCTCATGGATGGATATGAAATTTGACTTCAATCGGCCCAACGGTTTCCGAGGAGAAGCAGTTCGAAAATTGTCACATTTTTCGCCTCGGCGAGGCTATACTAAATGGAATGTAATATTTCGCAAGTTCATTGGTTAGATCTCATTGATATCTATCAGTATGGCAAAAATTGTTTAAATATTCCAAGCGGTTAAGTCACTATCACCAATTTTCACAAACGGGTTAAGGACGGACAGACAGACTGACAGAATGACACGGTGATTTTAGGGCACTCTTAGAAAATCAACCGACTTAATAGGCTGTGAAAGAACAGAACTATGACGTCTTTTCATCGCCACAATGATAATAAGTGTTTGTTTGATTTTAGGTTTAACGTCCCCGTCAACACTGTATAGGTCATTTTGGATACGTTGCTTCCAATTGAGATGAATTTACATCTCAAGCCCTGCCGCCCAATGAAACCAATAGGGTTAGGGCAGGCTTAGAACCTCTAAGCGGTTTACCAGTACTCCTGTGCGGTCGGTCTTAGCTCTGCATAGAAGCATCAAGCAGCCCAATCTATTTCTTCAAGCCCCGATGTAATAATAATATGTGTGTGTTTGAATTTTACGTCCCACCAAAAACTAAGTTCCCATGAAGACTGGACCTCGGTTTAAAGATGGAGAAGCCTGCAATAGATCCCACGACCCCTGGTTTCCGAGGCGAGTAGCAATTAATAATAATCTATCTATATGTCTGTATCTATCTATGTATCTACCTATCTATACAAGCCCCCGCCCATAGGGGCTTGAAGAAATATATGGGCTGCATGATGCTTCCACGCAGAGCTGAATCCGGCCCGCACACTAGTACTGGTAAACCGCTTAGAGGATCTAAGCCTGTCCAGGAATCGCGGTGCGAGGCGGACCGTCCATGCTAATAAACCCTATTGGTTTCATTGGGCGACAGGGCTTGAGATGTCATTTCATCTCAATGTCGGGTAAAAGTCCCACAAAATTGGAAGCAACGTCTCCAAAATGACCTTTACAGAGTTGACGGGGACGTTAAACCTCAAATCAAACAAACAAAACCTATCTATACACATGCGAGACGCAAAGTTCTGCAACGGAAGGTCATATGTTTTTCTTCAGGGCATTCCAGTGGATGATAGTCCTGGGCAAGTACGAACTTGCAGTAGTCTTACAGAGTTGTGTTCTGTTTGTATTCGAGAGGACGGTTCTTTGTGGAAGTCCGGGTGTTCCAGATCCGGTAGTCAACAGCAGGTAATGCTACAAGAACGTATGTGACCTTATATAGGAGGACTAGTCAACTGTCTATGCGGCATTGCTCTAGGGTGTATGCTGTGCGTAGTGGTGGGTGTTGAGGTCCTGTAGCAATGCAAACACACGACGTGTATGGGTAATTTCGATTACCCATCTGACGGCCTTGCGTTGCATTGATTTCGAGTTTGTAAATAATGTAAGCCATGGACCACACAGTAGAGGCATACTCTAACTGTTGGAGAGCACGAGTTTTGTATGTTGTGGCTTTCATGTCCCTATTATGGATCCGAATGTTATGTATAAGGAAAAAAGAGGTAAAGCGACAGAAACTCCATAAATGCTTACTTATGTAATGTTGGTTGGTACCTGATGCTCTGTCTTTGGTTGGGCCCATCGGACTCTAACTGTTGGTTTTCTTATGCTCCAGCATTTAAGTTGTTTCTTGCTGTCGTGTCATCGCCGTTGTTTCATCTCTCTGGTTGTTTGATTTTTGTGTTCTCGGAGATGTTGCACTGATGAGTTGGGAAGTCTTCATGCGGACTGAAAAAAATGTCTAAATCGTGACGGAAGACAGAAGTAAGGGCGAGGATTACGGCCGCGTAAAATCGATTTAAGCCCACCCACCCCCAGTGAAATTCTTTTCACTAACCGTTCCAAAGCGGTTCTTCTGTCGTTATTTTTTGTTATAGTTGTCTTTGAATGTGTGTATTGCGTATATCTTTTTGTTTTCGATAGCCAATTGGCCATTTTATGCAAAAATAACTGTCCTTTTGGCTTTCCGCTATTGATGTTTCCATTGAGGTCTAGTTGTTTCATGTTTATGTTTCTTTCACCTTCACGATGTTCGTACCTCGTTGTATAACAACTGCTTATTTGAAATCTATCGACTCTTTGTAGACATAGCTGTGTTGTGGGCTTTTGTTATACCCAAGGATTTACCTTCAGTTCTTTCCTATACCGTTTCACTTAATAAATGGTATGAATATCGATGTACTTTTGAAGGTATAGTGTCACTACACACACACGAGTATTGCAAATAAATTTAAACTTACTCTATCTTGCGTGTAATGTAAGAAATGCTTCTTTTTTCACTTCTGACGAACATTAAAATTATACTTTATGGTCATGTCAGAATGTGTGTGAAGCTCTCACCTTTCTACTTGACAATATTTACATAAGATTTCGTAGTACGTTATTCAGACAAAATGTGGGTATTGCGGTGGGTACAAATTGGGCACACGTTGTTGCTGTTCTGTTCTTGTTTTGTTAGAGACTTCGTGATGTCCCTTTCCGTTGAAACCAATCTGAAATCATTGAAGCCTCTAGCTCGACTTCTAGATAGTTAGATTATTTATTAAATATTGACAATAACTATTTCGATGGTTTGATCAGTCAAATTTAACCCCCCACCCCCACCCCGAACTTCAGTTAAATAAAGCATTTTTCTTCTGATGCTGATGCCCCGGTTTTGGATTTACGTCTTTCTATTGTAGATGAGTTTGTTTCGTGCACGATTCATGATAAATGCTTTGATTTTGATTTTGAGATTGTAAATTGTCCTCTTTTGTATGCTGTTATTAGTCGTGCGGCATCCTATGGCGTTTATATTTGAGCCCCGCCAAGCGAATTTGTGTCTTCGAGCATTCCGTCATGACAAATTTTAACTGCGCATGCCCAGCCATTCAGAGGGGCCAGATATGGCTTTCTGCCTGAAGGTTCCTTTTGATTCACTGCTTGTATGAGCGAGCAGCGAAGGTTCTGGCGAGACTGCGCGGATGCGCAGGCTCGCCTGAACCTTCGCTGCTCGCATAGGCGATAAGTACCAAAATCGCTTGACGGGGCCCATTTTACTACTAATTCGATTTGCCAGAGTGTCTCGTCATGTAACTGACTTCAACACTCGTAATAAATTGTTATCTACTAAACTTCTTAATCAGGGTTATCGGTATCATAAACTACACAAAGCCTTTTCAAAATTATATAGACATCATTCCGATTTAATTTCAAAATTCAATGTTGGACTTAAATCTCTTCTGCAACAAGGTCTATCGGAATCCGAATCGTTTGGTTACTTATAAATTCAGAAAAATATATACATGTACTTGCAATGACTTCAGCACCCAATTTCGTAAAATCTTTCTTCGATATAAAAAGATTGGGTACAACATATACGTTATACGACAGACTGCATGCTTGGCAGTTATTCCAGCAGTTATTCCAGTCGCGGTAAACAACTCGCCCCACCGTTGTTTCATCTCTGTGGTTGTTTGATTTTTGTGTTCACGGCGGAGATGTTGTACTGATGAGCTAGGGTGCCTTCATGCGGACTGAACAAATCATTTGTCTGAATCGTGACGGAAGTAAGGGCGAGGATTGTAAAATCGATTTAAGCCCCCCCCCTCCCCCCCCCAACGAAATTCGTTTCACTGACCGTTCCAAGGCGGTTCTTCTGTTGCGGTTTATTTTTGTTATGGTTTTTCTTTGAGTGTATGTATCGCTTGTGTTGTTTTGGGTCGCCGATTGGCCATTTTGTGGGAAAGTAGCCGTCCGTTTGGCTTTCCACTATTGATGTTTCCATTGGGGTCTTGTTGTCTCGTGTTTGTGTTTCTTTCCCTTTGGTGTCTCTAATGGGAGCTGTGGGTTAGTTGTATCGACACCCGATCATTGCCTTCACTTCTATTCTGCTTCCCTCTTTAATTGCACGCCGGTGGGTCATGCCTCAGATTCTATGACGGTTCCAGCGTAAAGAATTAGTGAGAATTAGAACTTAATTTTATGTAATGTTGGTTGGTGCCTCATGCTCTGTCTCTGGTCGGGCCCATCGGAGTCTAACTGTTGGCTTTCTTTTGCTACAGCATTTCAGTGGTTTCTTGCTGTAGTTGTGTCCTTGTTTTATTTTTGTGTTCTAGGAGATGTTGCACTGTTTAGTTAGGAGGCCAGCATGCGGTCTGAACAAATTATTTTTCCAAATCGCGTCGGAAGTAAGGGCAAAGATTGCGGCCGCGTAAAATCAATTTAAGCCACCCCTACCAACTTCCCCATCCCCAGTGCAATTCTTTTCACTGACCGTTCCAAGGCAGCTCTTCTGTTGCGGTTTATTTTTGTTATGGTTTGTCTTTGAGTGTGTGTATCGCTTACATCTTTTTGTTTTTGGATAGCAAATTGGCCATTTTGTGGGAAAGTAACTCCTTTTGACTTTCCGCTATTGATGTTTCCATTAGGATCTGGTTGTTTCGCCTTTGTATGTTTTCCCTTTGGTGTCTCTGAGTCCTCGACTCTGTTCCAAGGATCTCCAGTCGAGAGTATCTAGCATCTGGGTCACACTACTGTATGAAAAGTAGTCATTTTTGGCCCATCTATAAAGCTGCTCTTCTTTGTACCTTTTCGATTTCGGTAATGTTGGACTGGGTGAATGGGCTCCACACAGGGGAGGCATACTCGACTTAGGGTCTGACCAACGTATTATATACTGTGTCTCGTATGCCTTGATGTTTGGTGCGAGTATTTCTACGTATGAAGCCCAGGGTCCTATTTGATTTGCCTTTGTGGTCACGTTTTGGATATGAGAATTCCATGTTAAATCACGGTTGAATTCAAGTCCCAGGTATTTGCATGGTCAACATCTTGAAGGACTTAGCCATGAAGAACATACCCAGCAGGCACACGTCGCAAAGGCAACGTCAAATCAACGTTGATTTGACGTTGCATAAACGTCATGACGTTGTTTCGACGTTGATGTGACGTCACAATTACGTCATGTGCCTGCTGGGTATGAGTGTTTGATGGGGTGCCTGGAACGGGAAATATGCAGGACCTGGCATTTACCCGGGTTGAAATCCATTTCCCAGTTCCTTTCCCAAGTTTCAAGTTTCTCGAGGTCCGTCTGCAATGTTTTACAGTCATTTTCGCTTTTGACAGCCAAAAAAATGCAGTATCGTCTGCGAAAAGCCTGACATGTGAGTGGATCTGCTCAGGTATGTCATTTATGTATAGGAGAAGCATGATCCGTCCCAAGACTGATCCTTTGGGAATACCTGATGTAACCGGAATATGAAATGAGGTTTACCCTTCTAAGGCTACGCATTGGTACGGCCCGGAAGAAAGGCTTTGATCTTTGTTTTACTTCTACTTTGATAGAGTTTAGGTTCTGTGAGGTTATGCCATGCCGGTGCAGATTGTGGATTAGTTTAGTATGGCTAACTTTGTCAAATGTCTTGCTAAAATAAAGGAGACTCAGGTCTGTCTGTTGACCTGAGGATGTTTCGTGCGAGCTCATCAACAAGTTGGCTGAGTTGAGTTTCACAAGACCTCCATTCCTTAAACCCATGTTGAAGATCGTACAAGATGCCATGCCTGTTGAGATGCTTGGTGAGATTGGATGTCACAGTGTGCTCCATTAACTTGCTATTTTTTTTTTATTTTTGTTATGGTTTGTCTTTGGGTGTTTGTGTCGCTTATATTATTTTATTTTGGATAGCCTATTGGCCATTTTGTGGGAAAGTAACTGTCTTTTTGGCTTTCCGCTATTGATGTTTCCATTAGGGTCTGTTGTTTCATGTTTGTGTTTCTTTCCCTTTGGTGTCTCTGATGGGAGCTGTGGGTTGATTGTATCGATTCCTGATCATTGCCTCCACTTCTATTTTGCAACAAACGCAAGTTAATGAGATAGGCCTATAATTTGCAGGGTCGCTTTTTCACCCTTTCCGAATAGAGGGGTGACAGTGGCCGATTTCCAAACCGAGAGGATGTGACCACTGATTAATGTCAGCTGAAAAATGACCTGTAAGATGAGAGCAATTTGGTCTTTAAGGTTTTTAAGTACTACATGCTTTATGGAATCTGGGAAAATTCAATATTGGACTTAAATCTCTTCTGCAACAAGGTCTATCGGAACCCGAATTTTATGGTGACTTAGTATATAAATTCAGAAAAATATATAACCGCAATGACTTCAGCACCCAATTTCGTAAAATCATTCTTCGATATAAAAAGATTGGGTACAACATGGATATTATACGACAGACTGCATGCATGGTAGTTAACCCAATCACGGTTGGCAACTTTGCTTCCCTCTTTAATTGCACGCCGGTGGGTCAGGCCTCAGATTCTATGACGGCTCCAACGTAAAGGCTTATTGAAAATTAAAGAGATAATGTTGGTTGGTGCCTGATGCTCTGTCTCTGGTCGGGCTCATCGGAGTCTAACTGTTGGTTTTCTTTTGCTCCAGCATTTCAGTGGTTTCTTGCTGTCGAGTCCTCACCGTTGTCTCACCTCTGTGGTTCTTTGATTTCTGTGTTCACGGAGATGTTGCACTGATGAGTTAGGAGGCCTTCATGCGGACTGAACAAATTATTTGTCTAAATCGCGACGGAAGTAAGGGCGAGGATTGTGGCCACGTAAAATCGATTTAAGCCCCCCAGTGGAAATCTTCCACTGACCGTTCCAAGGCGGCTCTTCTGTGGCGATTTATTTATGTTGTTGTTTGTTACTTACTGTGTGTATCACTTGTGTCTTTTAATTTTGGATGGCCATATGGCCATTTTGTGGGAAAGTAACTGTCCATATGGCCTTCCTTTGTTTAGGTTTCCATTATGGTCTGGTCGCTTAATGTTTGTATTTCTTTCCCTTTGGTGTCTTTTATGGATGGAGTAAGTTAATTGTATCAATTCCTGATCTTTGTTTTACTTCTACTTAGGGTTAACCCTATCCCTACATCATAGTGTAGTTTATATTTTCTTGTCCTTTGTGATCATTGATTCCATTGTGGAATTTTGAAAATATCTGAGGGTCACTGATGAGGCCTAAATAGCCGAAACTAGCTAGTCTGGCCCAGAAAACATGTGCACTCCATATTTTCCAGTTCTGTGGTGTATTCCTTGCTTCCAAAGGATAACCCTTTCTAGAACTTATTTAAGGTTTGAAAGTACGGTTTCAGTCGGTTCAAATAGAAGAGTGAAGGCTTTCACCAAAGAGGTAAACTTAGCTACATAATCCTCAGCACTTTCAGCCGTTGAAATAATCGAATCGGGAAGGGCATTCCAATCTTTTTTGGTTCGATGGAAGAATGATTCCATATAAATGTCAGTTCTTGCAGCAAGTTTCTGAAACGCCAAAGAATTATGATTTCTACAGTGCCTAGCTGGGGGAACAAGGTCATCTGTTGGGATGCTGGCAGCACCCTTTAGACCTTTATATAAAAGTATGAGCCTACTGTGAGGCAATACAGAGCTTATATTGTATTGTTTATAACTTGCCGACTTTAAATAAATCTTATCTCATCTTATCTTATCTTACTAGTTTAAGGAATCCTGCCAGCGATATTTCAATAATGGGCATATCAGGGTTTTTCGGCATGAATTCAACCGGAACGTCATCTTTGTTAACCCTTGTCCTGCTGAGCCCGGATAAGCCTTATCTTTGAAACAATGTAGATCCTGATCAGATGGCTTCTGAAGAAGCCATCTGATCAGGATCTTCTTTGTTTGCCATCCAGTTTATGAAATTGTTGCAATAATTTGCATCAAGTAATCTGATTGGCTGATAATCAGTAGTGGGTGTGGCATATTTAAATATTCAGCAGGACAAGGGTTAATAGAGCCATTTGAGAGCATTGTCAGTGAGCTGACTCTACCTAAATGGTGGCAGAGATGTAAAGGAGGACTGAAACTGTCTGTTTAGTGTGTTTGTCAGAGTTGGTTGTGGAAGATGTGTCGGTAACAACTAGGATTTATTAATAGGACAATACCTTGCGAGTCTTGTTTACAGTTTTTATTTATGCTTAATAACCCGTAATTACCAATTATAATTATCGGTTACAGAACATTTGACTTCGGACAAAAGTGTCGGGGGAAATGTTTACAAAAGTGTCGGGAGACTGTCTTCAAATCTCTGATACAGTGTCTATTGATAAAGATAGGTACTTGACCCCTGTAACAGCGTCAAGCCAAACAAGGGCATCAAAAGTAAACAACTCACAATATCGTAGGTACCAGTCCTATAGCGATGCCCTGGAGAACTCCTTCTTTCCTAGAACTATTCCTCAATGGAATAGTCTTCCCTCCTCTGCGGTAAATGCCGAGTCTGCTGAAGAGTTCAAAGCCCGTACAGTGTAAGATTGAGACTCAGAGGTATGCGTTTTAGGATACCTCTGTTGTGCAGATTGTATATAGTGTTAAGGACGCATCCAATGACTCTTCTTTTTTTCAGCTAAATTCTAAATTTAATTTAGCCACCCATTCAACTGAGGAAATGGCCAAATATAACCGACTCAGTATAAAAAGTAGAAGTAAAACAAAGATCAGGAATCGATACAATTAACTTACTCCACCCATCAAAGACACCAAAGGGAAAGAAACACAAACATGAAGCGACCAGACCATAATGGAAACCTAAACAAAGGAAGGTCATAAGGACAGTTACTTTTCCACAAAATGGCCAAATGGCCATCCAAAATAAAAATACACAAGTGATACCCACAGTAAGTAACAAACAACAACATAAATAAACCGCCACAGAAGAACCGCCTTGGAACGGTTAGTGGAAAGAATTCCACTGGGGGCTTAAATCGATTTTAAATGGCCATAATCCTCGCCCTTACCTCTGTCGCGGTATACACTAATTTTGTTTAGTCCGCATGAAGGCTTCCTAACTCATCAGTGTAACATCTCCGAGATATACAAATAAAAAACTACAGAGATGAAACAGGGTTGAGGACTCGACAGCATACAACAAAAGAATTGCTGGAGCAAAAGAAAACCAACAGTTAGACTCCGACTGGTACCGACGATATTGTAAGTTGTTTGCTTTTGATGCCCTCAGTATAGATAGATAGATAGATAGATAGATAGATAGATAGATAGATAGATAGATAGATAGATAGATGGATGGATGGATGGATGGATGGATGGATGGATGGATGGATGGATGGATGGATAGGTAGGTAGGTAGGTAGGTAGGTAGGTAGGTAGGTAGGTAGGTAGGTAGGTAGGTAGGTAGATAGATAGATAGATAGATAGATAGATAGATAGATAGATAGATAGATAGATCGGTCACGGCACCCTCCGGACAAACAAATTAAGTTTGACTATACACTACACCAGCAAATTTTGGAGCAGGTTCAATCCGCCAAATATCTTGGGATCACCATCACTGATGATCTTGATTGGGGTCAACACGTTTCAGAAATAACAACAAAAGCAACTATGACTTCAGGATTTCTTAGACGTAACTTGGCTTTTGCACCTGGACAGACAAAGGATGTTGCATATAAAACATTGGTTCGCCCCCAGCTTGAATATGCATCACCCATTTGGCATCCCTTTGTTAAAACTCAGATTCAGCAGGTGGAGAAGGTGCAGAGGACAGCTGCTCGATGGACCTGCCGACGATGGCGCAATAGAAGTAGCGTCGATGACATGCTTAACGAGCTAGAATGGCCGTCCCTAGAGGCCCGTCGTGAGCAGTCCTCTTTAACCTTCTTCTATAAGATACATTCAGGTACAGTGGCCGTTAATAAAGACAAATGCTTGACCCCTGTGACAGTTTCAAACCTAACAAGGGCATCAAAAACTAAACAACGCACTGTATCATAGGTACCAGTCCTACAGTGATCACAGGCGCTTGAAGTTTGGTCCATCAAAATTGTTAAAAATGTCCAAATACAAAAGCTCCAGAAGCAATTTCAAAGATCAGGAATCGATACAATTAACTTACTCCACCCATCAAAGACACCAAAGGGAAAGAAACACAAACATGAAGCGACCAGACCATAATGGAAACCTAAACAAAGGAAGGCCATAAGGACACTGTCACTTTTGTTTTTGGACATTATGAATTATTTATGGACAGAACTTCAAGCTCCTGTGCAGTGATGCCCTGAAAAATTCTTTTTTCCCTAGGACCAGTGGAATAGTCTTCCCTCTCCCTCTTCTGTGGTGAATGCTAAGACTGCAGAGGAGTTCAAAGCCCACACAGTGTAAGATTGAGAATCAGAATCAGAATCAGAATTGTTACTGGTGACACGTCAAATGACATTCATACACCAGGACCTGTGATGTGGGAAGTTAGTCCCTAGCTCTAACCAAAGAGGTAAATTTAGCTACACAATCATCAGCACCTTCAGCTGTCGAAATAATCGAATCGGGAAGGGCATTCCAATCTCTAATGGTTCTGGGGAAGAACGACTCTTTATAAATGTCAGTTCTTGCGCTAAGGGTCTGAAACGCCAACGAATGGTGATTTCTACAGTGTCTAGCTGGGGGAACAAGGTCATCTTTTGGAATGCTGGCAGCACCCTTTAGACCTTTGTATAAAAGGATTAGCCTACTGTCTTTTCTCCTTTTCTTGAGAGACTCCCATTTTAATTTTCCAAGTATTCCAGTCATGCTTCCAGTTTCAAAGCAGTAATTGCCTGTTACAAATCTAGCAGCTCTATTCTGAACTTTCTCAATTTCATCGTTAAGGACCACTCCACTGGGGTCCCAGATACAACTACCATATTCCAAGATTGGGCGAACAAGACCTCTATATGCTGCCTCTTTTACATCCTGAGGGCACTGATGAAGATTTCGCCTCAGGAAACCAAGCGTTCTATTTGCCTTAGTACACATGTTGCTTATATGAGTATTCCATCTCAAGTTGTGTGAGATTGTCACTCCAAGGTATTTAATGGAGTCCACATTCTCGAGGACCGTTCCCTCTAAGGTGTAAGAAGCCTCAACTTTATTAGATCTCTTCCTAGTTATCTGCATAATATTGCATTTAACTGGCTGAAATCTCATGCCCCATTTACGTGCCCAACATCCTAATCTATCTATGTCAGCCTGAAGTTTCAATGAGTCATCTGAATCTCTAATTTCCCGGTAACAAACACAGTCATCTGCGAACAGTCTTATTTCTGAGTCAATGTCAGTGGAAATGTCATTGATGTACAGGGAGAACAAAAGTGGACCAAGAACGGTCCCTTGCGGGACTCCAGACAAAACTGGAGCCCACTCCGAAGATTCACCATTAACAACAACCCGCTGTTTTCTGTAGCAAAGAAAGGAATCTATCCATTTGAGGGTCTTTCCCCAAATTCCATAACCAAATAACTTAGATTTAAGTAGTTCATGAGGAGGGGTGTCAAAAGCCTTCTCGAAGTCCAGAATAAATGTGTCCGCCTGCCCCCCTTTGTCCAAGATTTTTGCCCAGTCATTAATAACTGTGCTTAGCTGAGTTTCACAACTGTGCCTTTTCCTAAATGCATGTTGTCTGTCTGACAAAAGTTTATGTTCGTCCAAGTGGGCCATGATGTTCGAGCAGACTATATGTTCCAGTAATTTACACAGTACACAAGTCAGAGACACAGGGCGATAATTACGGGCAAGAGCCCTATCTCCTTTTTTAAAGAGTGGACAGATGTTTGCTAAGAGCCATTCTTTGGGGATTTCACCCGTATCAAGAGACTGTTGAAACAAGTGTGCAAAAACTGGACCCAACTCATTTGCTAGTTCCTTCAGGGCTCTAGGATGAAGCTCATCAGGTCCTAAGGCCTTACTGGGGTTTAAGCCTTGAAGTAATTTGATCACTCCTGCAGCTGTCACAACAATATTATTCATGAATGGGGCCGATCTTCCAGTCAATGGAACCTCCGTGAACTCAGTTTTATTAAACGCATCATTGAATTGACCAACTAGTTCCTCTGCCCTTTCAGAGTCTGATTCAGCAACCCCGTCCCCTCCCCTTTTATTAAGGGGCGGGATACCTTGCCTGTCTTTCTTCTGGCTATTGATATATCTGTAGAAGTCTCTGGGATTTGCCTTTACATCACCTACCAAGTTATTCACATACAAATCATGTTGATTTTTTATATCAAACTTTATTTCACGTCTCAAGTTTTCAAATTTTGTCCGGAGTTTACCACTTCCCGTCTTTTTTGCCTTTGCATGAACCTTATTCCTTCTGCGAATTTTCCTTCTTATCTCTGGAGTGATCCAGGGAATAGAAGATACAGTCCTACTAGTTTTTGAGGGGATATGATTTTCGGCCGAAGTATGAATGAAAGAAGTTATCAAATCAAAATTCTCCTGTACAGACCGAGCATCTGAATGACCATTAAAGTAATTCTCCTCTGCAAATCTGAGTGCATCCTTCCTCATAGTTTCATAGTCACCTTTCTGATATGAGTACACCTTCCTCCGAGGTTTCTTTATTGGTGGGATGTGAATTTTTAAATATCCGGAGACAACATCGTGGTCACTTAGTTTATCTGGGGAATGAATGTCTTCGAATTGTCCTGGCAAAGTCGTAAGGATCAGATCCAATGTGTTCTTATCACGAGTTGGGAAGTTAACAATTTGTTCAAGACCATGATCGTTCATAATGTCAATTAATATTTGTCCTTCCGACTGACTCAGCATTGTGCCTTGTTTGCTGAACCTGTCGGGCCAAGCAATGTCTCTGAAGTTGAGGTCACCTAGAACATGTACAGCCGGGAGTTTTTTACCCTTATGCTGCGATTTGATGCAAACCAGTTGGTCTTTAAACAACTGGAAGTTTTCGATTGTACCATTTGGTGGTCGATACCAACTTGCTACGAAGTGGGAAGTTTTATTTGCAAAAACCTTAACCCAGACCGATTCGGTGTCATTTTCAAGTTCCACGAATGGCATGTGAGGGATGTCTCTATGAATGAGCAACATCACCCCACCGCCATTAGAGTTCCTATCTTTTCTGTACACACAGTACTGACAATTTTCAGGGAAAAGCTCAGATGTAGTAATTGAACTGTCAATCTTTGTTTCCTGAATAGCAACAATATGAGGTTGAGATGTATCGAGGAAAGCTAAAAGTTCAAGAATTTTCCCTCTAATTCCATTTATGTTTATACTGCAAAGTTTCAAACCTTTCACAAAATTTGAGATTCAGAGGTATGCCTCAGATATCCAGTGATTTCTCTCTCTCTTTTTTTTTTTTTAGCTAAATCCTAAATTTAGCCACGCACCCAACTGAGGTAATGGCCAGATATGACCGACTCAGTATAAGAAGATAGATAGATAGATAGATAGATAGATAGATAGATAGATAGATAGATAGATAGATAGATAGATAGATAGATAGATAGATCTATCGGGGAACTGTCTTGTTCCCTCCAGCAAGTGCTAAAAAATAAATGAATAATGTAATAGATAATAAATATATACATAATAATAATAATAATAATAATAATAATAATAATAATAACAACAACAATACTTTTTCAAACACATCTACAACATTCGGCTCCGAAATTTGTCCCGTTCATTCTAAATTAAGCCATTGGAAAATCCGGTGCAACACCACATTTTTCAACGTGTTTGCGTTTAAATCAGGTATGCATGTTCAGCAAAAGATTGATTTTACTTTGTCTTTCATGTGTGGTTACTAAATATGGTGCTTATTCATGATTTGCCATTAGAATTGTGCTTGCTGTTGCAGTTTTATAGAATCGGAGAGTTTTCTGCACTGTAGCCTAATTGCGCCCCCGCCCAACATGGCTTGGAAAAATAGATTGGGTGCTTCCACGCAGAGCTAAATCTGACGGTCCAAACACGAGTACTGGTAGACTGCTTATGTAAGGACTAAGCCTGCCCAGGCAAAGCAGTGAAGTGATTTTGTTTAGGCCAGTCGCACTTACCTACATGACTTGTCTGTCATTCCGGGACTGGAATTACTACATCCTGTCAGGAGCTCCCCAAAACGTGACCATCTCGTTCCAGTCCCGGTGTCCAATTCACACTGCACAGGTCGTCTACTGAATCGTCAACCAATCCCTGGTTGTGGTAACTGGTCAACTCGTACCTAAGTCAACTCGTACCTGTTTTTGGTCAACTCGTACCCGTTCTTTGGTCAACTCGTACCCCCTAGTCAACTCGTACCTATTTTGGTCAAATAGTACCCCAGGGGTAGGTGGGGTACTCTATTTTTTTGCCGAACAATAGTTGAAATGGGTTATAACTTGCCCCGAGACATGTACTGAGTTCACCGGAGGCCAGAAAGAAGTACTTTGGGTCCTTTTACTGTAACATGGTTTTCACAGCGCGGGGACCAGCGATCGCGCGCCATCAACCTGCTCTAGTTATTATTATTTTTATTATCATTATTATTATAATTTAATTAGTATTATTCACTTCAAACCCATTCTGTCCCTGAAACCCACAAAGGGGTACCTTGTCAAACACTGCAGGCCCAGATCCAATGCCGCAGAACGCGGGGATATGCGATGGCGCGCCATCAACCTGCTCTAGTTATTATTATTTTTATTATGGTTATTATTATTATTATTATCATTATTATTCACTTTTTACCCATTCAGTATCAGAAACCCACAAAGGGATGCCTTGTCAAACACTGCAGGCCCAGATCAGACGCTGCAGAACCCGGCGTCGTATGATCAGGACCTACGCTGTTTGAAAAAGTTTAGCCACTTCCTGAATAAATTTTGAAGAAAACACAACCTGACACCCCTAAATTTCGAAATTTATAAGATGGCAAATTCCATTTGGGTAGTCAAACACTGAATGCCCAGATCAGACGCCGCAGAACGCGGCGTCGTCTGATCAGGGCGGCCGCTGTTTGAAAAAGTTTAGCCACTTCCCGAATAAATTTTGAAGAAAACACAACCTGACACCCCTAAATTTCGAAATATATAAGATGGAAGATTCCATTTGGGTTAATTTAATTAACACTTTAGTTAATCGTGTACCGATTAATGTGGGTGTAAAAAACGATTATCGGTACTAGTTTAATATAATCGTCCTTCATTAAAGACTGTTTTTAATTGCTTTAATTTTGCCGGCGAGCGGCTGTTTTTGTTCTGACAAAACTTAAAACTAAATCCCAGTTTTACTATTTATATATAAAAGTGGGTTTTAAGAGGGACAAATTCATATAGGCTTGCATTCGTGATTAATGTTTTTATTTAAGAGTTTGTTAGTTAAACGGTATAACAAATGTTTATAATTTAAGCAATAAAATTATATAAATAACTGATTTTATTTTTATTGTGGTACCTGTACATCCCGCTGTGTTTATACTCGCCGACATGTAACCGCTTTTGTCCGTGCAATGGGCACATCCCTAAACCTCACTTTAAATAGAGAAACTCGGGTTTACGGGGGTATACATTATCTTTCTTTATTCATGCTCGAATACATAGGTTGTGGGTACTCGTTAGAGTCGTTCCAACTAAAGATCACAGCCTATGTTTGAAGTATAATTAAGAAAAAAAAAATTTTTGTAAGAAAAATTGCCATTTTGAGATGTGAAAAACGCACTATATTGCACGGATGTGTTATCGTAAAGTAACAGTAATAAGGAATATGCAACATTTATGTTTTGAGCATATATGAGAACAAATTATAATTGTATAACTACATTTTATTTGCAACTGAGCATGAAATGTAAGTTCTACAATTATATTTTTCTCGTTATTTTCATTTACATATTTCCATATGAAGTTCGTCTTATGTTGAGCATGGTGTTATGTACCAATCACATCCGTCTGGAGCATAGATTGTTGGCACTCGTTAGAGCTGCCCCACAGGGATAGTTCTAATGAGCACCCATAAATTATGTCTGGCTAAAGGGATATGGGGGTCATACACATGAAAGCGCCATTTCGGCGCACGTGCGTAATGGCGTCATGCACGCACTATGTATCGTCTTCATCGTTGGGAAAAGGATTAGGAGTCTGCATAGACCATAAAGTTGACCTGTATATATGTGTACTTAAGCCAAACTTACCCCAAAACAAATTTTCTTTTTACTAAGATACGAGTTGACTTGGGTACGGGTTGACTAAGGTACGAGTTGACCAAATTCGGGTACGAGTTGACTTAGGTACGAGTTGACCAGAAACCCTGGTTGTTTTCTTGCCTAGCTCGTGGTCTTCATGGTAGCCGTGCTATACGTCACAGGGTCACAAGGCAAACATGTGACTAAAGCGCCCCCTGCATACTAGCATACTAGGGTGGTCGTACGGTTTACCGGGGAGGTGTACCTATTTACCGAATCTCACTACACCCTCCTCCCCACACTTTATCCTCGAAGACGTTGACATCATCTCCGCGAAATTACTCGATACTTGCGCACAGTCTGACTACTACCCCATGACGTGCTCCAGCTCAATACCTTCTAGTGCCCGCACTCTAGACAAACATATCCTCACTTGTAAAGACACGATTTATGGCATCCCCACAGCATACCATCTGTTACATGGACTAGCACTTTTTAATTTAAAGTATGTTAAGAGCTCAAGTAGTATTGAGACTGGGGGTTTTGGGACAAAAAATTGTTTTCATCCCCGCACCCACATACTGTGGGGCCCATAATGGAGCACATTGTGACATCCGCCTTCTAGGTTGTGAACAAACTTGGACGGCAGTCTAAATAGGTGCCTTGTCCTCACCGACAGACCCCAAGGGAAATCTTCGTGGCCTGGTATGCGCACACAGGGACTGGTAGGGTAGCCTGCATGCAGATACGCCCCACGCCACAAACCGTGGACAACGATGGCAGCTGGGAGAGGGCTGTGGAGTGGGCCGTGGCAGACTACCCTACCAGTCCCTGTGTGTGCATACAAGGCCATGAAGATTGTCCCTTGGGGTCTGTGAGCTAGGACTAGGCACCTATCCAGGCTGCCGGCCAGGTTTGTCCACAACTAGAAGGCGGCTGTACGACAAACAGATCTTCTTCCTCTGGAGACACGACACCAAACACCTCGACCACCTCTTTTGCAGTGTCCGTGGAAAGATCTCTGTCCCTGCATGCATCGAGGAAGACCTCGATCCTTGTGCATCCTCTTTCTTGCATATCCGGGTGCGAGTAAGTCCTCTGCAGGTGCTCGTTTGGAAAAAGTCCACATTGTCGGCGAGATGCCCCCCCATGTGCTCCCAAACCTCCCTGGCCTCGAAGTTGGAGACGACCTTGTTGTAGAGCTTGGTTCGACCTGTGTTACCGCTCGTGCCCATTCCTTTTATGGTGCAGACATGGTTCCCCCCGATTTGGTGTTGTCCACTACCGTCCGGGCATCCCTATTCGCGAGTGCACCATTAGGATCTTCTTGTATCCTGTACCCAAGCTTTTCCAGGTGGGCCACGAGAGCTTGCCGGTCCAACGTCTCGGGTGTAGTCGATTGAATAGAGGTCGTAGCCTTTCCCCAGAAGCAGTCTCTGGAGCTTTTGAAGCCTTGCTTGTATGCTGTCTATCTCCACCTCGGAAACATCCACCTTTGCCACACAGATCAACAATGGGTCCTCCCCGTGTAGCTCCTTCCACTTTTTCTCCACGAGCCTGTCAGTATCCGCCTCTGTTCTTTCCACCGTGGCCAAAATCTTGCTGCTGCGTGCGTCAGCCCGATTTGCGATAGTGTGCAAAATATTCGTCTGCATGTGCTTATCGCAATCCAGGGCCTCCCTAATGCTTCAAGAAATAGAGGCCACGACCACCTGTGCCAACCCACCTTCCCCGGTCGTGCACGAGGCTCTGCCGGCCCTGGACATGCATTCCTCCCTACGTAGGTATCCGTACACGTACACATCGTCCGCCTTCGAGGGGACGCAGCCGCGTCCTGCCCGAGTGCCCCACCCCCCAAGTAGCTACTCCGAGATGTCGGGAACAAGCTTGCTCTCGAATGCGTTTTCCAGGAGAAGATTGGTTGCCACAGATTTCTCGGAAAAGAGCCCCATCTCTCGAAAGGTTCGTTCCACAACTTCCATTTTTTCTATGGTAGTATACGATATGTCTACACTATGGACTGTGTTCTCGATGTTTTGCACTACCAATTGTCTAATTCGAACTTTCGATCTACCTGGGTAGTGTGTGCTTGTCTACACTACCGATCTGTCCATTAGACAACCGCTGCAGGGAAAAATACGCTCTCCTTCGACCTCGTCGTGCGCCTGCTGCGACTTTTCCAGCACTATGCCCTCTTCCCCTTCTTCCGGTGCTTTGTCCTTCCCCGCAGGAGGGTCTCTCCTGCAACGTCTTCTCGCAGTTTTGCGTTCGCGACCTCCAGCTGCTCGTCCCGTCTGCCTCTTTCTTTCCGGGCTTCTGAATTGTCTTCTCGCAGTTTTGCATTCTCGGCCTCCGCTTCCCTCCACCACAGTCATTCTCCTATCCCATATCTCGACTTTGCTGCCCGTATACCAATCTCGTCGAAGCAATATGCCGAATTGCTTCCTCAAACAGTTGTGTTTTCCCAGGCATTGCAATGCTTTGCGTCTCCACTTCTCTAGTATGTCACAGACTTGAAAATTCTTTATGTTAAAGATTTTTAGAGCTCATTTTTTCCACACCATAAATTGGATTTGCTTCATATTTGGAATGGTGATAGATACATGTACTATGATGCAGGCCTAGAATTATGGTAGGAACTTATATAAGGACAAAACGTGTGTTGAATTTACAAAAAATTACATGTGCCGTGCTTGAAAGGTGTACTACCACATAAACAATTTCATTGGCTAACTTTATGAAAATATTGTATTTATGCATGTTGGCAGGCTCCAGACTGTCAGGGCAGTAGAAAATGAATGGGTAGTATACATGATTGAAAGAAGTGTAGTTGGGGTATGTGGAATGAATCTACTGGAGAACCTTCTTAGATGTGTTCTGGACCTAAGGAGGTGATTGTAACAGGCAGAAAAGAGAATAAAATTTACAGATTCCAAAAAAAAAAAAAAAAAAAAGTTATGCTCTCCAGTGACAGCTGTAGTTGCAACATGATTTTTCGGGTTGAGGTGTGCCCCTGAGCGGGGTCATCTGTGTCCTATTGACACATTTCTAGTTGTTAAAGTTTTTAAGAGCTTGTATTTTCCAAACCATATGATGGATTTGGTTCATGTTTCTTAAACTATTGTTTTGATTTTACAGCCCTTCCAAGATTATTTCACTTATATCAAGCTGATCGTTAAACAGAGGTGAACGAAGTACCTGGAGAAAAACCACCTGACCTTCCGTTGCAGAACTTAAGATGAAAAGATATAGGTCCGAGTTTTTATTCAGCAGTTCCCTGCCAATGACAATGACCTCACGTTCAATGTTACAGACTAAGAAAATTTTATGCTTACTGTTTTTAGAGCTCATATTTTCCTAACTAATCAATGGATTTGGTTTGTATTTAGTATGATGATGGATAAAGGTCAAAAGGTTTATTAGGCAATACCCCTACCTATTCCCATTGCCGCATAGACATTTTCCCAGACCAGCTTTGCTGTCTAATGACAGCTCTTGTTTTTCTTGGATAATTGAATAAGTATTATCACGCCTAGGGAAAGATAGAATGCGTAACCATTGGGTAAGAAGGTGAAGCAATTATAGTGATATCCGGTGAGGAATTAGATCGCTAAAAAGGTAAAGAAACTTTGCATTTTCTGTGTTTCATAAGTTTCGTAAGACGATCTAATGCTTAACCAGCAAATTTTGACAGATGAGGAGTTCTTTGTAGAAATTAAAACTCCAAAACCTGTTTTATTTTATTTCCGGCAATTACCGAGCCATTGATAAAACAAACACAGCGTAAAAGTCAGTGAAAATCATTCGATACTATGATTCTTGAGACTAAAAATGTTTCCATTAAATACTATGTCATTATCGAATCAATAGCGCACTGCTTATCAGGTTGGCTAAAACGGTTCCATAGAACAAGGTGCAGGTGATTCTGGGGCCGTGGAGATGAAAACAGATCTGGTTTATAGTTACAAGTTTTGTTATCATTTCTATAGATTTAATGCGTAACCAGCCATTTTTGACCTTTTCCATGGTGATTTCTCGCTACTAGTGTGCCATTGACAAGCAAAATATCCATAACACATATAACCATATATGTTTATTGTGTGTGCATGTTAATACGCTGAACTTGTAGCAAAGTGCAATAATAAATAAAAGGCAACAAACACCTCGAAAAACCACGCATTTTCTAGGGCTTCAGTTCACCTTCAGCAGGAGAAACTAAATTTAGCCAAAATGTGTGAAGTATGGGATTTGGTATTTACTCCAAAGATGCCGAGATGCCGATATCAATGGGCTCCTGAATGTAATTCCTCCTTTTTTTAAATAATTTCCTGGTAAAAAGTATATAACTTCTTTACCTTTTTTAGCGATCTAATTCCTCACCGGATATCGCTCTAATTGCTTCACGTTCTTACCCAATGGTTACGCATTCTATCGTTCCTTAGGCGCAATTATTGACTGTCTCTTTCAACCCATCTCAATCCATCTTGAGGTAAAGATTTGTTCCTCTGAAATTGTTGTTTCAGTGAGTTATGTTGGAATAAAGAGGTTTCTGTGAGTGTGTGTGTGTGTGGGGGGGGGGGGGGGGGGGGGTTATGTCCCACCGACAGCTACGGTCATACGGAGATGGGACTTTGGTTTAAAGACTCATTCAAAAGTGTGGAGAAGCCAGGGGTCAAAGCCACGACTCCTGGATTATGAGGCGAGTACCTTAATCACTACAACCCGGAGGCTTCTACGTGTATGTACATGTGTGTACATTACATCAAAATTTTAACAGCTCGTACATGTATCATACAATCAATTTTTGCCACCGTCCATTGGGCTCGGGGGAATAAATTGGGCTGCATGGTGCTTCCATGGAAAACAATAACTGACCATACATGAGTACGGGTACCAACCCTGCCCAGACCGTCCAATGCATATAAGCCTTTTTGTTTCATTGGGCAGTAAAAGTCCCAAAGATTGAAGCATTGTCTCCAAAATGACCTAAATAGGGATGATGGTGAGGTTAAAACTCAATTGAAACAAACAAACATTCACTTACAGACCACTTGATGGATTTGATTTAAATTCAGTGTGATGTTAGATATCATTGTTGGGCTATTTGTTCAAAACTAACGACATCGTTAGTTAATGTATTGTTAAAACTTTGGTCCTGTATTATGGCAAATTTGCTAACATTTTTTCTGAAAAAATGTGAGCAGCTTTTGCATACAGTACGGCTCAGGTATTTGAACCGTTTTTCTTTTTCATTCCGCGGACAACTTTTTAAATCCGCGTTTTTCCGCCGAATGTTTTGGAGTAAACCACTCCGAGTGAAAATATTTTACTCCAAGTTATGCGCTCGATATTCCGAGGAAATTCCGCGGACCTCAGAGCTTACCTGTGATATTTGGAGTGTTTGCGAGTATTTGCGAGTGGTGATTAATTTAATTAAACATGTGTCGCCGGTGCGACGTATCAGAGGCCAATAATGGCGGCCGAAACCCGTCAAAATTTCGCTGACAGTTACCACTTTGATTATTTGTTTCTCACTTGTCCGATAATACTTCACATTAAAATTATTAAAGAATGAAAGACAAATGATTATATTATATCAAAATAATTTTCTTTTTTTGAAAATATCAAAATTACATGGAGAAATTTTGAGTTTAAAATGACCGATTTTGCAGTTTTAAAGAAGCCAATAATGGCGGCCGAAACCGGTCCAAATTTCGCTGACAGTTATCACCTTTGATTATTTGTTTCTCAATAGACACATCCAAACACTACGTCATCGCTCAATAATACTATTTGCCGGGACGTACCGGTGGTGGGCAAAAAGCGTATTTGGCCGTTTATCGCCATTGTAAATGCGATGTAATTTTCTGTAAACTTGTATTTTGTTTGGACTCGAAACGACAAATTTGAGCTTTAAACTTTTATAATAGACATTTCTTAGCTAGTAATTATTGGTTTCTAGAAGATTTGAGGATGTTTTTGATGATAATTAATTATGCAGGTAACGAGGCGGGACGGTCTTAATTATTTGTAATAAAAATGCGCAAAACGAATGACTAAATGCGAAAGATGCATGAATGAACTCTAAAATATATATATCTACCCATTTAAATTGTATTCCGATCGATTTTCTGTGACAATCAACTAAAATATGTCTGTAATATTAAACCAATTTACAATGTGTTTATATGGAACCAGGGGCTTTTTGCCAACCACGAAAGATCGTTATCGGAAGGAAAAGTAATTTGCGCATGCGCAATGACAGGTAAACAAGGTCACGTGTCCAAACATTGGATCCGTCTATTGTCCGATAATACTTCACATTAAAATTATTAAAGAATGAAAGACAAATGATTATATTATATCAAAATAATTTTCTTTTTTTGAAAATATCAAAATTACATGGAGAAATTTTGGGTTCAAAATGACCGATTTTGCAGTTTTAAAGAAGCCAATAATGGCGGCCGAAACCGGTCCAAATTTCGCTGACAGTTATCACCTTTGATTATTTGTTTCTCAATTGTCCGATAATACTTCACATTAAAATTATTAAAGAATGAAAGACAAATGATTATATTATATCAAAATAATTTTCTTTTTTTGAAAATCTTAAAATTACATGGAGAAATTTTGAGTTCAAAATGACCGATTTTGCAGTTTAAAAGAAGGCAATAACGGCGGCCGAAATCCGTTAAAATTTCGCTGACTGTTATCACCTTTGATTATTTGTTTCTCATTTGTCTGATTATACTTCACATTAAAATTATTAAAGAATGAAAGACAAATGATTATATTATATCAAAATAATTTTCTTTTTTTTTGAAAATCTTAAAATTACATGGAGAAATTTTGAGTTCAAAATGACCGATTTTGCAGTTTAAAAGAAGCCAATAATGGCGGCCGAAACCCGTCAAAATTTCGCTGACAGTTATCACCTTTGATAATTTGTTTATCAATTGTCCGATAATACTTCACATTAAAATTATTAAAGAATGAAAGACAAATGATTATATTATATCAAAATAATTTTCTTTTTTTGAAAATATCAAAATTACATGGAGAAATTTTGAGTTCAAAATGACCGATTTTCCTGTAATTTTATAATGTTCAACATGCTTTCAATTACGGACTTGAAAGAGTTGTATGTACTCGTCATGCCCAACTGATTCTCTTGTTTGAAATTACTGTGCAGTTTCACACTTTGGGTAATTAATGATTACCTCTTTGTTGACTTTTGACATTGTTTACATTACAATAACTATCAGTGATAATTATTATTTTATAATTATATATCAATATATATGATGGTAAAAGAACATTAAATAAACAAAAAAATGCCCAGGTATTTCGTCAAATTTCTCCGAGTATTTCCGCATAACTTCGCGAAAATATTGCCTCAAGGTACGATATTACGACTCGGAATAATTTCGCGAAATTTCGCGTACCGCGGACCTTGCGAGTGTTTTCGAGGAGTGTCCGCCGAATATATACATATACTCGGAACAATTCTGAGTGTTTTTGAAAGTACTCGAAACGCCGAGATTCGGAATAAAGAGTTTTTTGGTTCTTATACCTGAGCCGTACTGTATGCAAAAGCTGCTAACATTTTTTCAGCAAAAATACTAAAATTTTAAATATTAAACCTGCTACAACAGTTAACAATATGACCACTTACGAACTCGCTAAGCTAACGATGCTTTGAACAACTGGCCCCTGAAGTTTTTGTTCAGCAATACTGCTGCATGATGCTTCCACGCAGAGCTGAATTCAGCTTGCACACTAGTACTGGTAAACCGCTTAGAGGATCTAAGCCTGTCCAGGAACCGCTGTGCGAGGCGGACCGTCCATGCTAATAAACTCTATTGGTTTCATTGGGCGATAGGGCTTGAGATGTCATTTCATCTCAATGTCGGGTAAAAGTCCCACAAAATTGGAAGCAACGTCTCCAAAATTACCTTTACGGTGTTGACGGGGACGTTAAACCTCAAATCAAACAAACAAAAATCAGCAATACTTCCACCCCTGCCCTAAGACACTTTTACAGGCTATGCCTTTTGATGACAGCTCTTGTATAACCCTTCTCTTGCTGAATATTCATTTTAGCCATACCCATCTCTGACTTTGAACCAATCAGATCACTTGATGTAATTTATTCCTACAAATTCATAAACTGAATGTCAAACAGTGTACATGTAGATCCTGATCAGATGGCTTCTTCAGAAGCCATCTGATCTGGATCTACACTGTTTGCAAAGATAGGGGTTGTCGTGAACAGCAAGATAAGGGTTAATATGTATATTGCTTTGTTGCAGAAAAATGGAAACTAAACCAAGCCCACAGAAAACACAGAAATCAGAAAAAAAATCAAAGGCAGTTGTTACTTGGACATTCCCTGAGAAGTTTGACCAAGCTAAGGACTTCTTACGCTTTCTGGAAACAGAGAAAATCAATTTGTCAGAAGGAATAAGGAAGAAAAATGTGGAGAAATTCTACAATAAAGAATACATGGTCTACAGGAAACAGGTCGCTCCCACTGAAAAAGTCATTCCCTATCGTTTATGCATTCAAACACTGTATAATAAAAATATAGTTCACTTGGAAGGGTCACAGTTATACAAGGGTCCCAGACCATCAGAAAGAGAAAAGAAAAAAGAAAGTTCAGCTGGCAAATCAACAGACAATCAACCTGAGACAGAAACAAAGGTAATCTTCCGTGATGCTGCTCAGAAAAACAAAAATCCGGGTGTGAACAAACTGCCTCAGACAAAAAGTGCTCGTAGACGAGCCAGACGTACGCAGCTTGTTGAAGCCCTAGCTGATGAACAGAATATAGAAGAAGACCCTCGAAAAAAAAGAATGGCAGAACGTCTTGAGAGATTGCGAAAAAGGCGTCAGTGGCCTGTGAAAGTTGCTGTTGATCAACACCTCACCATACACAGACCTGAGCCACAGGCAGATGGTGCCACAGAAGAGCAGGGAGCCAGTGTGAATGTGACAGACATGAAATATATCAAGAAACTTGAAGATGAGAATTTGTTTGGATGCAGAGTGTGTCACACCTCATGTACATCAGAGGCGGATGTTGAGAGGCATTTGAGAGGAAAAGTACACAGGCTTGCTGTGGTGATGGATAGATTGAAAACAATGAGGTATGCCTGATATTTAACCCATAAAATGTCAATCATGACAATAGTCGTCTGCTTTGCGGTCTGCCAGTTCCCTTGAAAGTAATTTTTTGCAAACAATGTGGACCCAAACTGTTTGCCTGTATCCAAAAATATTTTCAAAATGTTCACAAAATAATTCAGCAGACGACAGAAGCTGACGAGATTTTCAGATGTAGTTTTTCTCGGCGTCTTAAGCGTTAAGGGCTAGTTAAAATTTCCAGAGTTGGAATATTGAAGTATGCGAGGTTATCAGTTTCCTTTGATATCTCAACAGGGAACAATAGTCATACATTTAAGTGCAATAGCCCGCAATAAGAGGGGGTTTCTGAATATTATTTTTCTTATTCCTGCACAAAAACATAAATTGTGGGAACTTAGAAGCGTCTCAGCCTCTTGGTCTTCTTGGACAAGGGTAGATAAGGGGAATGGATACACATTCAGGGGAGGCAACTCCGGCAAAAGTATTATTGTCTCCCATGTAAGAAGGGGTCAACTCTTAAAGCAAAGAACTTGCTCCTCAGGAGCAAATTCTTTCCTTTGAGAGTAGACCCCTTTTTCCCTGCCACAGAGTTTACAGAAAAGCGAACAGGAAGTACTGAAAGTTGTCTCCCTTTGAAAAATGGCGGGAAATCCTGCCAGGTGTATCCATTTCTCTTAAATCCAATCTGATGGAGAACGTGTACAATTTCAGAGGAGGAACATCTTTCAAAACTATTTTTTTCAATAACATAGCAACAGATAAGGTAGTTCTAATGAATGCACCACAACGTCTTTATAACACTATTAACAGGGTCCAAAACAGGAACCGTGTTAGTTAAACAACCGTGTTATATCCAAACAAAAATGTATAGATTATATAGAAAAATGACCATTTATGGTCATTTTTCTATATAATCTATGCATTTTTGGGATCCATCTTGAAACTGTGTTATATCCGAAACTGTGTTATAATGAACCGTGTTATAAAGAGGTTGTGGTGTACTCACCACATAAGTTTTCATGGAGAGATAAGGAAAACTATCCTTCAAATATCACAAAATACTTACCTGATGTGTTGACGGTTCATCTGGGCTTGGAGAAATAGATTGGGCTGCATGGTGTTTCTAGGCAGTGCTGAAACCAACCCAACATTTGAGTACTAGTAGACTGCTTAGAGGGTCTGAGCCTGCCCATGGCAGACTGTTATTTAAACCTTTCAGTTGCTTTGGGTGGTAGGGCTTGAGATCTATGTCATTGCATCTCAATCTCAGGTAAAAGTCCCACAAAATAGGAACCAATGTCTCCAAATTGACCTAAATAGTGTTGATGGGGACAAAAAACTCTAAAGAAAGAAACAAAGGGTCTATTAAAGGAAAGAATTTGTGTCCCTGGGTGTAAAAATCCAACACAGAGGGTCTACTCTAAAAAGAAGGAATTTGTGGCTGAACATAAAAACGCATCACAAACAAAGGGTCTACTCTTAAAGAAAAGAACTTGCTCCTCTGGTTGTAAAAACTAAAAAAAAACAAAGGGTCAATTCTTAAAGGAAAGAATTTACTCCTGGAGCGAATTCTTTCCTTTAAGAGTAGACAGACCAGTTTTTCTGAGGGTTGAGGGGCAAAATGTACCACAACATAAATGGCAGATCACAAGCAGTTGTCAGAACATGGCAGAAAAAAAAAATGGTAGATGTTTCGTCTCCCATTTATACATTCTGCCTTTTACTAAATCTCTTCACATTCGGGTTTGGAGAAATAGATTGGGCTGCAATCTGTTGCATGGTTCTTGCTGGCGGAGCTAAAACCAACAAAACTTAAGTACTGGTAAACCGCATAGTTCTAAGCCTGCCCAGGAAAAGTGGTTTGAGTCAGACCGCTCCTTAATCCCTAGCGGTTTCTTTGGGCGGTAGGACTTGATGTCATTTCATCTTGTTGGGTTAATGTCCCACAAAATTGGAAACAATGTCCCAAAACGACCTAAATAGTACTAGCAGGGACATAAAACCTCAACACCGTCTAATTGGTAAGAGTGCTATCTCTTAAATCATTAGGTGGTTGACCTGGCTCAGGTCACATGTGGGACGCCAAGTTCTGCAAAGGAAGGCCAGGTGGTTTTTCTCTGGGTCCTCTGCTTTTTGCCCACTTCTGATTACCGTTCAGCTTAACATAAGTGGAATAATTTTGAAAGAAGCTGTAAAACCAAAGCAAAAAAAAAATGAATAAAAAAAATACCTCAGTACAAACAAAATATGTTAACCCATTTGGTATCGGAAACCCAAAAATTGGTACCGTGGCAAACAGTGCAGGCCGCAGCATCTGATCAGGGCCTACACTGTTTGCAAAAAGTTTAGCCATTTTCCAAATGAATTTTGAAGAAAACACAACCTGATACATTGTACTCCTAAATTTTGAAATCGACTCCTGCTATAAACATGTATAAGGAGGAAGATTCCATTTGGTAAAAAAATGATTAATGTAGCTGTGTTGATCTCTCTTTGTAGACCAGTACTGATAGAAAATAAGTTTGGAATAGAGATTACTACTAGATTACGACAGTCAAGTGAAAAAGACCAGACTGGTACCTATCTTGTTGACCTTCAGCCAGGAGATGTGTACAAGTCTACATTGACAATAACAAACAAAGGGAAGTGTGGTGTAGAGTTACTGCACTGTGAAATGATGAAGAAAATCCGAGTGTTTACCCTGAGTGACCAGGCCAGGGTCACTGATGCTGTCAGAACTGTGGTCTTAAAACATGGTATGATACACTTTCAGTATTCATCACGTAAAAAAAGCCTATATCATTTTGATCCCCCTTAAACCCCCTTTTATAAAGTAAAAGAGGGGTTTACATTATTTTTTTTTGTTTCTGCTGAAAAACAGATTGTGGATACTCGTTAGAACTGACACTTCTAACAAGTTCCCACAATCTATTTTTTTAGCAGAAATATGTAAAATATCAGAATTTTTGTCTGAAAATTTTTATTTTATTTATTTATTTATGTTTTTTTTTTTTGGTGTAAAAAATTTCAGTATTTTTAAATAGGCCTGTTTTTGTAATGTGAAGATTTTTAGCTCACCAGAGCCGAAGGCCGTATAGGCATTGGTCCGTCATCGTCGTCAACATTTTCAAACAATATCTCCTCTGAAACTACTTGGCCAATTTAAACCAAATTACATGTGGAGCCTCTATGGGAAGGGGGAACGAAAGTTTGTTCGGGAGGACTGGGTCACATGACCAATATGGCCGCCATGCCCATATATGGTAAAAACCTTTAAACATCATCTTCTCAAGAACCCAATAGCCAATGATCTTGAAACTTGGTAAGCAGCATCGGGGACTCGGGCCCTACCAAGTTTGTTCAAATGATGACCTTTTGTTGACCTTGACCTGTTTTACGTCAAGGTCAAATTTGGTCACTTAGACATTTGTATGGAAAAATGGCAAAACAGTGGATTTTTCTGATTGTATGTTAGCTAGTGGCATCAAATATGGTATTTGCAATCAGCTGAATGAAAGTTTATCAGTTCCAAAGGTCAAGATTTACCAACCTTTGTCCAGGACGGCTCAGATTCAGTATTTTTATCTTCTTCTTCACTTAAACTACTTGGCCAATAGAAACCAAATTACATGTGGAGCCTCTATGGAATGAGGGAAAGAAAGTTTGTTCGTGAGAACTGGGTCACATGACCAATATGGCCACCATGCCCATATATGGTAAAAACCTTTAAAAACCTTCTCAAGGCCGATGATCTTGAAACTTGGTATGCAGCATCAGGGACTCTGGCACTACCAATTTTGTTCATATGAGGACCTTTGGATGTCAAGGTCAAATTTGATCACTTAGATATTTGTATGGAAAAATGGCAAAACAGTGGATTTTTCGGATTGTATATTAGCTAGTGGGATCAGAAATGGTATTTACAATCAGCTGAATGGAAGTCTATCAGTTTCAAAGGTCAAGGTTATTTTTCGTCCTTTGTCCAGGACGGCTCAGATTCAGTATTTTTATCTTCTTCTTCACTGAAACTACTTGGCCAATTGAACTCAAATTACATATGGAGCCTCTATGGAATGAGGTAACGACAGTTTGTTCGTGAGGACTGGGTCACATGACCAATATAGGCGGCCATTCCCATATATGGGTAAAACCTTTAAAAATCTTCTTCTAAAGAACGGAATGGCCGATGATCTTGAAACTTGGTATGCAGCATCAGGGACTCTGGCCCTACCAAATTTGTTCAAATGATGACCTTTGGTTGACCTTGACCTGTTTTATGTCAAGATCAAATTTGGTCACTTAGACATATGTATGGAAAAATGGCAAAGTAATGGATATTTCTGATTGCCTGGTAGGCTGTGACATCAAAAATGATATTTGCATTTAGCTGAATGGAAGTTTATCAATTCCAAAGGTCAAGGTCATTACTGACCTTTGTCTTGGATGGCTCAGATTCAGTATTTTTATCTTCTTCTCCAGTAAAAGAGCTATGCTGATTGAAACCAAATTACATGAAAAGCCTCTATGGGAGTGAGGCAATTAAACATTATTTGTGGTATTGTTGTCACATGACCAATATGGGCACCTTGCCTGTATATGGTATAAACCACATGACCTCTGGTGAGCGTGACGTGGCGTAACGTGCATGACGTCAGCCTTAACGACGGCGCATACGAGGTCTTATTCAACCAGTAAATTTATCAAACACGCAGGAATATTTGATATTGGGTTGGAACACCAGGGTCAGAACATAAATTTCTATCCCAGGGTAAAATCACGGATTTCCTTGTCTGGTGTGCAAGAATGTACTTGTTTACCCTTAAGCTGCCAAGAAAAACTACATCTTAAAATGCTGTCTGTTTTTTGTCGTCTGCTGAATCTTTTTGCAAAGTTTTCAAACATATTTTTGCAAACAGGCAAACAGTGTGGACCCAGATAGGACTCCTAGAGATCTGGGTCCACACTTTTTTCAGTAATGACTTTTAAAGTAACAAGCGGACGACAAAGCAGATGAAAGTTGTTGTGATTGGCATCTTAAGGATTAACTGTTAAATTCATTTTGTATTGAATGAAATCTAACATATAGCAGGAGTCTATTTTGAAAAGTAGGGGTATCAGGTTGTTATTTTTAGAAATTTCTTGAAAAAAAATTTTTTGAACTCTTTATTTTTTCAAACAGTGGAAGCCCTGATCAGAGGAGGCATTCTGCAGCATATTCTCAGCACCTAAGTGTTCACTGCTTGGTTAAATGGGCCTCTGTCGCCAAGTGGTTAAGAGCGCTGACTCGTAAACATCAAGTCTCTCACTGCTGTTGGTTTGGACCTCGCTAGGGTCGCACGTGAAATGCCAAGGTCTGCAGAGGAAGGTCAGATGTTTTTTCTCTGGGTACTGCAGTTTTTGCCCAACTGTGATTAAAGATGGGCTTATTATAAGTGGAATAATCTTGAAGGATTATAAAACCAAAATAAAAAAAAAGACAATTATTAATTGATTATCCTATATTAGACAAGGTCAACCAATATTCAAAACTCATAAGTCATGTTTTTAATTGCGTCAATTAATAAAATTGTCATTAATCAAGTAATTTCATATTGGCCCAGTTACAGGTCCTCGGTCAGCTGTATTGGCCTCGGCCTTCGGCCTCGTGCCAATACAGCAGACCTCGGACCTGTAACTGGGACAATACAAAATTACTTGATTAATAACATTATAGTATAAAACCTCTAGACTGGTTTCTATATCTAAAATTTGGAGACATTTGCTAGTCTATGTAACTGAGTAGACTGGTTTGAGTCATACCCATATCCCCAGATATTATTTTGTCTCATTTCTGCACAAAAAACATGTTGTGGGCACTCATTAGAAGCGCCTCAGTGAGGCGCTTCTAATGAGTACCCATAACATGTTTTCGGAGAGGGGCTTCTAATGAGTACCCACAACGTATGTTTTCATTGATTGATTGATTGTTTTTGGGTTTAACGACACATCAACTCTTGCGGGTCATTTTGTTTCGTCTCCCAGGCAAAGGGAGAAACGAGATAGAAGAGATAGTAGAGGAGAGTGAGCAACAGGGGAGAAAGGGGAAACTGAATGGAAGTGTAGAAACAGAAGAAATAACAATGTTCCCTCTCTACCCTTACCTGCTGCAAGGGCTGCAGGCCTTGTCCAGCTGTAAGCCAATATCAGATGGACACCCCAGTGAGTGGCAGTGACGCAAGATTCATGTCACCTTTGCCTCACCCAACCACCCCAACATTGTGTTTTTAATGCAGAAATAAGAAAAATGTCTACTTTATGATCGAAAAGCATCTTATCTGGAGCTGTGGACTTGTACCAGTTCCCAAACCCAAACTACGGCATTTATTGTGATGTGGATCACATCATTTCAGGAGAAGGCTATGACATCGAGATAACAACAAAGGCTCAGAACGTGGGTAGTTTCCACTGCCCTCTAGTGTTCTTCTTCCGCCAGCTCGGACCTCAGGAACCCGTATATTTCCACATAGTCCGCTTTGTTCATGCCAAGTGTAAGAACGATATAATGGAGGACCTGAAGCCTGTGGTTCCGTACAAGAAACCACCTAGAGTAGCCAAGTCAGCAGGTGGTGCGGTGGAAATCATTCCGGGGTTGAAGATGCCTCAGTAAGTAGAAATATCATAGCAACAGGTTTGGTTGTCTTGGAAACAGTAGGAGACAATTTGTTTTTCTTTGGAAACAGTAATTGTATGTACCATAATTGTTTTGACATCATCTGGCTTAAACCTTTTTGTACCAAATAGAATCTTCCACCTTACCGGTATATATAGCAGGAGTCCATTTCCAAAATTGAGGGGTGACAGGTCATATTTTCATAATCTATTTGGGAAATGGCTGAACTTTTTGCATACAGTGTAGGCCCTGATCAGACGCCACATTCTGTGGCATCTGATCCGGGCCTGCACTGTTTGCAAGGGTACCTGTTTAGGGCTTTCCAGTCTGAAATGGGTTAAGTGGATCAGTTGGACAGGTCATCACTTAAAAGTGAAATGGATATTATCTTGTGAGGTGATTACAGTAGTTTTTCTTTTAAAGGTGCATTATTGAGCTATCGGTAAAAAAATGCTTCCAAAAATAAAATACATATAGCCGTTTTTTTTCTTTAAAACAATACAAATGAATGCATTTTATGCAAAAATGCGAACAATTATGATGGCAGGTAAACGAGTTTGAGACGGATTCCCTAACTAGGTTTCGAACACTAGTTAGATCTATTTTTAGTTCGTGACAAAAATAGAATCCCCATATATGACGTTATGCAACGTTCAATTTTGGCCTTGTTTGCTTAGGCCATGCCTGAATCGGAAAAAAATATGACACTGAATACCATGCCATAAGTAACGACACTCAGAGACGATACTGTCGCCATGTATGTGTAAAGTGACAGATTTATTTTTAGAACAGAAATTCCGAACACATGTTCAGAACAAAGGGTAAACACGAATGAAAACGACCATTTTCACAAAGTTCTGAAGCTGTATTTAGCTCCAAAAGTGTACACATGACAAAGGAGTATGAATTGAAGATAAAAACCAGAAAAAAAAAATTGAGACCAGGTAGCTCAATAATGCCCCTTTAACAGACAGTACATGTATGTGACTGGTGACGAGAAGGTTGAAGATTGACATACACCCATGCACATGAACCAGTGTGTGCATGCACTGACAGAAAAAACAACAACAGTAAATGTACCATATCACAAGCATGTTGAAACTTCTGCAGAATGCTAAAATGTTATTTTCAGACTGTGTGTATTCTTAGATGTGTATATTAACTGCACAATGGGTAATAATAGGCAATTCAAAATTTCATAGATTATATAAAAAATGGTCATTTTTAGTACAATCCATACATTTTGCCAACAAACCAGTTCTATTGTACCCAAAACCATGAACAGTCAAACCTGTCTTGGGAGACCACCTTTGGGAAGAACCAAAAGTGGTTTCTCAAGACAGGTGGTCTCTTAAGGCAGTAAGGATAAATTAAGACTTGTTTTCAAATTCATATTATGCAATCTATGACATTAATAATAAAATATATATCTGCAGAAAAAAAAGTGTTGATTCTGAAAGGTTATATAACTGCATAATATTTAAGATGAATTAAAACAAAAACAACTGAATAGTAATTTAAATATACGATATTGAGAAAACTATGAATTCAAAACATTTTGGAAAAATGTGTTTTAAAATGAAACAATTAAAAAATAGATTACACAAACATGTTGAAGTTGTGGTGGTAGTTTGCAGAGACGCCACTATAAGTCGTGGTAATTGTTTGCGGAGACGCCACTACAAGTCGTGATGATAGTTTGCCGAGACAAGTGTAATGCGTTCAGTACATTTTCATGCCTATTCAAATGCAAAGTCGTGTCAGGCATTATGACCAAACAATCCAATTAGCGTCAATCAGTACACACATTGATTATAATTGGCAAACAATTAATTTTAATCCCTTCACTTCTCATAATCAGTGTCATAATTTTGGTTTCCAAAGACAACATGAAGGGAAATAATTATTGGTACTTGCACACCAGTGGATCTTCCAGTGTCCCGGTTAACTTATTTGGTTGCCTACAACAGGGAAATTTTAGATTTTGGACAAGTTTTAAGCAGTGATTGGTCGCATTTGATTTGACAGATGGTTGCTCATGACAGGTAATTTAGCATTGAAACATGCTTGGGAGGATTGCATGATGGTTGGTCTAGACAGGAAATCGCTTAAGACTTAGACAGGTGGTAACTCCCGCAGTTTCATCATCAACGGATTTTCGATTGACGTGCAGGTACAGGGGTAACGTCAACATAAGTGGGCCCCCTTCCAGGTAGCTGGCTTGCTGCATGCATGGCAGATCTTACACCAGATCTCCAGGCTTGTCTATCATGAGGATCGATAGCAGAGAGCTTCCATTCTCTGCAATCTCTTTCTGTTAGCTGCTTCCAGGTCATCTTGGGCCTTCCTGGTCCCCACTTTCCACCTACCTGTATGTCACAGGCAGTCTTGACTGCACCGTTGGAGCGTTCCACATGCCCATACCAGCGAAGCCTTCCCTCTTTCAGGATGAGGTCCAGGTCCTCAATGCCAAGACGCTAAAGTAACTCACTGGACCTGATGGTGACAGTGTCCTGTGGCTTCACATTGCAGATCTGTCCGATCATTGCCCTGTCATTTTGCTGTAGACGTTGGAGGTTTGGCTTTGTCAATGGCCATGTATCACTGGCATTGAGCATTGCGCTTCGCACACAAGAGCTATACACACGGCCAAGTATCTTGAACGAGAGGTGGCGGGAAGAGAGAACTGGTAGCAACTCCATGAATTTCTTCCAGGCTGTTTTCACACGTGATGTAGTTGAAAGGTCGCAACCACCCGCTACAGAGAGCATATCACCTAGGTAGTAAAAGGAAGCTAACTGTAATAATTATTCAACTGTAATAAAATGACACTAAATATTTCTAGCAGGCCAATGTTCAATTGACCATTGATCACATTGTAAAGCTCGACCACAGAGTTCAACCTCCAGTGGTAACATCACATGAACAAATCTGTGAAGTAAACACCCCCTTACACCCCACTTTGTATAGAAAAAACAGGGGTTTATGGGGGTAAACATTATTTTTCTTATTTTTACTCAAACACATAGGTTGTGGATACTGGTTAGAACCGCCTCAATGAGGTGGTTCTAACGAGTACCCACAACCTATGTTTTGAGTATAAATAAGAATAATATCAAAAATTTTCTTCAGAAAATTGACCGTTTTGGAGATGTGCAAAATGCACTATGACGCACGAGTGTGTTATCGTAATGAAGATTTGTTAACATTTCAGACTTACAGGAGACCATCTAAGGAGAGAGATAGAGCTACAGAACTATGGTATTCCTCAGAATGTGAGGAAAATGGTCAACCGAGGGCTGAAGAACCTAGAGGGTCTAAACCAGGGAGAAAAGGTGGAATTATCAGCACTGAAGTAAGTGCATGAAAAAGCAGCCCATATTAAGAGAATGGGAACACCTGACAGATTTTGCTACCATTTTTCAAGGGGGGACAACTTTCGGGACTTCCTGTTTGCTTTTCTATAAGCCCTGTCTCACAGGAAAAAGGATCTACTCTTAAAGGAAAGAATTTGCTCCCCAGGAGCAAATTCTTGCCTTTAAGAGTTGACACGTATTGACATGGGAGACAAAAATACTTTTGCAGGAGTTGCCTCCCCTGAAGGTGTACCCATTCCCCTTAATTACAGAACAAAAGTAGTCAACAGCAGGAAACAAACTTTTGTTCTACAATTTATGTGGAACAAAAAAATTGGGACATTGTTAGTCATAGAGATGCAAACATGATTAACCCTTATCCTGCTGAATAAATTAATTTAGCCACACCCATTTATAACTATGAGCCAATCAAATTACATGATATATGTGTTTGTTCAATTCACAAACTGCATGACAAACAGTGTAGATACTGAGCAGATGGCTTCTTCTGAAGCCATCTGATCTGGCTATACACTGTTTGCAAAGTTAAGGTTGTCTTTTACAGCGGAATAAGGGTCAAGGCTTTTCAGAACATGCCATTTTCCCTTTTTAACTATATATAAACAGATTAATTTTATTATGGTGACTGGATACATCTGACATTTTCTGTGATTAGTTCAAGGGAGACAACTATGGTAACTTATTTGCTCACATACAATCTGAACCCCTCTGAAAAATGGGTGTACCCATATACTAAAGATTTGCTCCTCAGTGAGAAAATTTTTGCCCTTATGAGTGTGCACTTATCAACACGAGAGACAAGATAGTTTTGGAAAATATGTAGCAGATGTTTATGTTGCTTTACTATGCACCTTATTCAAGCTCTACAGAACTCAGAAGCCTCCGTTGTGTAGCAGTCATGTTACTCGCTTATGTAAACCAGGGGTCGCAGGATCAATCCCGGGCTTCTCCAGACTTTCGGATGAGTCTTTAAACCGAGGTCCCGTCTCCATATGATCTGAGTTATTGGTGAGATATAAAACTGATACGCTCACTTTATGAAGAAATAAAAAAATATCCTTTAATTATCCTTTTTACTTCTTGGGAGCTAAAGGTATTTATTAGTGATAGGTATAAAATACACATACTGCCCTGGGGTACAAGCTGACTTTTATAGTGACTAAGTAGAAATTTGGCCTTTCACTCCAGCAGACTGGGTTTGGCCCTTTTTAGCAGGACGGTCACTGTAAAAGCTGGTTTGTACTGCATGGCAGCCCAAGTGTATTTTATAAATATCACTACTAGAGGTTCGAACATGATCCACTCATAATCTAGAACCAATCCTTGTCCTGCGGAACTTCAATAACTCCTAACTTTGCAAACAGTGTAGATCCAGATCAGATGGCCATCTGATCTGGATCTACACTGTTTGTCATTCAGTTATTGAATTTGAACAAATACTTTCTATTTGATTGGTTGACAGAAATGGGTGTGTCAAAATTAATTTATTCAACAGGGCAAGGGCTAATAAATGTAGGTAAAAGACATTGAACACAACTTTCATGATGTCTGAATACAATGTTTTCAGGTTTATTATTGAAACCCCGATTGACATGGGTACATACCAACGTCGGTTCGAAGCTCTTCTGCACTTTGAGGAAATCCAGATGGAAGTGGACATTCGGAAGTATGATATGGAGGATGTGACCATGTCTGAACACCCAGAAAACAGACGTCTGCTTCTCCTCGAGGTTAGTAAAAGTGTGTGATATGCCTTAACCGTTTTTGTACCAAATGAAATCTTCCACCATATATAGTACAAGTCCATAGCGAAATTTAGGGGTGTCAGGTTATTTCTGCAAAAAATTATTAGGAAAATGGCTTAACTTTTTGCAAACAGTGTAGGCCCTGATCAGACTCCGCGTTCTGCGGCATCTGATCTGGGCCTGCACTGTTTGCCAGGATACCCGTTTTTGGGTTTCCGGTACAAAATGGTTTAAATAACTAATCAAGCATTTGCAGATGTCACATTCAAATATTTCTGCCTTATTTTGCAGGGAAAATAAGGCTTGACATTAAATGTGAATTGTCTGTCATTGTCTACGGAGCAGAGAATTCATGTCAAGCCATATTTCATATGAAAAGTAAGGCAGAAAATAAAATTGCTATTTGCTCTAAACATTTCTGTGGTGCTTTAAGGGTTAAGATTTTTACAAGGGAGACAACCCATAACACTTTTGGGATTTTGTCTGTGACTTCCTTTCTGATAAAGCTTGAAGATGTGGATGGGCTACATGATGCTTCCACGTAGAGCTGGGGCTGACTGTGCATGGGTACTGGTAAACAGCCTAGAGGACACGAGCCTGCCCAGGCAGGTTGGTGCGAGTCCGACCCTCCATGCATATATGCCCTATTGGTTTCATTTGGCGGCAGGGCTTGAGATGTTTCATCTCAGTGTCTGGTAAAAGTCCCACATTACTGGAAGCAATGTTTCCAAAATGACATATATAGTGTTGACGGGGATGTAAAACCTCAAATAAAAACAAACAAACAAGGGCAGGGATCCTTTTCTAGTCCATGAAGGTTGTAGGTTTTCTAGCCCATGTTGAGGTGATGAGAAGGTTGTAAGTTCACTATCTGCTGGGTCAGCAACTTCCTCTCATAGCGACTGAGCATGAAATCTTTTCTACGTTCATTTTCTCCTGCCAATTCAAGAAGGGCAGCTGGCAGTTTCTGGTGAAAAAGTGTTCACTGTATACAGGCAAACAGTGTGGACCCTAATCAGACTGCTCCCCAAGGAGCAGTCTGATCTGGGTCTTCACTGTTTGCAGTAACAACTTTTAAAATATGTCAACAGACGATGGAGAAGTCAACCTTTTGTTGTGATTGGCAGGTTTACTGCTTTATTTTGGTTATTGTCTTCTCAAGATCAGTAATAGATAAGCTTGATGCCAAATGTGCACTGATTTTACAGATTTGAACAAAGCATTTCTGTAGATTTGTTCTTTTCTGTCTGTAGGTACCAGGGCTCGCAGAGAATCGTCCATCTGTTCTTAAAGGTGATTGGTTGTATGTAAGGAAACATGAAGCAGATGGTCACCTCAGTAAGAGAGAATATCAAGGATATGTGCATGAGGTTAGGAATGATGAAGTAGCTCTTGGATTTGACAAAAGGTTTGTATAAATTCCAGAAATTCACTTAGGTTTTGTTTGTTTGATTTGAGGTTTAACATCCCCGTCAACACTATAAAGTTAATTTTGGAGACATTGCTTCCAATTTTGTGGGACTTTTACCTGACACTGAGATGAAATGACATCTCAAGCCCTGCCACCCAATGAAACCAATAGGGTTTATAAGCATGGATGGTCCGACTCGCACCGCTTCGCCTGGTCAGCTCTGTGTGGAAGCATTATGCAGCCCATCTATTTCTTCCAGCCCCGATTGACGGGGGCCGTAATTCACCTATGCATTTTGTAAAAATATAACAAGACATTGTTATACTGATACTTAACAAATTAACTGCACTCTCAGGTTTACTGTTATTATACCCCCGGCGCATGCCATGGGGGTATATAGTTTTTGTCTTTTCCGTCTGTCTGTCCGTAAACAATTATTTTGTGTCAAAGATATCTTAGGAACTGCTTCACATAGAAACTTGAAATTTTGCACACATGATCAGTATGACTACTTGTATTGTGGGAAAGAAAATAAGGGCCAAGGGGTCAGGCCTTTTAGAGTTTTTTCCCTTTGTAGTTCGGCACTGGCCGGGGGTATACGTGCCCCACTGGGCACTTTTGTCTAGTTTATTAAAGGTGGAAATAAGAGCATGTGCATTGGTCCTGAATGAGCTATTTTGGACTGTGACCAGTTCTGATAAGGTCCATGTCGTACATGTATTTTATTGGATCAAAACTAAATATTGTTGAAGATTGCAGTTGTAGAGCAGACGGCAATCTTTTTCTTTTTATTATCATAGCTCCAAATAAGGAGACCATGACCACTTCTAATGAGGACCCACAACAAGCAGTGAAATTCCGCTATTAAGACCACCTAAAATTAAGACTAATTTTCCTTTAAAAAACATTTAAAAGGTTTCAGTCATTCTTCATGTGTGTTTTCTACACTCAGCATCTTCTGGAAAGAGACCACCATTGGGATTGTTCAAAAGTGGTATTAAAGAGACAACTTTTGAACAGTCCCAAAGGTGGTCTTATTATTGTTTTACTGTATGTTTTCATACAGAAATAAGAAAAACAAGCAAATTCGTTGAATTGATATCCCCCGCCGAATGGGTTTTTCGTGTAGAATGGCAAGAAAATATATCTGGCCAAAATTGAGAAAAAATAATTGCGCATGCATCACAGCAGCATAATAATACATATTTATTTCAAGTTTCATTTCATTCCATGCAATAGTTGCTGAGAAGCGGTTCCAGACAAAGTGAGATGACGAAAAATCCAGAATTTTAATCATTTAAGGGGCCATAACTCTGGGTGTAAAAAGTCAATCCGAAAAAAAATTGTGCGTGCATCACCACAGCATAATAACACATATTTATTTCAAGTTTCATTTAATTCCATGCAATAGTTGCTGAGAAACAGTTCCCGACAAAAAAGTGAGACGACGAAAAATCCAGAATTTCAATCATTTAAGGGGCCATAACTCTGGATGTAAAAAGTCAATCCGAAAATAAAATGCGCGTGCATTACCACAGCATAATAATACATATTTATTTCAAGTTTCATTTAATTCCATGCAATAGTTGCTGAGAAACGGTTCCGGACAAAGTGAGACGACGAAAAAATCCAGAATTTCGATCATTTAAGGGGCCATAACTCTGGATGTAAAAAGTCAATCCAGAAAAAAATTGCGCGTGCATCACCGCAGCATAATAATACATATTTATTTCACGTTTCATTTAATTCCATGCAATAGTTGCTGAGAAACAGTTCCGGACAAAGTGAAATGACGAAAAAATCCAGAATTTCAATCATTTAAGGGGCCATAATTCTGGAGGTAAAAAGAATACACACAACAGAGGTTATATGGAGAAATAAGGAAAATAATCCTTTAGTTATCATCAAATACCTACTTTATCCAACGCTATGTTGCCACTCTGTGGTATAAGCATATTTATGTTATTTTCCAGTCTGAGAGAAAGTTTCATACAAAACCAGAAGTTCACAGTACGGTTTGTGTTCAACAGACTTGCTCTACGTCTCCAGCACAGAGCATGTGAGCTGGCATGTGAGTTAAGCCTGGAGAAAATGCTATTCCCAACCAATGAAATGGTCAGTAAGAAGGCATTCCCACTACCAGAACTGAAGTAAGTGAATAGTGGGATGATCTAGGTATGCTTACATGTACTGATGACATAATATGAGCCAGTGCATGACCAGAACCTACAATAAGACATGTGCGCCCATCGAAGACTCAGATCAGCCTGTACATCCATATAGTCTAATCAGAGACTTCTCTTGCCGCATGAAGTAGCATTGGGCCCTCAGCTATCCTTAGAGCGCACAACAAAGACTCTGATCAGACTGCACGGATGCGCAGGCTGATCTGAGTCTTCTTGCCCGCACATGTCTTATTGTAGGTTTTGTCATGCGCTGGCTCATATTAATGGACTGTAAATTTTTCTGCAGAACACAGAATGCTCTAGAGTTTGTTAACCACACTTAACCCTTACTTCTGTCCTGTAATTTTTGTTTGCTGCCTTAGCCCATTGTTATCTGGACCTGGAAAAAGAAACTTAGTTGAAAGAGGGGAAAAAGTTGATAAAAAGATTAAGGGAGGATAGCCCTAAAACCTCATGCACATTAGCAGACCATGACATAAAGGGGGCATCTGATCTGAGCCTGCACTTTTGCCAATGACCCATATTAGGATTTCTCATATGAAGTGGGTTAAGATGTCATATTTTTCCAATGCTACTAACGGTTAAGTTCAGTGTTATTAGAGCAAAAATGTTAGAAAAAAAAATTATTGTATCATCTGGTTAATAAATCTGTTTAGCAAAATACCACTGTAAGCCCCAATGTATATAGAGAAAGTGGGGTTTACATTTTTTACCTAATTTTTGCCCAAAAACATAGGTTGTGTGGGCACTCATTAGAACAACCTCAATTAGGCAGTTCTAATGTGCCTACGTGATCAATGTTTGGACTAGAAATATAAAAAAAAGACATTTTTATGCCCCCGGAATCTAAGAGATTCGGGGGCATATAGTTTTTGGTCTGTCTGTCTGTTTGTCTGTTTGGCCGTTTGTCTGTCTACAAAAACCTTAACATTGGGCATAACTTTTGAATGGTAATAGATAGAGCTTTCATATTTCACATGTGTATACCTTATCACAAGACCTTTCCAGTGGTACCATAATTTTTGATCTCGTGACCTTGAACTTGACCTTTGACCTATTTTTTTTTTTTCAAAATTTTTAAAAACATTAACATTGGCCATAACTTTCGATTGGTAAGTGATAGGGCTTTCACATTTCACATGTGCATTCCTTGTCACAAGACCTTTCTAGTGGTACCGACATTTTTGACCTTGTGACCTTGACCGTGATGTTTGACCTACTTTTTAAAAACTTTAACATTGGCCATAACGTTCGATTGGTAAGTGGTAGGGCTTTCATATTTCACATGTGCACTCCTTGTCACAAGACCTTTCTAGTGGTACCATAATTTTTGACATCGTGACCTTGACCTTGACATTTGACCTACTTTTATAAACTTTAACATTGGCCATAACTTTCGATTGGTAAGTAGTAGGGCTTTCATATTTCACATGTGAACTCTTTGTCCCAAGACCTTTCTAGTGGTACCATAATTTTTGTCCATCCAGACACACCCCCCCCCCCCTTCAAGGTCAAGGTCACTGTGGCTATTTTTAGAAAAACTTTGTCATCGCTCTAGCGCCAACACTTCTTTACTGATTTCAATATAACTTCACACAAATGTTCCTTATGACAATATCTCGAGCGAGTTCGACTTTCAAGGTCATGACCTCAAGGTCAAGGTCACTGTGGCTATTTTTAGAAAAACTTTGTCATAGCTCTAGCGCCTACATTTCTTCACCAATTTCAATATAACTTCACACAAATGTTCCTTATGACAATATCTCGAGCGATTTGGACTTTCAAGGTCAAGGTCACTGTGGCTATTTTTAGAAAAACTTTGTCATTGCTCTAGCGACTACATTTCTTCACAGATTGCAATATAACTTCACACAAATGTTCCTTATGACAATACCTCGAACGAGTTCCACTTTCAAGGTCAAGGTCACTGTGGCTATTTTTAGAAAAACTTTGTCATTGCTCTAGCGCTTACATTTTTTCACCAATTTCAATATAACTTCACACAAATGTTCCTTATGACAATATCTCTAGCGAGTCCCACTTTCAAGGTCAAGGTCACTGTGGCTATTTTTAGAAAAACTTTGTCGTCGCTCTAGCGACTACATTTCTTCACCTATTTCAGTAGAACTTCACACAAATGTTCCTTATGACAATACCTTGAGCGAGTTCGACTTTCAAGGTCAAGGTCACTGTGGCTATTTTTAGAAAAACTTTGTCATTGCTCTAGCGCTTACATTTTTTCACCAATTTCAATATAATTTCACATAAATGTTCCTTATGACAATATTTCGAGCTATTTTGACTTTCAAGGTCATGGTCACTGTGGCTATTTTTATGCCCCCGGAATCTAAGAGATTCGGGGGCATATAGTTTTTGGTCTGTCTGTCTGTCTGTTTGTCCGTTTGGCCGTTTGTCTGTCTACAAAAACCTTAACATTGGGCATAACTTTTGAATGGTAATAGATAGAGCTTTCATATTTCACATGTGTATACCTTATCAAAAGACCTTTCCAGTGGTACCATAATTTTTGATCTCGTGACCTTGAACTTGACATTTGACCTATTTTTTTCAAAATTTTTAAAAACATTTACATTGGCCATAACTTTCGATTGGTAAGTGATAGGGCTTTCATATTTCACATGTGCATTCCTTGTTCATCTAAAAATGCTTGGGTTGGTTGGGTGAGTCGAAAGGGTTGTGTATCACTGGAGTGTCCAACTGATACTCGCTCACAGTTCAGCAAGATCTGCTATCCTTGCAGTAGGTAAGGGTAGAGGGGAATGTTTTCTTCAGTCTCTACACTTTCATTCATTTTACTTTTTCTTCCCTGTCTTTCACTTTCATGCCCTCTACTGTCTCTTCAATCTTTTTTGCTCCCTTTTTAGCTCACCTGTCATGTAGTGACAAGGTGAGCTTTTGGGATCACTTTTTGTCCGTTTTGCGTCCGTGCGTGCGCCCGTCCGTCCATAAACTTTTCTTGTGAACACACTAGAGGTCACAGTTTTGGTCCGATCGTCATCAAACTTGCTCAGAATGATCATCTCGACAATATCTTGGTCAAGTTTGAATACGGGTCATGTCAGGTCAAAAAGAAGGTCAGTAGGTCAAATCATAGAAAAACCTTGTGAACACTCTAGAGGCCACAGTTTTGATCCGATGGTCATCAAACTTGCTCAGAATGATCGTCTTGACAATATCTGGGTCAAGTTCGAATATGGGTCATGTCGGGTCACAAAGTAGGTCAGTAGTTCAAATCATAGAAAAACCTTGTGTATACACTAGAGGCCACAGTTTTGGTCTGATAATTATCAAACTTGCTAAGAATGATTATCTTGACAATATCTCGGTCAAGTTAGAATATGGGTCATGTCGGGTCAAAAAGTAGGTCAGTAGTTCAAATCAGAGAAAAACCTGGTGAACACTCTAGAGGCCAAAGTTTTGGTCCGATCGTGATCAAACTTGCTCAGAATGATCATCTTGACAATATCTCGGTCAAGTTTGAATACCGGTCATGTCGGCTTAAAAAGTAGGTCAAATCATAGAAAAACCTTGTGAACACTCTAGAGGCCACAGTTTTGATCGGATGGTCATCAAACTTGCTCAGAATGATCGTCATGACAATATCTTGGTCAAGTTCGAATATGGGTCATGTCGGGTCACAAAGTAGGTCAGTAGGTCAAATCATAGAAAAACCTTGTGAATACACTAGAGGCCACAGTTTTGGTCCGATAATTATCAAACTTGCTCAGAATGATTATCTTGACAATATCTCGGTCAAGTTCGAACATGGGTCATATCGGGTCAAAATGTAGTTCAGTAAGTCAAATAGAGAAAAACCTTGTGAACACACTAGAGGCCACAGTTTGGTCCGATCATCATCAAACTTGCCCAGAATGATTATCTTGACAATATCTCGGTCAAGTTCGAATGTGGGTGTTGTCAGGTCAAAAAGTAGGTCAGTAGGTCAAATCATAGAAAAACCTTCTGAACACACTAGAGGCCACAGGTTCAGTCCAATCATCATCAAACTTGCTATGAATGATCATCTTGATAATATCTTGGTCAAGTTTGAATATGGGTCATGTCGGGTCACAAAGTAGGTCAGTAGGTCAAATCATAGAAAAACCTTGTGAATACACTAGAGGCCACAGTTTTGGTCCAATCATCATCAAACCTGCCCAGAATGATCATCTTGACAATGTCTCGGTCAAGTTCAAATATGGGTCATATTGGGTCACAAATAAGGTCAGTAGGTCAAATCAGAGAAAAACCTTGTGAACACACTAGAGGCCACAGTTTTTTGTCTGATCATCATCAAACTTGCTCATAATGGTCATCTTGACAATATCTCGGTCAAGTTTGAATACGGGTCATGTTGGGTCAAAAAGTAGGTCAGTAGGTCAAATCATAGAAAAACCTTGTGAACACTCTAGAGGCCACAGTTTTGGTCCGATCATCATCAATCATATCCAGAATGATCATCAAGTTCGAATATGGGTACAATATGTCGGGTCAAAAAGTAGGTCAGTAGGTCAAATCATAGAAAAACCCTCTGAACACACTAGAGGCCACAGTTTTGGTCCGATCATCATCATACTTGACAATATCTCGGTTAATTTCGAATATGGGTCATGTCTGGTCAATAAGTTGGTCAGTAGGTCAGATTGTTGAAAAACCTTGTAAACACACTAGAGGCCCCAGTTTTGGTCTGATCATCATCAAACTTGCTCAGAATGATCATCTTGACAATATCTGGGTCAAGTTTTAATATAGGTCATGTCGGGTCAAAAAGTAGGTTAGCAGGTCAAAACGTTTTGAACACTCTTAAGAGGCCACAGTTTTAGTCAGGTCATCATAAAACTTGCTCAGGATGATCATCTGGACAATATCTCAGTTAGGCCATACCAAATTAATTTGTAGATTCTCATCCCCGCCTGCCCCTAGTCAAAACCGCCCGCTCGAAATTTTTTTATTTGACAAAAAAAAAAAAAAAAAAAAAAAAAAAATGGCCGAAACATTATCGGTGCGAATGTTTCGTACCGATTGGGGCGAATTGGGAACAAGACCGTTCCCCGACAAGACAGTTCCCCGACACGGTTTTTGGGGACAGTTCCCCGACACATTTGAAGACAGTTCCCCGACACATTTGAAGACAGTTCCCCGACACTATTGTTCATAGTTAAATGACATGTGACTGATAATTATAATTGGCAATTAGTTACCAGACACTTTTAAAGACAGTTCCCCGACACTATTGTTCATAGTCTTAATGTCCATTGTGAATAGATTAAGTATACCTGTGATTTGGAGAGGCAATGTCTTTCTGTGCCAGGGAATTGTCTTAAGATATATTAGTTATTATTTGCATGTTTCTTGCAATGGAAACTATATATTAATGAGTTGCCTGAAATTTCCTCGTTGATTTCAAGACAGTTCGCCGACATTTGTTCTGACAATGATCTGTCTGAAAGTCTAAGCCAGAGGAGAGGTAATGTTCTTATACTTTAATAATATTTATTTAAAACAAAAACTTTGAACTCAGCTACATTTTTCAAATGTTTATTATATTAGAAATATACTATTGTGTTTCCTAGAAAACATTTTTGTTTTGTTTAAATGTGTGCAGGTTCATTAACTGAACATGCTAGTTCGCTTAATTTTAGGTTATTCATTACACTTATTGATAATGGTATCAAGTATAAGCTTTCATTTTATACATGTAAAAGTCTGTCAGGGGAACTGTCTTCAAAAATGTCGATGAACCCATAATTTAATATTTCTAAACGTCTGTCGGTGAATTGTCTTCAAAATATTGATGGACACATACTAACTATCAATTATAATAATCATCATGATCAGTCAAAGGTCATTTGACTTTGAACAATAGTGTCGGGGAACTGTCTTCAAAAGTGTCGGGGAACTGTCTTCAAATGTGTCGGGGAACTGTCTCCAAAAACCGTGTCTGGGAACTGTCTTGTCGATGAACTGTCTCGATTCCGGGCGAATTGGCCAGGAGTTTTTTTTTTAGTCATCCGAAGTGCTGCGACGCTTAATACTACGCGCATTATCCGATACCGAGCGTCTACCTGTTGTTTTGCATGTGGTTTTTATTAAAATTAGTGATTAGCGCGTCCGAAATTGACTGGGGCGAACCGGCCGATTTTTTTCGGGCGTCCAAAATTGACGGAGGCGAATCAGCCGATTTGCTGAAATAGATTTGGGTCAAGCCGCAGACTTGAATCCGTCGCATAGTAGAGCTTCCGCGCATCCAAAATTTACTGGGGCGAACCGGTCGATTTTTTTCGAGCGTCCGAAATTGACGGGGGCGAATCGGCCGATTCGCTGAAATAGATCTTTGACAACCCGCAGACTTGAATCCGGCGCATAGAACTTCCGCGCATCCGAAACTGACTGGGGCGAATCGGCCTATTTTTTCTGAGCGTCTGAAATTGACGGGCGCGAATCAGTGAGATGACACCACCGCTACAGTTTTTTTTTCTGCACGCGATCGGTAAATGACGTCATCGGACCCCAGCAACCCCACACGTGTCTATAGGAGGTTTTAGGAATTCCGTTTATGACGTCATTCTTGCGCATGCGCAAAGCACTGGCCGTCAATTGAAACGGCCATCGCTATTCAAATGTATTGGCGGAACTATAAATGCTAACAATATTCAGATATTTTGACAGAAATTATACCCGTTCACATTGAAATAATTCCTCGAGAAGGAAAGAATGATATTTCACTTTTATTACTGAAATTCATTTATCCTGGATCCTTTTATAATTGTCGAAAATCTCTTCGTGAATGACCTATGTCAATGGCTTGAGATACCGTTATTCACGAAAGCCTTGGCTTACTTACAAAATAAGTTTTTACGTAACTTTTCGTTTTATTCGCTATCCGAGTATAGCTATCACATACGGATAGAACTTTGATCACTCCCTCTCTCTCTCTCTCTCTCTCTCTCTCTCTCTCTCTCTCTCTCTCTCTTGAGAAGACTGTCTACATGTGCAATTAAAAAAACAGTTCAACGAAAATGTCCAGCGATCTGTCTACATGTATGTGCAGTTTTAATAAATTGAAGATTCCAGGGGGTTTTTTTATACCCCCAGCATACGAAGTATGCCATGGGGGTATATAGTTTTTGTCTTTTCCGTCTGTCTGTCTGTCCGTAAACAATTATTTTGTGTCAAAGATATCTCAGGAACTGCTTCACATAGAAACTTGAAATTTTGCACACATGATCAGTATGACTACTTGTATTGTGGGAAAGAAAATAAGGGCCAAGGGGTCAGGCCTTTTAGAGTTATTTCCCTTTGTAGTTCTTGCTGTTTAATAGTGTATATTTTTATTTTGTGTCAAAGATTTCTCAATAACTACTGTACATAGAAACTTGAAATTTTGCAAACATGATCAGTATGACTAGTTGTATTGTGGGAAAGAAAATAAGGGCCAAGGGGTCAGGCCTTTTAGAGTTATTTCCCTTTGTAGTTCTTGTTTCAGCTGAGGTGATGGCACTGGCCAATTATTTTGTGTCAAAGATATCTCAGGAACTGCTTCACATAGAAACTTGAAATTTTGCACACATGATCAGTATGACTACTTGTATTGTGGGAAAGAAAATAAGGGCCAAGGGGTCAGGCCTTTTAGAGTTATTTCCCTTTGTAGTTCTTGCTGTTTAATAGTGTATATTTTTATTTTGTGTCAAAGATTTCTCAATAACTACTGTACATAAAAACTTGAAATTTTGCAAACATGATCAGTATGACTAGTTGTATTGTGGGATAGAAAATAAGGGCCAAGGGGTCAGGCCTTTTAGAGTTATTTCCCTTTGTAGTTCTTGTTTCAGCTGAGGTGATGGCACTGGCCAATTATTTTGTGTCAAAGATATCTCAGGAACTGCTTCACATAGAAACTTGAAATTTTGCACACATGATCAGTATGACTACTTGTATTGTGGGAAAGAAAATAAGGGCCAAGGGGTCAGGCCTTTTAGAGTTATTTCCCTTTGTAGTTCTTGCTGTTTAATATTGTATATTTTTATTTTGTGTCAAAGATTTCTCAATAACTACTGTACATAGAAACTTGAAATTTTGCAAACATGATCAGTATGACTAGTTGTATTGTGGGAAAGAAAATAAGGGCCAAGGGGTCAGGCCTTTTAGAGTTATTTCCCTTTGTAGTTCTTGTTTCAGCTGAGGTGATGGCACTGGCCGGGGGTATACGTGCCCCACTGGGCACTTTTGTCTAGTTTCTTCAAAATTTATTTGGAAAAAGGATACACTTTTTGCAAATAGTGTAGGCCCTGATCAGACGCCGCGTTCTGCTGCGTCTGATCTGGGCCTGCACTGTTTGCCACTTACCCCTTTTGGCTTGTCAGGTACTAAATGGGTTAATGTAAGGGCTGGGAAGGTTGAACAAATCTACCACCAGATTTACTGTAAAATCTTGCACTTGCGAAGGAGTGTTTCATTCTCATGCACTGAAAGGGTGTTCTATGTATGTTCCAATCCCACTGAGTCTTGATGGGTCCGAGCACTGTGCAAACGGCATTTTATTAAGCGCCGATTATCGCCAACGCAACATTCTGACGTTTCATCGACGTTGAAAAGTCAAGTTCAATGCATCGCTTTGGTGTTGGTTTGATGTAGACACGATGTTGTTGACACGTTACATGTCAGTTCACATGGAGTTATTTAACGGCAAACTGTAATTTACATTTACCTACGCTAGCTAATTGCTGATACGCTAAGAGAGAGAGAAAGCAACATGTAGGTCATGGCACTCTCAGAGAGACAGAGAGAGAGAGAGAGAGAGAGAGAGAGAGAGAGAGACCCTGTTGAGTCGTACGTACAATATATCTTTGAGAGCAGTTCCCTAAGAAAATAACACTTGGGATTGGCCATCATGAAAACACGCCTATGCGAATTTTACCCTCTAATCCCCCACTTTTATATAGTAAAACGGGGTTTACAGGGGTAAATATTTTTCTTATTTCTGCTCAAAAAGGTAGATTGTGGGTACTCGATAGAGGCGGTTCTATCGAGTCCCCGCAATCTATGTTTTGAGCAAAAAAAAAAAAAAAAAAGAAAATTATCACAATCTTAAAATTTCCATTTTTGGCCGAAAAATTTAATGTATAATACATGTTTTCGTAATGCGAAATGTCATCCCTGGCAACATATCAGTGTTTCTCTCATTATCTTACATTAGAATTCGTCAAAATTTTAAAAGAATTCCACTGTTTTACGGTGCAATTAACATTTTATCTGTCACACTGCCTTGAAGCAATAGGACAGTTGACGGCCAGGGCTTTTCCCGTTCTATTTTTAGAACCGGAAGTACGTCACGAAAAAAGCTCCTATTGTTTTATCTTAATGGGGCGTATCTCTTTCATAAAAAATGTTTAGAAACGGTAAAAAGATTCTCGATAGCAAAACGTTTGTGGAAAACAGCGCCTTCTGTAAGCTTCGTGTCAATAACCAACAACAGCATACAGATGTGTTAACACAGATTAAAGCGTTCAACTTTTCTCGCCAAGCGTCTGCTATTTGGCGCCAAAACATAATCATTCACGAGCTAGTAGAATAGTTGTAGCAACTCGTCTTAGGAGCAATTAAATAATTTTCACATTGATTGCGGATTAAATTTTATGATCGGGGAATAAACGCAAATTAGAGACTTAACTTGACCATATTTTCACACCTTATCGACATACACTGCAGGGTGACAATTATATGACAGGGACTAACAAAAGTGTCATAATTGAACTGTTATAAATCATCAGTGTAAATCCAAATCAGATTTCTGCGGCGTCTTTCTGAGGTGTCTGATCTGGGACTGCACTGTTTGCCGATGTCCCAAAAAGGGCCGCGGGCATATTTGGGTTAAAAATAAATAACAATGGTGAACAGGTAAAGTCTTTTCAACATTTTAATGTAAAATACATGCTTTCAGGTGATACTCGCACGCACGTGCATTTTCACGCCTTTTGAAGACGATCGCGCTTTCCGTTGTGTGTTACAAAAACTGGCCAGATTCTTACTTTTTCTCACTTACGCATCCATCAAAATTCCAGCAAATGTTCCATGCGGGTAATACAACAGAATAACAGTTTTGCCCCAGATTTTGAAAAAAAGGGGGTGCGGGTGGTATGCAAATGCGGGTAATTCACACCCGAATATGGTAAAAATTATGGACAAGTATACATGTTTTCTCACACATTTCTTTTCGTTGCAAAATTTCATACCCCCTGAATTTGATTCTTACCCCAAGTTTTTGTACCCAGGGGGTAAGTTTACCCCCAGAAATAAACATGAGTGGGAACACTCAGTAATGGACAGAGGCCTTTCTCCAGGAGAAAACGGCTACCTGCGCAAAGGAATTAAAACTCATTTTGGATGAGTAGTGTGGGAAATCTTCCTGTACAGGCCTGCTATATATGGAGACTTTCTCATCTCAGTATATCTTAATGACCATCTCCACAGTACAGTCCAACACAATGTGTTTGCTCATTGTATTCACATCTCACGGCAGTTTTTGAATACAACCTACTAGTCAATCAATTCTAGTCAATTTAATAGTTCTAGTCAATATCTTGACAACTTTTCTGGTTTCTGAATTAAATAAAACTAAAAAAACATTGGTTTAAGACTTTATTTCCATTTTACATGCAATTTCATGATGTGTTCAATTCATCTACCAGTTACACACTGGTAAAGGCAAGCCCGCAGGATAAGGAACAAACACACCGGATAAGGAAATTTTTCCGCTCAGGATAAAAAAGAAAATGGCGGAATGGGTATCACATGTGCAGGTTTGTTGTTGTTCTAGATCTCGTGTTATTGTTACTAAGCAATACGGCTGCTCACATTAGCTTCACGGAAGACACATATTATTTACAAATTTATATTCGATGGTCCGAATTCGACAGTTACACCCAGTCAAACGGAGAACCGGACACAGTGGAGCTACTCCACCGCGAAATCTCATTATTTTACATGAAACGCTCTTCTGGGAAGATGGCATGCACTTTTTTGTTGGTTGTAGACAGACACATGATAACTCGGATTGTTGCAAATACGATTTAAGGAAAATTTGAAATTAGAAGGCTCACAGTGAGAAATCCTAGTTCAATTTTCAATACAACGCCCACGGGCAAGGGAATGGGTACAACGCATATGATAAGACACAAAATTTTCCGGGAAAAATGGTTGTTGTATGGTCGTAGCACTAGTAAATTTCCATCTCAGATGAGGTTTTCCGATATTAATAAATAGTCCTACATAGTTTAAAGCACCAATTGTGACCTTTAGGAATCATCCAAAGTTTGTGTGAATTGTCTTGGCATGTGCATTGCTGTGGTTCTAGCAATATAATCATCCCCCATGGAGATAGATGGATTGGGTTCATCGCGATCATGAATTAGAGAAATGATGTATTTGTCCATGCAGTATTTCTGGTAGAAAATTGTAAGCTTGTTATTTTAACTGAAAATAAGGTATATAACTTCGCCAAATTCGTGAGACATACCTATTACATGGTCATTAAAGGGCCTGATATGATTTGGCTTCTTTTTGACCCTCACTCAAATCCTCTTCAGTGTGCGACGTTTCACGTGCTAACAGGCTTCGTTTATGGAAACATACACAGAAACGAGTTGTTTCGTCTTCAAGTATTTTCAGAATAACTTGATGTTTGATGTGTCTGTATTGAGTTTTGTTTGTTTGATTTGAGGTTTAACGTCCCCGTCAACACTGTAAAGGTCATTTTGGAGACGTTGCTTCCAATTTTGTGGGACTTTTACCTGACATTGAGATGAAATGACATCTCAAGCCCTGTCGCCCAATGAAACAAATAGGGTTTATTAGCATGGACGGTCCGCCTCGCACCGCGGTTCCTGGACAGGCTTAGATCCTCTAAGCGGTTTACCAGTACTAGTGTGCGGGCCGGATTCAGCTCTGCGTGGAAGCATCATGCAGCCCATATATTTCTTCAAGCCCCTATGGGCGGGGGCTTGTCTGTATTGAGTTAATAAATTATGAAGAAAATAGTAAGAAAGTTTTGTTTGTTTGATTTGAGGTTTAACGTCCCCGTCAACACTGTAAAGGTCATTTTGGAGACGTTGCTTCCAATTTTGTGGGACTTTTACCTGACATTGAGATGAAATGACATCTCAAGCCCTGTCGCCCAATGAAACAAATAGGGTTTATTAGCATGGACGGTCCGCCTCGCACCGCGGTTCCTGGACAGGCTTAGATCCTCTAAGCGGTTTACCAGTACTAGTGTGCGGGCCGGATTCAGCTCTGCGTGGAAGCATCATGCAGCCCATATATTTCTTCAAGCCCCTATGGGCGGGGGCTTGTCTGTATTGAGTTAATAAATTATGAAGAAAATAGTAAGAAAAGTGTGATAAAAGTATACTCCTTCGAAAGAAAAAGACAATAGAAAGTGCCCTTAGAAACCCGGTTTCAATTGGCGCATTAATATATCAGATAGCACTGCTCATCGTTTGTACACTAAGTGAGTCGTATCTTGTTACCCCACCCACTTGCGTTATCATGGAGATATACGAAAAATGAAAAATTACAGGATCAAAATGAAACAGGTATCAAATTATTCCTGGGTTTCTAACTAAGAAAATAAGTAATAACAACATATATTTAACTTTACTATGAACGGAGTTATTCAATTTTATGTTGACATTTCTGACAATGACCAAAATTTAATTTATGAAAAAATAAACACAGAGACCACCTTTCATTTTTTAGCTCACCTGTCACGTAGTGACAAGGTGAGCTTTTGTGATCACATTTTGTCCGTCGTCTGTCGTCCGTGCGTGCGTGCGTCCGTAAACAATTTGTTGTCTGCACGATAGCATCTTCATTTATGATTTGATTTTAACCAAACTTGCACACAACTTGTACCCCCATGAGATCTAGGTTCCTTTCTTGAACCAGCCATATCCCATCATGTGTTACTGAGTTATGGCCCCTGAAAGGGCAAAAATTGCCTATTTTGGTCTTGTCCGCAGGATAGCATCTTCATTTATGATTTGATTTTAACCAGACTTGCACACAACTTGTACCACCATGAGATCTGGGTTCCTTTCTTGAACCAGCCATATCCCATCATGTGCTACAGAGTTATGGCCCCTGAAAGGGCAAAAATTGCCTATTTTGGTGTTGTCCGCACGATAGCATCTTCATTTATGATTTGATTTTAACCAGACTTGCACACAACTTGTACCCCCATGAGATCTAGGTTCCTTTCTTGAACCAGCCATATCCCATCATGTGTTACTGAGTTACGGCCCCTGAAAGGGAAAAAATTGCCTATTTTGGTCTTGTCCGCACGATAGCATCTTCATTTATGATTTGATTTTAACCAGACTTGCACACAACTTGTACCCCCATGAGATCTGGGTTCCTTGCTTGAATCAGCCATATCCCATCATGTGCTTCGGAGTTACTGACCCTGAAAGGGCAAAAATTGCCTATTTTGGTCTTGTCCGCACGATAGCATCTTCATTAATGATTGGATTTTAACCAGACTTGCACACAACTTGTACCACCATGGGATCTGGGTTCCTTTCTTGAATCAGCAATATCCCATCATGTGCTTCGGAGTTACGGATCCTGAAAGGGCAAAAATTGCCTATTTTGGTCTTGTCCGCACGATAGCATCTTCATTAATGATTGGATTTTAACCAGACTTGCACACAACTTGTACCACCATGGGATCTGGGTTCCTTTCTTGAATCAGCCATATCCCATCATGTGCTTTGGAGTTACGGCCCCTGAAAGGGCAAAAATTGCCTATTTTGGTCTTGTTTGCACGATAGCATCTTCATTTATGATTTGATTTTAACCAGACTTGCACACAACTTGTACCACCATGGGATCTCGGTTCCTTTCTTGAACCAGCCATACCCCATTATGTGTTAAGGAGTTACGGCCCCTGAAAGGGCAAAAATTGTCTATTTTGGTCTTGTCTGCATGATAGCTGTTTCATTTATGATTTGATTTTAACTTAACTTGCACACATTTTGTACCACCACAAAATATCTCGGTCAAGATCGAATATGGGTCATGTTGGGTCAAAAAGTAGGTCAGTAGGTCAAATCAGGAAAAAAACCTTGTGAAGACACTAGAGGCCACAGTTTTGGTCCGATCATCATCAAACTAGCCCAGAATAATCATCTTGACAATATCTAAGTCAAGTTCGAATATAGGTGTTGTCTGGTCAAAAAGTAGGTCATTAGGTCAAATCATAGAAAAACCTTCTGAACACACTAGAGGCCACAAATTATGTCCAATCATCATCAAACTTGCTCAGAATGATCATCTTGATAATATCATAGTCACGTTCGAATATGAGTCATGTTGGTTCAAAAAGTAGGTCAGTAGGTCAAATCATAGAAAAACCTTGTGAACACACTAGAGGCCACAGTTTTGGTCCAATCATCATCAAACTTGCTCAGAATGATCATCTTGATAATATTTTGGTCACCTTCGAATATGGGTCATGGCAGGTCAAAAAGTAGGTCAGTAGGTCAAATAAGAGAAAAACCTTGTGAACACACTAGAGGCCACATTTTTGGTCCAATCATCATCAAACTTGCTCGGAATAATAGTCTTGACAATATCTTGGTCAAGTTCGAATATGGGTCATTTCAGGTCAAGAAGTAGGTCAGTAGGTCAAATCATAGAAAAACCTTGTGAACACACTAGAGGCCACAGATTAGGTCCGATCATCATCAAACATGCCCAGAATGATCATCTTGACAATATCTGGGTCATGTTCAAATATTGGTCATGTCGGTCCAAAAAGTAGGTCAGTAGATAAAATCATAGAAAAACCCTCTGAACACACTAGAGGCCACAGTTTTGGTCTGATCATCATCAAACTTGCTAAAAATGATCATTTGACAATATCTCAGTTAATTTTGAATGTGGGTCATATCTGGCCAGTAAGTAGGTCAGTAGGTCAGATTGCTGAATTACCTTGTGTACACACTAGAGACCCCAGTTTTGGTCCGATCATCATCAAACTTGCTCAGAATGATCATCTTGACAATATCTGGGTCAAGTTTGAATATGGGTCATGTCAGGTCAAAAAGTAGGTCAGCAGGTCAAATCATAGAAAAAGTTTTGAACACTCTTAGAGGCCACAGTTTTAATTAAATCATCATAAAACTTGCTCAGAATGATCATCTGGACAATATCTCAGTTCAGTTTGAATATGGGTCATGTCAAATGAAAAAGTAGATCAGTAGGTTATTTTGTCATAACTTTTGAACTGTTTGAGATAGAGCCTTCATATTTGGCATGTATGTTCCTTGTGACAAGGGCTTCCCACTCATATAAAGATTTGACCTGTGACTTTGACCTGTGACCTACTTTATCATAACTTTTGAACCATATGAGATAGAGCCTTCATATTTGGCATGTATGTTCCCTGTGACAAAGTTTTCCCAATCATTCAAATTTTTTTAGCCATGACCTTGACCTTTGACCTACTTTGTCATAACTTTTGGAGCATTTAAGATACAGCCTTCATATTTGGCATAAAGGTTCCTTCATAGGAGTGAGTGTTTGAGTTGAAGTCTCACCGAAAACTAAGGTCATACAGTGATGGGACCTCTGTTTAAAAACCAATCTGAAAGTCTGGAGAAGCTTGGGATTGATACTGCTACCCCTAGTTTACAAGGCAAGTAACATGACCACAGTACCATGAAGGCTTCTAAACTTCATTGGAATGTTGTGTAGATGACCCTCTAGGAAAATAGCATAACGATTAACAAATGGTCACAAGAGCTAAAAATAGAAAAAACATTGTGAATTTGCTTCAAATGCGAACTCCTTCTAAACCTTTGGGCCAATTGGATTTTAAACTTCACAGGAATGTTGCCTAGGTGACTCCCTACCAAAATAGTTAAACCATATTCCACTCCAATGAACAAGATGGCTGCCAGAGCTAAAAAATAAAAAAAAATCTTCAAATGACAATTCCTACTGTACTCTTGGGCCAATTTCATTCAAACTTTGAAGTAATGTTGCTTAGATGACCCTCTACCAAAAAGGCTAAAACAATCCCGCTCTGATGAAAAAAAATGGCCTACGGAGCTAAAAATAGAAAAATATTGTAAATCTGATTCAAACGTGAACCCCTCCTAAACCCTAAGGCCAATTTGATTCAAACTTCACAGGAATGTTACCTAGGTTACTCCCTACCAAATAAGCTAAAATCACTGCTGATGGCCACCATAGCTAAAAATAGAATGTACTCGAGACAGTGACAGACAGGTGAGCGAACCAGGGCCCTGTGGGCCCTCTTGTTTTATATTTTCACCACGTGTTAACATATCAAAACTTTATCTGTATACAAAATATAAAATATGTACAGGCAAGGCTAGGCTGTTATATTTTGAAAGCCATAAAGGTGACAAATTTTGCAATTTTGGTCAAAATCAACTGGGGGTAGGGGTAAAGTCATGGTAAAAACATACCTTATTTGTGAATGACCAGACCAAACATTTTATTGATTTGTTTTTCTTTAAAGCTGTATCTTTTCATATAACTTCCTTTGGCTATCAGTCACCATTCAACATTTATGAAACAATTATTCCGGTGGAGGGGGGGGGGGGGCAGATATAATTGGATATCTTAACAGGCCCTTTGTACGCAGTTCGTCGTCGGATATAAGACAAATATTGTTTGTTTGATTTGAAGTATGTGCATGTATTGGTAACTGAATGATTATACCGGCCTCGGTAGCTCAGTCGGATTCTCGTCTGCTGGTGATCAGGAGGGCACGGGTTCGACACCTGCCGGGGTCGGCAACATTATTTCGTGGATATTGATCATGAGACCTTTTCTACGGTCATTCTCTCCCTTCCGCTGATTCAAGAAGGGCAGTTGTCAGTTTCTTGCGAAAGAATGTACAGTGTACTGGTTAACCGCTTACGTATAAGCCGGCCCAGGAAAAGTGTAGGTAGGTAAACCGACGGGCTCAAAAATGACATAAAATAGTGTTGACAGTGCCGTTAAACTCTAAAACAAACAAACAAACCAAGAGGCATTACTGAAAACAAACCCAAAAAATGTAAATGTCAATTTGCACAGGACATTAAATTAGCCTTGCCAAGTTGTCCTACCCTATATTTTTACGGACCACATTCTCCTTGGCCGAATTCTCCTAGGTCAAATCGTCCGGGCGAAATCGGCCATAGATTCATAGTTTATTGGTGTGTGTGTGTGTGTGTGTGTGTGGGGGGGGGGGGGGTGGGGAGGTAAGGGGATGGAGGAAGGAGTACATTGCTAGAACCAGAGCAATGCACAAGACAATGCACAAAAACTTTGAACGTTTCCTTAAGATCACAATTGGTGCTTTAAATAATGTAGGACTAATTATTAACATCGGAAAACCTAATCTGAGATGGACATTTCCTAGTGCTACGACCATACAACAACCATTTTCCCCGGAAAATTTTGTGTCTTATCACATGCGTTGTACCCATTCCCTTGCCCGTGGGCGTTGTATTGAAAATTGAACTAGGATTTCTCACTGTGTGCCTTCTAGTTTCAAATTTTCCTTAAATCGTATTTGCAACAATCCGATTTATCATGTGTCTGTCTACAACCAACAAAAAAGTGCATGCCATCTTCCCAGAAGAGCGTTTCATGTAAAATAATGAGATTTCGCGGTGGAGTAGCTCCACTGTGTCCGGTTCTCCGTTTGACTGGATGTAACTGTCGAATTCGGACCATCGAAGATAAATTTGTGAATAATAAGTGTCTTCCGTGAAGCTAATGTGAGCAGCCGTATTGATTAGTAACCATAACACGAGATCTAGAACAACAACAAACCTGCACATGTGATACCCATTCCGCCATTTTCTTTTTTATCCTGAGCGGAAAAATTTCCTTATCCGGTGTGTTTGTTCCTTACCCTGCGCGCTTGCCTTTACCAGTGTGGTTATGGACTGTTCGTGAAAGCATCCTGAAAAATAAAAAAATAAAAAATAAAAATGTTCCACTCGCCCCAATTTTTCACAAAATTTGGATGAGAATCTATAAATTAATTTGGTATGGCCTTACGGTCAAATATGGGTCAGAAATCAAAAAGTAGATCAGAAGGTTATTTTGTCATAGTTTTTGAACCGTTTTAGATAAAGCCTTCATATTTGGCATGTAGGTTCTTTGTGACAACGGCTTCCCTCTCATATAAAGATGTGACCTGTGACCTTGACCTGTGACCTTCCTTATATAAATTTCAAACCATATGAGATAGAGCCTTCATACTTGGCATGTATGTTCCTTGTGACAAGGTTTTCTGAACCATTCAAAACTTTTGACCCATGACCTTGACCTTTGACCTACTTTCTCATAACTTTTGAAGCATTTGAGATACAGCGACAAGGGCTTCCTATTCATACATAAAAATGATCTGTGACCTTTACCTTGACATTTGACATATTTGATTATAACTTTTAAAGCATTTGAGATAGGGCCTTTATATTTGGCATGTAGTTTCCTTGTGACAAGGGCTTCCTATTCATACAAAAATGATTTGTGATTTTGACCTTGACATGTGACCTACTTTATCATAACTTTTGAACTATTTGAGATAGAGCCTTCATATTTGGCATGTATGTTCCGTGTTGCAAGGACTTTCCAGCTATACAAAAATTTTGACCTGTGACCTTGACCTTTGATCTTCTTTCTCATAACTTTTGAACCGTTTAAGATAGAGCCTTCATAATTGGCCCGCAGACTAGTACTGGTAAACCACTTAGAGGATCTAAGCCTGTCCAGGAACTGCGGTGTGAGGCGGACCATCCATGCTAATAAACACTTTTGGTTTCATTAGGCGACAGGGCTTGAGATGTCATTTCATCTCAGTGTCCGGTAAAAGTCCCACAAAATTGGAAGCAACATCTCCAAAATGACCTTAACAGTGTTGACGGGGACGTTAAACCTCAAATCAAACAAATCATATTTGGCATGTAGGTACCTTGTGACAAGGGCTTCCTACCCATGCAAAATTTTTGACCCGTGACCGGTCATTCCCCATGTTTGGTAAAAACCTTTAAAAATCTTCTTCTAAGGAACCGAGTGGCCGATGACCTTGAAATTTGGTATACAGCATCAGGGACTTTGGGGGCCCTTCCAAGTTTTTTTAAATGATGACCTTTGGTTGACCTTGACCTGCTTTACAGCAAGGTCAAATTTGGTTACTCAGACATTTGTATGGAAAAAAGGCACAACAGTGGATTTTTTTAATGCATGGTAGCTTGTGGCATCAGAAATGATATTTGCAATCAGCTGAATCCAAGTTTATCAATTCCATAGGTCAAGGTCATTTACTGACCTTTATCCTGAAGGCTCAGATTAAGTATTTTTATGCCCCCGTATTTTATGCCCCCGTAGGAGGGCATATAGTTTTTGCACTGTCCGTTTGTTTGTGGGTTTGAAAGTCAGGAGAAGCCCGGGATCGATCCTGCTACCCCTGGTTTACAAGGCAAGTAGCATGACAACTTCCATGAAGCTTCTAAACTTCATTGGAATGTTGTGTAGATGACCCTCGAGGAAAATACCATAAACGATTAACAAATGGTCACAAGAACTAAAAATAGAAAAACATCGTAAATTTGCTTCAAATGCGAACTCCTTCTAAACCCTTGGGCCAATTGGATTTAAATCACCGGAATGTTGCCTAGGTGACTCCCAACCAAAATAGTTAAAACTCATTCCACTCAAATGAACAAGATGGCTGCCAGAGCTAAAAATAAAGAAAATCTTCAAACGACAATTCCTCCTGTACCCTTGGGCCAATTTCATTCAAACTTCGAAGTAATGTTGCTTAGATGACCCTCTGCCAAAAAGGCTTAAACTATCCCGCTCCAATGAACAAAATGGCCACCAGAGCTGAAAATGGAAAAATATTGTAAATTTGATTCAAACGTGAACTCCTCCTAAACCCTAAGACCAATTTGATTCAAACTTCACAGGAATGTTGCCTAGGTTTCTCCCTACCAAATAAGCTAAAATCACTCTGCTGATGAACAAGATGGCCACCAGAGCTAAAAATAGAATGTAGTCGAGACAGTGACACACAGGTGAGCGAACCAGGGCCCTCTTGTTCTCAGAGACAACACAAAATGACCCATAAGGGTTGATGTGTCGTTAAACCCCAACACAATCAATCAAATCTGAAAACTGCGTAGTTCTAGAGATATGAAAGACGCCATTTAAGGATATAAATTTATCATATGATGTTGCGTCTGAGAATGTAATAATGCCATGTAATAAATTCTGTAATCCTTTGGTGGAATAAATATGCAAATTAATTTAATACGACCTGTTAATGATGTCGTGCTTACTAATGGGGGAATAATAACAAATCATAAATAAAATGCATTTTAAATGTCATATGTTCATGTATTATTGAATTTATTAAACTGGTTGAGGAAAAGGCCTTTGCCAAGCATTTTATCCCATTTCCTCAACCAGTTTAATAAATTCAATAATACATGAATATTCATGCAAGATCCTCTATGTGTTATCGTCATTACAACTTTTTCCACAGGTTTTACAACCAGAATATTGAGAAGAATGAGGAACAGAAGTGCGCTGTCCAGCACATAGTGGCAGGAACATCACGCCCGGCCCCCTACCTCGTGTTTGGTCCTCCAGGCACGGGTAAAACAGTTACGATAGTAGAGGCCATGAAACAGGTGACATTAATTTCTTTATGTTTGGATGAACGGATTAACTCACTTTGTTATCAGAAATTCAGTTATATTTTGAGTTGTCTCGAGGGAAAGTGCATTTGCAAAATGACACACAGTGAATATTCAGAAACTTGCAAATATTTCCACATTGCATACCTTTAAGAACAGTGTACTTCATCTTATTGGTGAAGAAAAATGTATTTTTTTTTACTAAACAGTTTGCATCATCACTCTTTTTAGCTCACCTGTCACGTAGTGACGAGGTGAGCTTTTGGGATCACTTTTTGTCCGTCATGCGTGCATGTGTGCCTGTGTGCGTAAACTTTTTCTTCAAATGACATCTCCTCCTAAACCTCTGATCGGATTTTGACCAAACTTCACAGGAATGATCCTTAGGTGGTCCCCTTTCAAAGTTGTTCAAATTGTTCCAGTCCATTGCACATCTAGGTCACAGGAGCTAAAATTGATTTTTTAAACGAAAACTTTAAAAATCTTCTTCTCTGAAACCGCAAGGCCCAGGTCTTCGATATTTGGTATGAAGCTTCATCTAGTGGAACTCTACCAAGATTGTTCAAATTATAGCCCTGGGGGCCAAAATGCCCCCGCCCCGGGGGCCTTTGGTTTTACAGAAGCTTATATAGGGAAAATCATTAAAAAATCTTCTTCTCTGAAACCACAAGGCCCAGGTCTTTAATATTTGGTGTGAAGCTTTACCTGGTGGACTTCTACTAAGATTGTTCAAATTATAGCCTTAAGGCCAAAAATGCCCCCGCCCTGGGGGCCTTTTGTTTTACATAGGCTTATACAGGGAAAATCTTTAAAAATCGTCTTCTCTGAAACCGCAAGGCCCAGATCTTTGATATTTGGTCTGAAGCTTTATCAAGTGGACCTCTACCAAGATTGTTCAAATGATAGCCCTTGGGGCCAAAATGCCCCCGCCCTGGGGGCCTATGGTTTTACATAGGCTTATGTAGGGAAAATTAATGGAAAAGAAAGACAGATCTGAACTGTTTGAATTTTGTTCCTATGAAACACTTCACTAGCTAAACTATGATAAACTAAATCTAAGCATATAAAACATATTTTGGCTATCAGGGGCCAGTCCCATGACCATATCTCCCAATGTGCAGGCTATCAGGGGCCAGTCCCATGACCATATCTCCCAATGTGCAGGCCCCAGCCACAAGGAACAACTTAAGAGACTGGTCAATATGCAGAGGTAATTGTTGAAGTCCAGCCAGTCCCTTAAGCCTCTCACAAGCGTCGGGAGCCAGCAAATGGGAGAAGCACAAATCAAATAACTCGTGTATTACAAAAAGAATTATGATATTTTGGGGAAAGGAACAAATAATAGATAATTATTTGTGGAATTTGGACTTGAGAAATATAATGTTCAGGTGCAGTATTGTCTAGGACTGTGCTCCTGTGTCCATTATGATAATGGTGGTGGTGGGGAGGTGGTAGGATAAACTTAATTGATGCTAAGACAACGATGGACTGAGGCTGGAACATCTATAGTCTGGGATTCTTTTTCAAAGGTTAATGACTTTTGTTACCCCAGACATTCACCTGACCCTTACCTGAAGCTCAGGTTCGTTTAAGGTTATCTATTGTTCTCTGCAGGATGTGTATGCTCTATTAGAAGAGATACTTCATCCATCATCAACAGAATAATTTCCCATTAACTGCCATTTATGCTACCATAAATGTTCATTCATTAAAAAATCTTCTTCTCTGAAACCACAAGGCCCACGTCTTTAATATTTTGTGTGGAGCTTTACCTGGTGGACCTCTACTAAGATTGTTCAAATTATAGCCTTGGGGCAAAAATATCCGTGCCCTGGGGGCCTTTGGTTTTACATAGGTTAATATATGGGAAAATCTTTAAAAATCTTCTTCTCTGAAACCACAAGGCCCAGATCTTTGATATTTGGTGTGAAGCTTCATCTAGTGGACCTCTACCAAGATTATACAAATTATAGCCCTTGGGGCCAAAATGCCCCCACCCCTGGGGCCTATGGTTTGACATAGGCTTATATAGGGAAAATCATTAAAAAAATCTTCTCTGAAACCACAAGGCCCAGGTCTTTAATATTTGGTGTGAAGCTTAACCTGGTGGACCTTTACTAAGATTGTTCAAATTATAGCCTTGGGGCCAAAAATGCCCCCGCCCCGGGGGCCTTTGGTTTTACATAGGCTTATACAGGGAAAATCTTTAAAAATCTTCTACTCTGAAACCACATGGCCCAGATCTTTGATATGTGGTGTGAAGCTTCATCTAGTGGACCTCTTTCAAGTTTGTACAAATTAAAGCCCTGGGGCCGAAAATGGCCCCACCCTTGGACCCTTTGGTTTTTCATAGGCTTATATAGGGAAACCTTTAAAAATCTTCTTCTCTGAAACCACAAGGCCCAGGTCTTTGATATTTGGTAGGAAGCTTGACCTAGTGGACCTCTACCAAGATTGTTCAAATTATAGCCCTGGGGCCAAAAATACCCCCGCCCAGGGGGCCTTTGGTTTTACCTAAGCTTATGTAGGGGAAATCTTTAAAACTTTTCTTCTCTGAAACCGCAAGGCCCAGGTCATTGATATTTGGTGTGAAGCTTAATCTTATGGACCTCTACCAAGATTGTTCAAATTATAGCCCTGGGGCCAAAAATGCCCCCTTGGGGGACCCTTTCATAGGCTTAATTAGGGAAAATATTTAAAATTCTTCTTCTCTGATACCACAAGGCCCTGTTCTGTGCTATTTGATATGAAGCTTTGACTAGTGGACATCTGCCAAGATTGTTCAAATTATAGCCCTGGGGCAAAAAATGCCCCCACCCCTGGGGCCTTTGGTTTTACATAGGCTTATACATGGAAAATCTTTAAAAATCTTCTTCTCTGAATCCGCAAGGCCCAGATCTTTGGTATTTGTTGTGAAGCTTCATCTAGTGGACCTCTTTCAAGATTGTTCAAATCATAGTCCTGGGGCAAGAAATGCCCCCAACCTGGGACCCTTTGGTTTTTCATAGGCTTATATAGGGAAAACCTTCAAAAATCTTCTTGTCTGAAACCAGAAGGCCCAGGTCTTTGATATTTGGTATGAAGCTTCATCTAGTGGACCATTACCAAGTTTCTTCAAATTATAGCCCTTGGCCTAGAATGTACTGGAGACACTAATTCTAAGGTGAGCGATTCAGGGCCTTCTTGGCACTCTTGTTTTATGTCCCCTACAAATCCAACAAAAATTGAAGCAGGGTTTTGAATTTTTCTGTTAAGTTTATGCATTTATGAATTGAACATGTGAACAAAGGAAATATAATTTTGATTCAGCTTTATGCCGCAGTTATGCATTCTTTTGAACAAATTTCTCCCCTACTGCACCCCCCAGATAAATGAATAGGAGCTTAGTGATAACTCTGCTACTCCCCTCGCAATATTTGAAGAAGTATTTCAAAACTTTCATCACAGTTCATAATTATATAGACATATACTCAAAGGAAAATTTTGCGTCTGCCAATCGGGGCTTGGAGAAATAGATAGGCTGCATGGTGATTCGCCGCAGTGCTCACACTGACTACACATGAGTTCTGGTAAACCACTTAGAAGGTCTAAGCCTGCCCAGAAAAAATGAAGTGAGTCAGGCTGTCCAATGCATATAAGCCTTTTGGTTTCATTGGGCGGTAGGGCTCGAGGTGTCGTTTCATCTCAATGTCGCGTAAATATCCCACATACCGTAATTCCCTGTGTATACCACGCACTTTTTTCACCCAGAAAACGGTGAGAAAAATCCCCTGCGTGTAATACAATGGCATAGAAAAATGACATTGTTTTTCTCAAAAAGTCGGCAGGTCACGAAAACCCATTACAAATACAATGTGACACTTTGAGACCCTCATAAAGTTCGTTTGACATTAATTCATTGAATCATTCATACCATTAAAAATGCAATCAATATTCCTATCTCAGACATCAACCTTTCATCCATATTACCACATATGCCCGCGGCCCTTTTTTGGGACATCGGCAAACAGTGCAGTCCCAGATCAGATGCCTCAGAAAGACGCCGCAGACGTTTCTTTTTTGGGACATCGGCAAACAGTGCAAACAGTGCAGTCCCAGATCAGACACCTCAGAAAGACGCCGCAGATGTCTGATTTGGATTTTCACTGTTTATTGATTTATAACGGTTCAATTATGACACTATTGTTAATCCCTGTCATATAATTGCCACCCTGCGGTGCGTGTCGATAAGGTGTGAAAATATGGTCAAGTTATGCCTCTAATTTGCGTTTATTCCCCAATCATAAAATTTAATCCGCAATCAGTGTGAAAAGACGAGTTGCTACGACTATTCTGCTATCTCGTGAATGGTTATGTTTTGGCGCCAAATAGCAGACGCTTGGCAAGAAAAGTTGAACTCTTTGTGTTAACACATCTGTATTCTGTTGTTGGTTATTGACACGGAGCTTACAGAAAGCGCTGTTTTGCTAGCGAGAATACTTTTACCGTTTCCAAACATTTTTTATGAGACAGATACGCCCCATTAAGATAAAACAATAGACACGTGTGGGGTTGCTGGGGTACGATGACGTCATTTACCGATCGCTTGCAGAAAAAAAACTAGCGGTGATTTGTGGGCGGCAGTTTGGATGCCGAAAAACTTTGATGTTCGCATTGAACTTGCTTGTTTATTTTGTTTAAAATCAGAGTTTTAGGAATAATTTGTTAACAGTAAATGGGCTTCTTTAATTGAGTGAGATGTTTGACTCACGCTGAGAAGGTGTTAATTATGGGATTAGCATAGAGAACTTGTGAATAACCAGGTGTCAAAATACTCAATCTACCTGTAGAAATTTCTGTCAATAACGCTATGGAGCACCTGCCTTGGAGGCATGTTGTCACAATTTTACCTTTGGAAAGAAACCTGTTTCTATCTTTCCTTGTGAAAGAAAACTGGGAAAACGCATTGTCATCTTTCATAACAAATGAATAACCGCACCCTTAAAATGTCACCTTGTCACACACCACCGTTATGGGTAAACGGAGAACTGCCTATGCTGCAAGAGAGAAACTAACCACTATTCTATTCTATAACTACTGGGAAATATACCTATAACCAGTCAGGCTATTTTGATAGTAGCCAATCAAAATTCGTGTACTTTCATTTTCAATCAAAATGGCGTCTGAGAAAAGCATTCTGTGATACTGGGGAAAAGCATGTGCGTGTTTTAGACTGGAATATTTTTTTTCTTACATATTTTGGACTCAGAATTGAGGTGCGTGTTATAGATGAGTGCGTGGTATACACAGGGAATTACGGTATTGGAAGCAACATTACAAAATGACCTAAATAGTGTTGACAGGGATGTTAAACCTCAATTCAAACAAGCACCGCATGCGGGTGCCAATGCTCGGCTACAGCCCCTTTTCATAATGAACAAGTAGTCAGAGTTCCAAGTAAATATGTTTTGTTTGATTTGAGGTTTAACATCCTCGTCAACACTGTAAAGGTCATTTTGGAGACATTGCTTCCAATTTTGTGGGACTTTTACCCGACATTGAGATGAAATGACATCTCAAGCCCTGTCGCCCAATGAAACCAATAGGGTTTAGTAGCATGGACGGTCAGCCTCGCACCGCAGTTCCTGGACAGGCTTAGATCCTCTAAGCGGTTTACCAGTACTAGTGTTCAGGCCAGATTCAGCTCTGCGTGGAAGCATCATGCAGCCCATATATTTCTTCAAGCTCCTATGGGCAGATGCCAAGTAAATATGTTCAGTAATGACAGAGATATTACAAAATGTCCAAGTTTTTGCACGACGACGACGCAGACGAAAATGTCCAAGTTTTTGCACAAGCTATGACAATACCTCGTTGTTTTCTTACAAAACAGCCGAGCTAACAAACAAATCAAAGAAAAGTTAGTTTTAGCCCAGTCTATAGCTGAATTATCTCTAGGGCTGGCTAATCGGAGCTGAAAAGATAATCGATTATCAGTCCTGTCTTTGGGATCGATAATCGATTAGTAATCGCTAAGATTTTTGTCATTATTTTACCTGTCTGGCTTTCTGTCTGAGCATGACTCTTACCATATGTTGCACTTTACCATATGTATATTTGAACAGACAGGCCTGAGTAAACAGTGTAGACCCAGATGAGACGCCGCATTATGCAGCGTCTCATCAGGGTCTGCACTGTTTGCCAATCATCCAGCTATTTTAGGCATAACTTTGAGTAGTAAATTGTACCTATCAAGTAATCGATTAAAAGCAAATCAGAAATGATAATCATTTTTGTGTAATTTATCAATCGATTAATCGATTATACGATTAATCGTGGCAGCCTTAATTATCTCCCCTTCATTGTAGTAAATGTATGCTTCCTTTCAGATTCACAAAATGTCACCTGACTGCCATATATTAGCATCTGCTCCCTCTAACAGTGCAGCTGACTTGATCACCCAGAGACTCCTGCAACATATTCCTAAGTCACACATCCTACGTCTTAATGCTGTCTCAAGGTCATGGATTACTGTACCAGACGAGGTCAAGGTAACATAGCTTAAGGTTTAGCCTTTTGACTCTGTTCTGCTGAACACAACAACCCCTTCCTACCTTTGCAAACAGTGTAGATCTAGATCAGATGGCTTCTTTGGAAGCCGTCTGATCAGGACCTACACTGTTAAGGTAACATAGCTTAAGGTTTAGCCCTATTACCCTTGTTCTGAGGTTTAGCCCATTGATCCTTGTTCAGCTGAACACGACAACCCCTACCTTTGCATTGCAAAAAGTGTAGATCCAGATCAGATGGCTTCTTTGGAAGCCATCTGATCAGGATCTACACTGTTTGTCATGCAGTTTGTGAATTGAATGAAAAAATACTGTCATGTTATTTGATTTGTCAAGAGTCAGAATGGGTGTGACAAAGAGAAATTATTCAGCAGGACCAATAACAAATAAAGCAGATGGTGTTTTCATGTTTTTGTTTGTTTTTGTTTTTTTTCATAGAAAAGAAGGCTTGACATTTCATGTGAATCAGAAATGTCCACCCTGATTTTCATAGACAATAACAAAATGAAGGGAAATAGATAAACCTTGGAGAGAAGCAGCTATTTTTAAATTTGAATTGAGATACAACTCCCATCTCTTCGGTCATTTTCAAAAAAGATGACAGCTTTTGGAACTTCATCAAATAATAATAGAGTTATGCCCTTTTGAAAAATTCAGTAAACTCTGTTTCCGGATAACTCCTTCTACATTTTAGATCCGCTGATGTTGAAACTTTACATACAGTAAGACCATGATATGGAACAGTGCATATTTTATTTTGAGGTTACGGTCTGCCAAATAGTACCATAGTTATACCCCTTTCACAGATTTTTCTAAACATTCCGTTTCTGGATAACTCCTTACATTTTACATCTGATGAAGCTGAAACTTTGTGACATATAGTAAGACCATGATGATTGGAACAGTGCATATTATTTTGAGGTTACAGTCCAACAAATATTACCAGAGTTATTCCCCTTTGACATATTTTTCTATACATATTTTGTTTCCAGATAATGCCTCCCACATTTTACATCTGATGAATCTGAAACTTTACCTGTAGTTAGACTATGATGTGGAGCAGCGCATATTATTTCAAGGTTACAGTCCACCACTTACTGCCAGAGTTTATATGCCTATATTATTTTGAGGTTATGGTCCAGCAAATATTACTGACCATGAAAATTTGTTAGAGGCAGGTAGTTTGAGCCATTGAGGGTTTTTCACCCTTTTTGTACCAAATAGAATCTTCCTCCTAATATATTAGGAGTCCATTTCAAAATTTAGGGGTGTTGCCTAATGTTTTCTTGAAAATTTATTTGGAAACTGGCTGAACGTTTTGCAAACAGGGTAGGCCCTAATCAGATGCCACATTCTGCGGCATCTGATCTGGGCCTACACTGTTTGCAAACTGCCCCTTTAGGGATTTCCGGTACTAAATGGGTTAATAGTGCCAGGTAAGAATATATGAAGCACATATTGTTCCTTGGTTACATTTCACAAACCCAAACTTGGACAACAGTCGGTATATATATATATATATGCACCCATCTTACTAATTGCCATGGGCGTATAATGCCCTGCTTGCGGAGCTCTTGTCTCGCAATATATTCTTGAAATTCTATTTATATGCAGAACACTTTTCAGAATATTAGCAACTTGTTTTCCATGTTACAGGATGTGTGCAATTATAATATGATGACAAAGCAGTATTTCTACCCAACTAAAGAAGAGGTCTGTCGGTATAAGGTTGTTGTTACAACTCTAGTCACTGCTGGAAGGTAATACACCAAAACCTTTTAATATCATTTTTCATTATTACAATGTTCATTATAACACTGTTCATTATAACACTGTTCATACATGAACATGATTTGGGATACAAGATGGTTAACCCTTTCCAACTTGGGACTTTGTGAATTTTGCTGATTTTCATAGTGTTGTCTAGGACTGCAACTTCATACAGCCATTATTTCATGGTCTGTTTTACATCAAACTGGGCAGGAATAGTCACTTTCAAATGGAACCTTTTTAGGCTAAATCATTGTTGCCGTGGA